>CM021104.1:591413440-591492694 GCA_007115665.2 Sequoiadendron giganteum | reverse complement strand
AAAGGAAGACCTGGGACCGAGTTCAAGAAAGACCAAATTGATTTAAAACATATTCGTAATAGAACCTACGGTTTCTAATTTTTAAAGAAAAAAAAAGACCAATACTGGGCCAACAAGTAAAGAGAAAAGGGAATGCATGTGATAGGATGATTTGTCTTGGTGAAAAATCATTGGGCATGACTTACCACTTGGGAAAAAAGTGAAACTTGTTGAAGATACAATATCTTTAGAGCAACAACATCAACTTCAGGGACTTGGGGGTCTAGTAAATCAATAAGACCATAATTTTTTTTTTGCAAAATTCCAAGTCTGGTAAAGATACCAACCTAGGCAAGGACCAGACAAGATGAATCAAAACTTCCATTTTACCATTTCCTCCAAAAGAAGCACACCAAAGCAAGCAAAATCAAAGGAAGGGAAAGAAAAATGGCAAAGGGTCCACAATTTTTCGAAGAGAAAAATGGGGCATGTTGTGAGACCACATAACAAATAGCAACCAACAAAACCAAAAAAAACAATAGAATTCCAATTCCAGACCTAATAACCATATTTTAACTTTCAACAGTCATTAAATTATAAATGGTCATACCCTCATTCCGACATTCCATCCTTACTTTAGCCAGCATACAATATTAAATTTTACTGAGCTCATATGTGTGCGATTGATTTATTATTTTATAGTAAATTTAGAGCATAGTAGACGTTTGCATTGACCTACATAATTTGGCAATTTTATTTTAAGACAACCTTGGATAGAGCCTTGCTACCAGTCAAGCATCTATAGCCCCATCAAGGTAATCTCTGTAATTCCCCCAAACATAGCTCTACTACCTGCCAGGCATCTATAGCCATGGTAGAGATATTTGGATAGCCTAAAGAGTTGAATTTTCTCATTTGATATTTCTTTGATATTTATTTTTTCATTTTTTCATTTGATATTTCTTTGTAAGCTCTTTTGCTTCAACTTGCAGGAAATGAAGCCCACTATTAGGTTGGGAATTATAGTGGTAGCAAAGGTCGCCTTTTAATTTTCCAGTCAATGTAAACAACTGCTATCCCAAATTTAGTAGAATGATTTAGGTATAGGTGTTTGTAGCTCAACATCAATTGAATGATTTATGAAAACTAAAGTAAATGGGATAGAATAATTCCCCAATCATCTATAATTTAAGGACTACTTTTGGTCAAAGCATGAATCAAATTTCCAAAATTGATGTTCTATTATTTTGACCACCTTCAAAGGTTGCTAACTACTATATATCTCCGCAACGCAAAACCACGAAAAAACCCAAAAAAGAAAAAGAAAAGAAAAGAAAAAAGAAAACTATTTACAAAAATAAACTATTTACACATTTACAACAAGAATGAACAACCAACACTAAGCTTGACAAGAAGTGGAACATCCTCTCCAGTTTAAGTTTTGAGCCTGTAAGTGTTGTCGCCTAAAATTTTAGATACTTGGTAAGGACCAGTCCACAACTTGTCAAACTTACCATGCTCACCCTTACGCTCATGGCCTTTGTCCCAATACAGAACTAAATCACATATTCTAAAGGTTTTCAATCTAACCCTTTTATCGAACCACTATTTTACCATAGATTGGTGCCTAGCAAAATGATCTATAACTTTGGTATGTTTTTCATCTAAATGCATTAGTTGCAGAAATTGAGCTTCAGTTTGATAATCTAATCCAATCTATTCCTGGGAAAATTTCCAAGTAGGTATTTTCAAATTTCTAGGCAATATAGGATCTATCCCATAGACTAAATGGTAAGGAGAATTTCACAATGCAGATTTCATCCTAGTGCGATCTACCCAAAGGGTGAATTTAATAGAGAATGCCATTCTCAAGATTCTTTTCAATTAATCTCCTAATTATATCCAACAGGTTCTTGCTTGATGATTCTGCTAATCCATTTCCCCGTGGGTAATAATTAGATGAGAATTTCAATGTTATACCATATTCAAATGCCCAATTAGAAAAATTCAATGAGGAAAAAGCAAGGTCATTATCATATACAAGGGAATATGGTACTCCAAACTTGGTAATAACGTTCTCCTCTAAGAATTTGATCACCACCTCTGAGGTGCATTATTTACTATGGCATGCTTTAGTCCATCAGGTATGATAATCAACGGCAATCAACACAAATCGATGACCTGCAGATGATGGAGGATTAATTATATCATTGAAGTTTAATCCCCATTACGAGAAAGGGCGCATCTCCATTAGCGAATGTAATTATTGAGCATTAAATCTTCCTTGATCCACAATAGTTTGACCTGTGTAACAATGCTTTATGTGCTCATAGGTATCTTTGAAAAGTGTCAGCTAGTAATAGCTGGCTCTCAAGATGAGGTGTGCAGTAGCCAAATGTGCTTTGTGAGCTGTACCAAATTTGTCATGTAATTCCTGCAGCACTTCACTCACTTTTGTCTTATTCAAACATCTTAAATAAATTACTTCATGATTTCTCTTGAACATAACCCATCCTTTAATCATGTAACTCTGGAATTTAATCTTTAGGGCTCTTCTTTGATTCCTTTGCATATGATCATGGAAATTATTTCTAACCAGATAGTACCATAAATTTGAGTGCCAATCATCTTGATCTTCTACATCTAGAGTGTATTGCTAGCTAGAGATTTGTGGATCAATCTCAATAATGGATTTAACTAAGGCTTTCTCATGAACCAATTTCATGGGTATAATCTGTAAATCAAACTCTTACAGAATTGTAACCCATTTAGCTCTTTTTTCTCTGAGATCACTTTGTGTTAGTAGCATTTTTACTATAGTATCAGGGATAACCGTCTTGACTATACTTTTGAGAATGTAATGACAAAAATTTCTTACTGCCTTAACCAAAGCAAAGGATTTATTCTCAATATCGATGTATCTTAGGTCTATCTCTTTAAAGGGATAACTCATGAAAATAATTGATTTTTCTTCTTTGTTCTCACCCCTTTGTGTCAATGCTTCTTCACATGTATGACCAGAAGCAAAAGAGTAAATATAAAAAGGTTTAATGTAATTCGGACTTACCAACAACGGTGCTTCCACAATTGTGGCTTTCATATTTTCGAAGGAGAGCTTAGCCTCACTTGTCCACTTGATCTTTGCATCTTTCTTCAACATATCATTGAGTGGTTTCACTATCTCAATAAATCTGGTGATAAATTTTTGGATTTAATTGATCTTGCCGAAGTATGAATTTAATTCTTTCTTACTTCCCAAGGGCTGTAACTTGAGTAAGGAACTCACTCTATCTAGGTCTATTGAAATACCTCTTTCAAAAATAAGGTGTCCCAGTAACTTTCCTTCAGTCACCCCGAAAATACATTTCTTAGGATTCAATGAAACTCCATAAGTTTCACAATTTTATAATATTGCTCCTAGATCATGAACATGATCTCTTCTATTCTTGGAAAATACTATAAGATCTTCCATGTATATAATGATGCACTTTCCTACCAAATATCGTAAGGCATAATCCATAGATCTTTGAAATGTGGCTCCGACATTTATTAATCCAAATGGAATCCTTCTATAAGTGAAAGCTCCCCACTTTGTAGTGAACATGGTCTTCATCCGATCTTCTTTCACGACCATTACCAGGTTGTACTCGGAGAGTTCATCCAATAAGGACATATGTGAACCATTAACAATTTGTAGCACTTTTTTCCAATGAAGGCAAGGGGTACTTATCTTTTTCAAATTCCCTATTAAGATTTTAGAAATCCACACATAGCTGTAGATCTCCATTCTTCTTTCTGACAACCACTAGATTTTCCACCTAGGTAGAATGTATGATGGGAAAAGTTATCTGGGCTGAGAGGAGCTTTTGTACTTTCTTTTGAATCAAAGGTTCCAGGAGTGTATTTACAGGTTGTTGTTTCTATCAAAAAGGTTTTGCATCAAGCTTTCAAAAAATTGTATGAGTAATGATGGAAGTGTCATAAGTCTTCAAATATTCATATGTCCATGCTATAACTTTCTAATAATCCCTAAGTTCTTGAGCAATATTTCTTCATTCTTCTTCAGTACATACCTTCCCTATAAACACATTCTTTTGATCTTCTTTAGTATTCAAATTATATAATTTTGTCTATCCTCCATCAGTTGTAGGCAATCCTTTTTTCCGAACTATCTAATCCACATCAAATAGTCTTTCTAACTCAATTATCCCTTTTGAAATATTATTATCTTTTGCTTGAGATAATTCTTCATCTTCAATTTTGTCATCTGGGTGATCCATTTCTTCAATTATATGTGCTTCGAAGATACTAGTATTAGTGATGAATTCCAGTATATGATGGTCATCTTCTAACACCTACAAATTAGTAACATTATCAGGAATCGAGGGAAACTACACTAGCTCAATAGTAAACCTCCTCAAATTGGAAGCATCTAAAGGTTATAGAGCACTAGCAACAGTAGCCAGATCATCTACTCTCTAATTGAATATTTGTGAGATGTAAGCGATGTTAAAGGAATCAAAATCTTCTATCAGGTCCCACACTCAGTGTCGATAGATAGACAAGCTCTTATAATGACAAATATATTATTTATGGACTTGCTTGACCACTAGTTTTGAGTCATCAAAAACCTTAAGAATCTTAACTTTCTTCTTGATCGTGAGCATCAAACCATGGATGAGACCTTCATAATCTGCCACATTGTTAGTACTTTGAAATTGTAATCTATAAGCAGCAAGGAAAGACTTACCTAGGCGACTGATGAGCTCAATCCCGACTCCAATTCCTTGTTTTGATTTTGACTTGTCAAGCTTAAGTGTCCAAGTTTGATCCTCAGTAGCTTTGAGATTAGCGTTCTTAAGAACTGATAAATTGATATTTTCAATTTTCCTTTCCTGTGTTTTATCTTCAAGTGTTTCAGGCCTAGACCTGTTTAGAGTAGTATTTTCTAGACAATGTTGGCTTTCAATTCTATCACTACAATAAATCCCTGTGATTTGCTCTTTTTTTTGCTTTCAACCACTGTTTTAATGTATTTTTTGCCAATTTTTTGAAAACGTCGGCACTATTTATCGGGATGGCACTATTTTTGGCATCTATTTGTGCTGATCAGGACAAGTCGGTGCTAATTTGTGCTGAAATTAACACCGCCTTAAGCATCGATATTGGCTTCGAGTGTGGCGTCACCGTTAACGCCTCCTTTGACTCTGAGTTTAGCTTTGAGTTAAGCTCCACTTTTAGTTCTGACTTTAGCTTCGAGTTTAGCTTCGGGTTTAGCACCAGTTTAGACACCCCTTTGTCAAAGAGACTTATTTATATGTCTCATCGACGATGTAAAAAAATGAAATTTCAAAAAGATATAGGCATATCGAGGAGAGAATCACTTACATCACATTGACAAGGTATATCTACAAGTGCTCGGTGAAACCCAACTGTTGGATATAACGAAGTATTGTTGATGAGA
This sequence comes from Sequoiadendron giganteum, assembly GCA_007115665.2. Lineage (NCBI taxonomy): Eukaryota > Viridiplantae > Streptophyta > Pinopsida > Cupressales > Cupressaceae > Sequoiadendron > Sequoiadendron giganteum. The sequence continues at coordinate 591,487,251 of CM021104.1, read as the reverse complement.
CATTGAGATACCAGTAAGACAAATAAGATTGTCTCATCGACACTCTTCAAGTAATGATAAAAAGCATACATCGCTAGACCATCAAGAAGGTCAGCAACATATGTGGTAGAGCGGTATACACCGCAACCCCGCACCAAGAAGCCTTAAGCAAGGCAATATTACGGTAAAAAGCTAAAGGGAAGGGAAAAACACCGCCATATCACAACTATAATCACAAGTCTCCCTGACATGGCAGAGTTACATCGATATATAAAGAAATACCGCCGAAGGAAAATATCGATGAGACAGTGGCATATCGACAAGAGATATTAACTTGTTTTATCGACACCGGCAACCAACATCAGAGAAACATACGATCTAATTTCGATGAGACATTGAGATATTGGTAAGACAAATAAGATTGTCTCATCGACACTCTTCAAGAAATGATCAGAAGCATACACCACTATATCATTGAGAAGGTGAGCAACATATGTGGTAGAGTGGTATACACCGCAACCCCGCATCAAGAAGCCTTGAGCAAGGAGGTAGTGTGGTAAACAATAGAAAGGAAGGGGAAAACACCGCATACCGCAATAGGTATAATAAGAGATGACGGTAGTATGGTAATCGTGGCATCATTACAATTTACAACACTAAATGCAAAAAATCACATTAGTCACAATCCATTTGAATAAATCATTTCAGGAATCAAGAATATAGCCCGCCAAAATACTCTAAAAATTTTGTTGAAATCTTATTTTCAAGCATAGCCCGCCAGAATGGAGTTTTCATTTTAATAAACATATAATAAAACCTTTTTTGAAACCTTATTTTTAGGCGTAGCTCATCAAAATGGAGAAGTATTTCAGTAAAGAATGAAAGAGAATGGTAAGGAGATGTGCGTGATAGGAGGCATAGGAGTCATTGTTGTTTATCAATTCCAGCTCTGATCAACAAGGGTTACAATGTTCACGCTACTGTTTGAAATCCAGATATTTAATTGACATATGTTTGTATAATCTCAAATTCCTTCAGATGCTTTTGAAGTATCAATGTATCCTATATAGGGTTTAGAATGACTTCTTTTAATTTAAAAAAATAAATCAGATGCTTTTGAAGTATCAATATGTCCTATATAGGGTTTAGAATAATTTCTTTTAATTTAAAAAAGTAAATAAATGATGTATTTCCCCATGATTAGATAATGTGGAGATCTCCTAAATCTTCCCTAGCACACTGTCCTCTTTCACACCGTGTTCATTACTCCAGCTGCTAGGGTTTTTCATTTGACATCTTTAATATCTTCATGATAGTGTCTTTTAAATAGGTCTCAGTCTTTGCTTTAATCTTTATCATGGTGTTAGAAACCCTAGATCAGACATGCAAACCTAAACACCTTCCACAGAAGAGAAAACATCAAAAAAGCAGAGCTTTGCATGCGAATGTGCAAAATGATATTATTCAGGAATTCAATATTACAATGAGATGATTTGCTTTATAAAAGCAAAGTATGCAACCCTAATGTTGACCTAAAATTAGCTCAACCTAAGTAAAGTTATGCAAGTGTAATTAAATATTAATTACACTAACACCCCCCCATAAGTGCAACTTAGGGAGACTAAATAATCATGCACCTAAAACTAAGATGAATGCAAGAAAGCATGAATGGGTCCCGACAACAAGGCCTGATCAGGTACCCATGTACAAATGCAATAATGAGGTAGAGAAGGAAAACCCAGTGGGACAACCCCCCTACAATGAGATGACTGCTGCAAAGAAGCACTGGAAGAACACTGTGGAGTAACACTGGAACCGCAATCTGACAAGCAAGGAAAGATACTTTTGTCTACAAGAAACCATATCGGAATCATAATAATGTGACAGCAGACCCGATGCCACGGAACACTCGAACACTCCAAACTCGGAACAATAACCACAAATTTAGTGGCCCTCAAACTGAGATGGATCCGATGCGGATCACTAACCATAGGCTCTCAATCTAAAGTGTGAACCAAAAGGAATCTGATATGTGTCAAGTTAAGACAAAAATGGCCAAAAGAAACTAAGAGACCAGATTACAACCCATGCGAGTTTCCATCAAAACACGATGAAGATTATTATGCAAGAAACCCCCCCGAAGGAACTTTATAATAGTTCATTTATTACAATCCCCAATGACTGCAAAAGGAGAGAATGCCTAACATGCATAAAAAGAAAATGAAAATAGACCTCAGATCTGTGTAGAGGACTAAACCAGCTTTCCAACGCCGCAAGAATGGCGAAAAAAGGATCACCGAGTCAAAAGATATGCCCTCCGGAGTGAAAACAACAACATCTGAGTTCAAGGACCTGCAAAACAAATCTGGAGCAGAATCTAGAAAAACTGAAACATTGAATAGATCGGCGTCGGAATCAGCTTTCCAACGATATCTCGTTTGCAAAAAAAGGACACCGTACGCAAAAGTTATACCCGATTTCATGAAAGTGCTCCAGAAAGGCCAATAAGGCCTGCAGGCAGCCCAGGGGACTAAAAAAATCTCGGCCCCTGGTCCTGCATGCGACCAGGGGCTGGCGGACAGGGGCCTGGGGCGGAGCCCCTGGTCGCCCATACGACCACTGCTGCAGAAAACAAGCCCTCAAGGTCTGGCGTGAAGCCCCCGGTCTCCCATATGACCGGGGCGGAGCTGCAGAGGGCCCCGGGGGCTGGGCGGACCCGGCGGCGGATGGAGGGGGAGCCACCGGGGGCGGCAGCGATCCGGTGGCCGCCTGGTGGCCGCCCGGTGGCGGAAACCTTCAACACTGTGAGCACCGGCGAGCTTCCCAAAAAATGCATATTTTGAATTTTTTTTCGAAAACCGCGCCTCGTGAAGCGTGCTGGGGAGGCCATACGGCCTCCCTGGGAAAATTTTTTTGCCTTCCGGATCAACTTCGTCAAAATCGACGAAACGAAAGGTGATCTTAAGGTTTTTGGCCACTGCGAACGTAATGGTGACCTCCGTTTCTGCTCAAAATGCTTCAAAAAAACGGCGACCTCCAGAGCTTGCAAAAAAATACCAAAACTGAAACCCTCATACATCTGGCAAACAATGGCCAAAATCTGCAAAATGAAAGTCAAACCTAACTTTTTCCAGCGCTCTGAATTCAATGGTGAAGCCCGATCTGATCTAAAATGCTACATAAATGAGCTCAAGGCAAAAAATCCTCGAGGAACCCCGAACGAAATCTGCAATGGTTTTCTCCAAAATCTGAGAAGGGGCTGCATGTCAAGGCTCTGATACCATGTTAGAATCCAAGATCACCTGCATGCAAATGGATACCTATCACATGCAAAAGACATGCAAAACCAAGAAGATGTTCTGCAAACCTCAAAGTGTAAAATGCATTATCAGAATCTCCGTTATTACAAAGAGATCAATCCTTATGAAGGAGATCAAGAAACCCTAAAAGGGAAACCCCTAAATGAAACTCCTAGTGTGCACACTTAATAATTAATAAATAATTATTAATGTGCCTAAGTTTAGCTTAAGCAACTAGAGGAATAAGTGACTTAATTAATTAACCAGTATGATGTAATTAATTAAGCGTAATAAAATTATTACTCTAACAGTAAGGAAGCTTTATGTCATCCTAATCCCAGGCCTCACAGTCAAGATACGGTCTTCAGATGATGGTAGCCATATCATCTAATACCCTCTTCCAGTACTCTAACTTGCCTAGCATCAATTGGACAAGGGGACCTATGTAAGCATATACATAAGGGTGGCCCAATGGGCGATCTATCTGAACATTGGGGCAGGTAATAGAAAAGTTCTCCCATGCCCAAATCTATAAAAGAGTAACTCTTGTTGAAATACTCTTCCCATCCATGTACATTACCTGATGAAGATCATGGCACAGATGGGAAAGCATGCATGATCCCCATGTATATCTTGTCTAGTGTAGAAGCATGTCCTCCAGAATTCGACCCGAGCCTACTATTAGTCCCCTTGACCTGCAATCAGGACAAAGGAATCTACCGATGAAGCTTGCTAGAACTGACGACAGTGGGGCACAACTCTCTACCATATCTCTCCAAGAAATATCATATCCACACACATGAGGATCCTGAAACACTCTCTACAATGCATTTGTCCCCCCAATCTCCTTGTGATCATAGATCACAAGTTCACCAGCTACCAGGATGCCTAAAATCCTATACACATCCTCAGGTGTAACAATAATCTCTCTAGCCGGCATGTGAAAGGTATTATGCTCACTATACCATCTCTTAGCTAATGCAGTCAATAGTGCCCTGTTGACCCTATACTATGGGATCCTAAGCAAAGACCCCAATCCATGTCTCACAATAACCCCTCTCTCTTCCTGCGATAGTTTGGGAATCATGTCCCATGTTCGGGGAAATCGCTCTCTGATCTGGAGGATATTAAAAGCCTCCTATACATCAAGCACATCAACATCAAATCAATCAAAAAGGAATCAAGAAAGCATCAAGAAAATCATACAAACATCAACTGAAGCAAATCAATATCAAAGATAATCATTAATATTTATCTTTTAATCGGGAAAGCAAATTTATCATCATTTCTACTATTTGTCTTTCAATCACAAAAGAAAATTTATCACATCTATCTTTCCTATTTGTTCTTCCAGCAGGAAGGTAAATTTATCATTATCTACTATTTGTTTTTTCATTCACACATGGAAACAAATTTAACAGTCAATTGCCTCAACATCTATCAATACTATTTGTCTTTCAATCAGGAGAGAAAATTTATCACATCTTTACTATTTGATTTTCAAGTGGGAAAGAAAATTTATCAGACTTATTACTATTTGATCTTCAAACACGAGGACAAATTTATCAAATCAGGCTAATCTACCTTGATGTTATTCAAAAGCATAAAATTAGTTGGCTAATCTAGCAACAATCATCAAGCACATATCAATTTCACTTCAAAATTCACATTTGGCAAAATTTCATGGATGCGCTAAAACAGAGGTTCAATGCGCTATTCCATCAAAGTGATAATCTACAAATTCTATGCACTATTCTAGCCTATGCGCTATTTGAACAAGGGATGCACTATTCTATCAGGTCTGGTGCGCCATTTTGACCGATGCGCTAATCTACACATGAATGCCCTAATCTATCTAGCAATGCACTAATTCAGGATCCTATGCGCTAAATCAAAAAATCTCTACGCAGGAATCAATGTGCTAAACTACTCATCTATGTGCTAAACTATGGATCGCGTGCACTAAAGTTAAAATCTATGTGCTAAAACAAAACTGTGAAAACCTTAAAAATTCAAAAAATTCAAAAAAATCTTCAAAAATACGATTTCAAATTCACAACAAAGGATCAGATCATCTTATCGGAGGTCCATACACAAGTGGTCTCTACTATCGGTGGGCTCTCTCGAATCGGTGATGCTCATAATGGATCAGCTTTGCGAAAATCTCTCTCAGAGCTCTAAAAATTATAAATGGCTACTGTTCAAATGACAATGACTTTTCACTTTTTCCACCTTTTAAGGGGGTAAAAATGGGAAATTATTAATATTTTTACTATGCAACGTGCTATTTTGAGAGATAAATCGATGTTTCTTTCCAAAAATCATCTTAGTTCTTTCAATTAATCATCAGAATCAACTGAATCACGTGATTTATCTCTTGACGGGGCATATAGCATCGTTAGTCAATTTTTCAAAATCAGGGGTTGATTTTTGAAATCTGAATTTTTCTTTGAAGCAATGCATAAAACACATCACTTCAAAGATGGGAAAAATGTACACATCTAAAAATGGTTATGGTTAATCAAACCTGTTAATTAATTAAATTTAAATTATTTAATTAATATTCTAAAGTCATCTACATATAAATAAATTTAAGTATTTATTTATATCGTTCATTTTTCTAATTCTTATAGTTTAATTAAATAAATAAGTTTATTTAATTATTTCTATTTTCCTCTAAATTAAATTAAATAAATTTCATAATTTATTTATTTAATTATCATTTTATTTGTAAAGTTTGAATGTTTAAATTCGAATTACGGAATATTCTTCTAATTCATCCAACACCTCACATAATTAAATATTGTAAATATTTAATTGCATACCTTTTTCACCTCTCGCATTATTAAATATTAATTATTTAATTATGGAAGTTTCCAAATTACATGTCACATATAATTAAATCAATTTATTTATTTAATTAAGATTTATCTTCAAACTTCAACTAACTTTTCAATAAATGAAAAGACAAAGAGCATGTTTGTCTCCTTTTTTGAATGAAGATAGTTTCGTGGGTTGAAAACATTCTCCATCTTTCTCTCAGCTTCCAGAATCTTAGACCATTCATCTTTATAGGTTTGAAACTCAATTGTTGATCTTCGCCAACTAGATTATTGTCTTCCAAAAATCTATAAATATAGCCATTTGGAAAGTAGATTTCATCCTAGATTTTATGCATAATTACTATAGTTGCATTCAAATCAGCATATCATAGAATTTTAGTTCTTCAATTTCATAGCTTAAATCATTAGCAATGGACATGCATTTTTCATCAATCTTGTTCTCCTAAGTTGTCATTCTACAAGTTGCTACTTAAACCAACTGAGAGCCACTACCTTGAATTGAATTCTTGGAGATAAAGAACAATGGGACAAATTTGAAGAAGCTACTATTATTTAGAGTTTGCATTTGTCTTTTCTAAATTAGTTTCTTTCAATCTAATGTTTCATTGGTGTGTTAGTTTACATTGTAATTAGACCACATATTCTAACAACACAATACAAAATAATTTTTAATACTCGTGTATAAAAACCACTTTTTAAAAATCATTTTTTTAGGACCATACCATGCATCTGTATGGACAGAATAATTTGACCTAAATAAAATTATTTTTCTAATTCCTTTTTCAGAAAGATGTGTATTATAATGAATAGTTTTGAGGAAATTTTTTCTTGTATTTTTCTCGATATTTTTTTATTTATTAATTTTCTATTGGCCCTAATTGCTCCTTTTTAAAACCCTTGTGTACGAACACCATAAATTGACCTAAAGCTATCAATTTTGGAAATTTCTTTTTTAATAGTGTAAATTTTATTTATATATTGATGCCATATATTTTCTTCAACAATAAAATTAACAAATTAAAAGTTATTAAAAAAATACTGAAAACTAACATTTCACATTTCTAGACCAGTTTCCTCATAAATTAATTAGAAAATATAAAATATAATTAATCATAAAAAAATTATATATTTGAAAACTAGACACTATCATCTATAATGGATCTTAATTTCATAAAAAAAAATTGAAAAAAAGTTCATTAGCTATATTGCCAAAGTTAGTTTTTTCTCTTGAAATTGCCATGACCTTATACTTGCAAGTCCAAGGAAAGGTATTTTGTTACCATGCCTTTTCTAAGCCTAAATCCAAATAAAACTAATGTATTGTGAGTTTCAAACCTTTTGGAATGAGTGCCCACTTTAAAATGCGTACCTATTCTAAAAATAAATGGGTGCCTGTTTTAGAGCTGAAAAATGACACTTCCCTTGAATGTGGACCCAATTTCTTGCACTTACCTAGATCACTAAAAGACACCTACAAAAAAGAATTGTACATTTCATATTCAAAAATCAAGTTGAGAAGACAAAGCAGATATTGAGGATCTGATTTAGATGTTGATCCTTTGAAAAAGTTGTGTAGGATTGATACACCACTTTTGGCATATGAGTCCTAGTAGACTGAATTTTCCAAATTTTTGAAGATCTAGACTTCTCACTACAAATTTTTTGTTTCAGGCTAGAAACCCTAGTCTAGGACTGATACACCCAACTTGGTGTATGAGTCCCATTTTTCCTTAAATTCAACATTTTCAGTATTTGAGAGTTTGTTTCGAGCTTTTATAGGTTTCCAGGTGCACCTCTGTAATTTTCTAGTTTGTTATTTTGTTGTACATTCATTTCTAGAGCTCATTCATTCCAATTTTACATATCATTAGGTTTTGTCATTAGGTATTTCATGTTACTAGTCTTTCTAAGCCCTATCGTAGTGGTGAACCCCTTTTAGTCCTTAATCAAACCCTAGGATACCCTATTGTAAGATTTATTTCCCCCTTTTCTTTATTCAAATTGAGATCTCTAAGCTTTCCTTGATTGAAACTAGAAGGAAATATGTCTAGGTCCTAAACTCTAGTGCTCCATCTCCTAAAAGGTGGGGTTTACCTATTTCCATTATTTTAGCACCAATAAATCTGTGATATATGTACTCTTGAATGCTCTTGATCATCAAATTTAGCTCTTGTGAAATTTCCCTTCAAATGTCATAAAAGATCTAAAACTTCTCATGAAATTCTAGGTGTGTATCCTTAATTTCCTAAAATTCAAAAATCACAAGTCAATGAAATATGGATTTGGAGATGTTCAAATACTGCCAAAAACATAATTTAAATTTAGGTCTTGTTGGTCATTTTTTCCAGCTAAGCTTTGAAACTTTCTAAGAGGTAGCCATTCTCTATGTTCATGAATTATCAAAGTTAGTGGCCAACTAATAGGTAAAGCTTCTAAGGGCTTTACCCCTACTCTTTGGGCTCTGTGAGACCAAGGAGGGTATTCCTATTTTTGTCCATATGATTTTTCTTGCCTCAAGAACACTTCACACACAGATAAATTCCTACTAACTTGTAGACATATAGGATTTATAAAAGGTTTGGCTGCTATTTACATAAATGACCGCATATTTGCTAGGAATGCAGGTATTATGTGAGATTTCCATCTCTGAACAGATAGGATTTGAATTATATAATGTTTATGATTTTAGTTATTTAAAATAATCCTAAATGAATTATCCAGTGCCTCAACCAATTGGGCAGGAGTCACATATAAAATATGCAATCATACATGAAATTTAACCTGATATCAATGAAAAACTCTCACAATTCCTTACATAATAAGACTTCACAATACTTAAAGAAACACTCCTTATCAGATCCTTAGCACATTATCACAAACCTACAATCCCTTTTCAAGCATTTGATTAACTCATTAAGTTAAGGCAAGAATAAGAATCATAAATTCAAATGTACCATTGAAGACAAATGAAACAACCCTGGATAATTTCATTCATAATCTATCACAACATACACAGGAGAGAAATTGCACTAAATTTTTAGATTTCTTTCGATATAAGTAATTTCGCAAGATCTACTAAGACTATCTCATGTACATACCCTACCCAAAACAATTTACCAACTAAGTCATCCTAAATTTTATATTATATGCATTTAGTGTATACCACCTAGACCTTCAGGATTCAAGAATCTGACCTTTGCAATGAGCCTTGAGATCTCCTTTATAGAATAGGAGAGAAACAAGCTTCAGGCTCATTGCCATTACATTTCAGTAGAATTTCATTTCAAAAATGGAATTTCATCTCCATTTCACAATTCCCACACAATTGAATATCATCATTTGGCGAACCAGGGAATGAAACATAGTTACAACCCTCATAAGCAGTTGGTACCACCGTAGAAAAATTACACCAAGGCCTTTATCACTTTCATCCACGTCACACCCAAAAAGACACAACATCAACACCAGAACAAAATTGCAGAACCTAGAGAACCACATCAACTTCCAAAACTAGAACTCGCACCATGACCATGATATAAACGACTGCTTCATGTTTTCACCTTAGCGAGAGGTGAAAACACCACCTTACCCTTATTAGCCTCCCCCCTAACACTAGGTAAAAATCCCACACATGGTGCCACCGTCGAAATTGGGTTACCGTGAGGACCTCTTCATTAACACCAACCAACTCAGTCAAAACAATGAGGTAACTGTGATAGTACAAGTCAGTCTCAGAGCCATCACTACTAGAGAAACTTGAGACAACAGTAGGAAATATCTTCTACCCTAGAGAGTCTTGACTGAAACTTGGCCCATCCTTTGATCCTTCACCACGCTCCATAGACCGCTTTTCCCGTTGACATCCTATCACCTCTGCATCTACAAATTAACCCTTAAGCTGAGGACTACTCCTAGTAAGTCTCGAGAGAGACCTTTTATCTTCTTATCGGGATCCATAAACACCTTGAGTGGTTCTCTATTCAAATTGTCTCATCTCCTCCCGAGACCTTCTTGTACCCATTCTCGTCAACCTATGTAACGGTGGGCTAGAACCAACTTGCTTTCTCATCTCTCACCTGAATCTAGAGCCCTTGGTGAAGCAACAACCACTTAATACAGAAGCACAAAATAATTCAAACTCTAGATTTCTATGAAACAAATGAAAAACCAGGAGGTATTTGTAAAGAAAATTCATGAAATGATCATCAATGCTTCAACTGTAGCAGAAAGTGAGTGAATGATTATTCATTGACATCAATTCCACCATTGCTAGTTTCCAGGTTCATGGAAATCGATGTATTATTCATTATGATTTCCTGGATATAACCCCTCGCACACATGGAAATTAGGTTGATATCCATCAAAGAGCCTACGCCATTAATACATGTTATTTTTATATCTCAAATAGCCATCACATGCTTGATTCAATGTTTTGAATTAGGGTCATTGATGCACTGGCAAGTTGGCATTTTTAACGACTCAGATTGAGTTAAACATCTATGAAAATTCCATGTCATCATACGATAGGCCCATCGGCCAATAATACATGCCCCAGTCAAAATTCCCACATGTGACTTTGTGTCGCCAAATGAATCCACGTGTCATCCATTTGCACTCCTCGTAGTACTTTTTAAACGATTATTTTAATCATGCGCGGTTGGCAAGGAATGACCATAATTAATCCTCCTTCTCACATGACAGTCGTTGATTTGAAAGCCTTCATAAATTTCGTCGACGAGTTTGGACTAGGCCCCATCACCATATACGAAAAGTGGCAACATATCACACACCTCACCATGCCTTAGTGACATCATCAAAAAATATTGTGAGGTCCACGGGGAATGGGTAGGATCAAAACCCTCGATCTAACGGTCCATAAACTAGCACATGCCATATTGTTATTTATAATAGGGGACCAACTAGACAGACGAGAGGGCAACCCTTAAGGCATAAAATTTAGACCTAAGTCTAAAATTATTAAATTTATCACCTGATATTAGGTAAAAATTTGTATTAAGTCCCAACATAGAAGAAGACCAACAGGCTAGGTAAAGGGGCCTGATTCATGCATGACATAGAAGGCTTCACCGACGACTTAAGTAACCAGCTACCCAGAGAAACAATTCAACATAAAAATATAGCGTGAGGGTTTACAAGATGTGAAAATTTTAAACAAGGGCAATAAAATCCTAAACCCTAGCAATTTGACCCCTAAGCACAAAGGGTAATAGCCAAACAAAATTTTCCACAAAACCAGCCAATATTTGTAGCAAAATTAAAAGCTCTATTAGTGGCTCCAGCTCAGGGATGCATACCCCGGGTGGGTATGGTGAGAATTCAAATCTCTAGAGAGTAGACCAAACACTAAGTTAGATGGGTACCCTAAAAATTTCTCCATTCATTTTTAAATTTCATTTGGTGGCCCCAGGCCTCCATCAAAGAAATAGCAATATTTTCCCTTGTCAAAAACAAAGTTCTTTGTTGTTTGTAGTAGGTCAATTCTACAAACACTGTCATGGACTACCCAAAAAATAGCTCAGTCAGTGACATGTTCCACTATATCACTATGCTTTCCAATGTTACCATAAATTTTGTCAATCTGCAATCTGCAATGAGACACTGACTGGAATTCATAACCATTGTGACATTCTATCTTGGCCTTCTCATTCCCATTTGCCACTAGGTGCTCACTCACTTGAGCTGAGAAATAGAAGCATTCATAGTCTATTTGATCTTTGACATCGCAAAATTTTACATCCAAATAAGTATGAACCTCAAACTGAAAGCTCTTATAAGAAACTTGTTGTGTGTCATGCAAATCATCTCTGAATATGTCAAAGACAAAAAATGCATATTTTGAAACATTGTTATATTGATTACTACAACATGGATACATTTTTTGACATTTCAGCTCAAGTACATCAAAACTCACCTTGGTATCATAGAGGTAAGGATCATGTGCATCATTAACATTCAAGAAATGAGTAAATGCACTCATCTCAAGTTCACTAACATGTTCTAACTCATTCTTCATATCATCAGTTAGCTCAATAGAAAATACCTCAAGAGCACATTCAAACAATTCTACATCAACGTGCGCAACATGATGGCACTCATGTGCATTGGTAACCTTATGTGCAATATCAATTGATATGTGTGCTAACCCAAAAGTGAAAGATTCATTGGCAGTTGAAAAATTCTCATCAACAATAAAAATAGAATTATCATTTTCTTTCACATAAATGTCATTTTGAAAGGATGGAAACATGTCAAGGTTCACACAAGGAACATTACATAAGAAGCAATTATACTCAGATTCATACTCACCAACATGATATTCATCATTATTTTCATTTCTTGGCTGCCCCACACATGGATCAATATTTTTTGCAGTATCAACATAATCTGAAACTTTATTGTCATATGAATCTACCAACCATTCAATGTTACCACTAGGTAATAATGTTGGTTGAAGATGCATATATCTTTCACAATGCATTTCCTGATCATTCCAAAATGAACCCCCCATTTTATCATCATAAACCATATAATCGTCTTCATGTATCACAAACATTTCCACCTCTTCCTGACATAGACAATCATGAGTAGAAAATTCAACAAAACATTCATCAACATGTTCATCATACTTAGTGTTGTGATCAAGATCAACATACTGAATATACATATTCTTATGTTGAAATTCCTCATCACTGATATGATCATCATGCTCCATTGATAGAAAACCTGAACTGCATTCCTGGTATTCACCACATGCATTTTGTTCCTTCACTTGTGGGTAAGTGATATCATGAGAATCTTTATCATTTCATTCTTCAAGTGAGGAAAATACCTCCACATCATCCTCATAAAAAAAATCAGAAATATCATCCCCAATATGATTTTTATCAGAAGAAGAAATATCACTACACAAACCATGTTTAAGATTTTTAGAGTGAAAACTTGAAATTGCATTTTTAGGATCATAATCATTGGTTTGTAAAAAAAATTCAGTAGCACCACATGGAATAAACTTTTTCATTTCATCATCATCTGATATATCACAAGAAAATAATTCTTCCATAGTTACTTCATTATCATCCTGTGTATCCTTTTCCTCATTATTGTGGTGTTGCTTAGTATATGTGTTGTTTTTGGGTTGACTACAATTCTCATCTTCTGACATATTATTTGCACTTGTTTGCATTGTCATTTGATTCTTTTCAAGAGGAAAATTGATGTCACCCTTTTGAGAATTCACATCTTGTGCATAACCACATTTGGTTAATTCTACAATCTTTATCGTATTAGTTACTTGGTCAAAAATATGGGGTTTTAATTCTTTTGGCAAGGTACTCAGCCCGGATTCATAAATCTCACAAAAAAAATCATTGCACACAGGATCCTCCAGTCTGAAATCTTTGGGAACTTGTATCGAAGTATTCAAAAATCTCAAAAACAATTTATAGGGTGATTCCCCTTGGTGTCTCTTTATTTCGTACAATTCTTGCAGATAATACTTTTGATCAACATTGCTCAAATTTTGTTGATACTCAACTTGTAGCTCATTATGATCTTCATAATTTTATGGTGGAGAAATCATAACAGAAGAAGCACTTTTATCTTGATAATCACATTCAGCATATGATCCTTGAACTCTATTTGTATATGGTGTTCTGGGATAACCAAAACACTTGCAGCCAAATACCCTTTCATCATTGAGTACTTCAAATTATTCTCAATATCCATAGCATTTTTATATGCCTAATGTAATTTTGCAGGATATTTATCCCTTAGTAGATAGCTCATCCTTTTATCAAATGCACCTAAGTATACAACCAAACATTCAACATCATTTGGTCTCATAAGAATTTCCCTTATTTCCAATGCAAATTGAAGATTGAAAACAGGGACCAACTCAACTTGACTTCTATGGATTTCCATAAAATCTTTTCTTACCAAACTTGGATTTACCCTTTCACCAAATTGTTCAAAAAATGTTGTCATAAACTAATTCCATGAAGCAATAGAACATGCTGGTAAATATGAGAACCAATCCTTGGCATCATCCTTCAAGGATTGAGCAAAATGTTTCATGACAACATCCTCATGATTTACCTCATAAATCCCCATTACATCTATGAATATTTGCAAATGTTTAGAGGCTGATTAAGTACTTTGCCTTGCGAACTTGGGTAAATATTTCCTAACATTCTTAGGAATCAGGTTTAGGAAACCTTTAGTACCACTAAAACCAATTGCATATACCTTTCAATTGTAAAATCCCTTCGAGGGCTTGGTGAGTACTGTTTGACCTACATACTTTTACTTACTATTTCTCAAGATAACACTTTTATATCCATATCTAATCATTATCAACTTCATACATGGTTTTTTATTGCATCATTTACTAATTCAAGCATGATTCTAGAATATAGATTGAAGCATTATGCCTTGAAGCTTTCTTAGAGGCATAACTCAATCAAAAGCATACTTCTCAGATCATTATAATCATTACACACTTAGAAGTATGAAAATAACTACTATTACTCCCTATCTTAATGCAATTTCATCAAATAAGGAACCATTTATCATCTCAAGCCTTGCAAATTTTCTCATAAACATTTTTCAAAAAAATTAATGCTTTTATTGGACTTATAAGAATACCTAGAAACCTTGTAGCAGCTATTAACCTTTCTTCCTAACTGAAAATTCTTCAAATCTAGAAGTCTTCTTCACAATTAAACTAGTTCTTGAGACATAGTCACCACCTCCTTTACAAGGGACTAAACTTCAAAGAAACATGAAGTTTTTCAAGAGTAAATCTCGTTCTGGGTCTTCTCCAATAGCGCAATCCCACTCAAATTCTTTGAGATTGTGCTACAACAAAACCTTTTCCAGGTCCAAAAAATTTTCAACATCTGAACCATATGTTCAGATTCACCAAATGCTTGACTTTTTGATACTACCATCTACGCCTGGGATTCCTTTTTATTTAAATTTCTTAGAAGTTCTCCCCAGCAGAGTCTCTATTTTGTCGGTCATTTTTTCTAGCTAAGCTTTGAAACTGTCTAAGAGGTAGCCATTCTCTATGTTCAAGAATTACCAAAGTTAGTGGCCAACTGATAGGAAAAGCTTCTCAGGGATTTACCCCTACTCTTTAGGCTCTATGAGACCAAGGAGGGTATTCCTATTTGTGTTCATATGACTTTTCCTTCCTCAAGAACACTTCACACACATATAAATTCCTACTAACTTACATACGTACAAGATTTATCAAAGGTTTGGTTGACCTTAACACAAATGACCATGTATTTTCTATGACTGTAGGTATTATATAAGATTTGCATCTAAAAATAGATAGGATTTGAATTATATAATGTTCTGACCTTGAATCCACATGCAAGGGGTTTTTTATTTTAGTTATTTAAAATAGTCCTAAATGAATTAGCTAGTGCCTCATCAAATTGGACAGGAGTCATATATAAAATATGCAGTCATACATGAAATTTAACCTTGATATCAGTGAACAAATCTCACAATTCCTTACATCATAATAATTCACAGTACTAAAAAAAAACTCCTTATCAAATCCTTAGCACATTATCATAGACCTATAATCCCTTTTCAAGCATTTTATTAACTCATTAAGTTAAGGCAAGAAGAAGAATCATACATTGAAATATACCATTGAAGACAAATGAAACAACCCTTGATAATTTTATTTATAATTTTTCACAACATACATAGGAGAGAAATTGCCTTAAATTTGTAGATTTCTTTCGATATCAGTAGTTTCACAATACCTACTAAGACTATCTCATGTACATACCCTACCCAAAACAATTTACAAGCTAAGTCATCCTGAATTTTGCATTATATGCATTCAGTGTATACCACCTAGACCTTCAAGATTCCAAAATCCGACGCTTGCAATGAGCCTTGAGATCTCCTTTATAGAATAGGAGAGCGACAAGCTTTCGGCTCATTCCCATTACATTTTATTAGAATTTCATTTCAAAAATGGAATTTCATCTACATTTCGCAATTCCCACACAATTGAATATCATCATTTGGTGAACGAGGGAATCAAAAATAGTTACAACCCTCGTAAGCAGTTGGTACCACCGTAGCAAAATGCCACCAAGGCCTTTGTCACTTTCGTCCACATCACACCCAAAAAGACACAACATCAACACCAGAACAAAATTGCAAAACCCAAAGAACCACATCAACTCCCAGAACCAGAACCAACATGACAACCATGATACACATGATCGCTTCATGTTTTTGCCTTAGTGAGAGGTGAAAACACCACCTTACCCTTATAAACCTCCCTCCTAACACTAGGAACAAAGCCAACACATGGTACCACCATGACAATTATGGTTACCGTGAGGACCTCTTCATCAACACCAACCAACTCAGTCAAAGCAGTGAGGTAACTATGATAGTCTGATTCAGTCTCAGAGCCATCACTACCAGAGAAGCTTGAGACAATAATAGGTAAATTATTCTACCCCAGCGAGTCTTGAGTGAAACTTGGCCCATCGTTCGATCCTTCACCATGCTCCATAGACCGCTTTTCGCATTTACATCCCATCACCTCTACATCTGCAAATTGACCCTTAAGCCGAGGACTGCTCCTAGTAAGGCTTGAGAGGGACCTTGCATATTCTTCTTTGGATCCACAAATGCCTAGAATGGTGCTCTATTCATGTTGTCTCATCTCCTTCAGAGACCTTCTTGTACCCATTCTTACCGACCTGCGTAACGGTGAGCCAGAACCAACTTTCTTGCTCATCTCTCACCAGAATCTAGATCCCTTGTCAAAGCAACAACCACTTAATACAGAAGCACAAAATAATTCAAACTCTAGATTTCTATGAAACAAATGGAAAACTAATAGGTATTTATAAAAAAAATTCATCAAATGATCATC
The DNA here is from genome assembly GCA_007115665.2 of Sequoiadendron giganteum. Lineage (NCBI taxonomy): Eukaryota > Viridiplantae > Streptophyta > Pinopsida > Cupressales > Cupressaceae > Sequoiadendron > Sequoiadendron giganteum. The sequence goes on along the minus strand of CM021104.1, from coordinate 591,470,191 downwards.
AATGCTTCAACTGTAGCATAGAGTGAGCAAATGATTATTCGCTGATGTCAATTCCACCATTTCTAGTTTCCAAGTTCATGGAAATCGATTTACTATTCATTATGATTGCTTGGATGTAACCCCTCACATGCATGGACATTAGGTTGATACCTATCGAAGAGCTTGCACCATTAATACATGTTATTTGCAGAGATGAAATAGCCATCACATGGTTGATTCAATGTTTAGAATTAGGGTCATTGATGCACCGATGAAATGGGATTTTTAATGACTCGGATCGAGTTAAACATCTTTAAAAATTCCATTTCATCATATGGAAAGCCCATCAGCCAACAATACATGCCCCAGTCAGAATACCCCCATGTCACTTTGTGCTGCCAAATAAATCCACGTATCATCCATTTGCACACCTCGCAGTACTTTTAAAACCATTATTTTAGTCATGTGTGATTGGTGAGAAATGACCATAATTAATCCTGCTTATCACATGGCATTTATCAATTTGAAAGCCTTCATCAATTCCACTGGTGAATTTTGATTGGGCCCCATCACCATATACAAGTGGAAACATATCACACACCTTTCAATTCCTTGGTGATGACATCAAAAAATCTTGTGAGGTCCGTGAGGAACGATCAGGATCAAAACCCTCAATCTGATGGTCCATAAACCTGCACATGCCAAAACATTATTTATAATAGGGAATTGACTAGGAAGATGGGGGGATACCCTTAAGGAATAAACATTAGACCTAAGTCTAAAATTATAAAATTTATCACCTGACATTACGCAAAAAAATTTACTAAGTCCCAATGTGGAAGAAGATCGACAGGCTAGGTAAAGGGGGTTGGTTCGTGCATGACATAGAAGGCTTCATTGACGAGTTAAGTATCTGGCTACCTAGAGAAATAGGTCAATATTAAAATATAACGCAAGGGTTTAAAAGATGTGAAAATTTTAAACAAGGGCAATAAAACCCTAAACCCTAGCAATTGGACCCCTAAGCACAAAGGGTAATAGTGAGACAAATTTTTCCACAAAACCAGCCAAGATTTGCAGCAAAATTAAAAGCTCTATCAGGTTCAAAGGTCTAGGGAGGACCCATTCACCCATGGGAAAATGGATCCCAAGTCCCTATTCCTAGAACACACATTGCTCAAGGTAAAGATTTATGTATTGGAACTAATTATTATTAGGTTTCCCCTTCGGAAAATCTGATTTATTAATATTGTAAAAGAATAAAAGGGATTACTTAGGCCTAATTAAGCTCAATTTAATTAAGAGGGCCCAAACAAGTGTGAAAACATAAAGGGATACATTTTTTGACACTATGTTAAGATATTATTAAGTCCATTTTAATTAGGAGAGCCCAAACAAGTGTGAAAATGTAAAGGGATACATTTTTCTACGCTACATTTAGCCACCACTTTAGTGAGAGGATGACCTTGCATCAAACTCACACTAAAGTAGACAATCAAGGGAGGTTGAATTATACAATTGTTGGAAGGACAAGATGACAAAGGTCAAGGAGGATGATCATGTTGCCAAGATCTAAGATGTCATAGAAAAACAAACAAAGGAACAAGGAGAAACATGCCTATGTTAAACATATATAGGCAACAATGACAAGATAATCGATCATATAATGTCAGAGACTTAAAGAAAGAAAGAAAAAGAAAAATAAAATGGGTGGATCATGCCTCAACTAGAAATTTTTTACAAGTGGAACTTGTTGTTCACTATGCAAACAACAATGCATTCTCACACGGGCTAGTGAAATCCATTGTCTACTAGGTGAGCCCCCAAGAGTGGAAAATGAGAGAATCTTATTAGGCTCCCATACCATACCAAATTTGTATCTCTGATAACTTTAATAAGGAACCACAAAATATTAATTTCAAGCTTCATGAGGCTTAGCAAGTTGCGTTATGCTAAACACTTATGAACAAATATGGCTCCACAAGCAAGCAAGGTGTGTTATGCTTCATGGCAATGAAAAAGGTTGTAACTTTGAGCTTCCCAATTATAGCAAGTTTTTTTCTGCTAAACACTTATGAATAAACAAGGCTGCACAAGCAAGCAAGGTGTGTTATTTTTGGTGGGCATGAAAAAGGTTGTAACTTGACACTTCACAAGGCGATCAAGTTACATTATGCTAAACACTTATGAAAAAATTGAATAGGATAAGACATGTTCAAATGGATTTTTATAAGTTCATGTAAGGTCTCATGTTAGGGAACATCATGCCTAATGTCTCCGAGAGAGGACAAGTCTAGGATAAAAGATTCACAACTTAGGGAATGCAATGTGTAGCATCATCACTAAGAGGAATGTTGTATGCCAAGAAAGGTCACACTCTTGGAGGATATCAAACCCAATGAAACCACCAAGAATAAGACACATCGTGTGAAGTAAGAAGACTGGACTATGAAACATAAAATATAGTTGAAAATTTCAAAAGGATAATGCTAAACACCTAACCGTGAGCAATTAATTTAAGGTAGAAAATGGTAAATTATTCTAACAATAAAGAAGATATCAGAGCTTATTTGGAAATCCCTATGTCAAGCATATGTTTCCAATTAAATTGATGTCATGAAAAAGGGGTTTCCCCCAAATAAAATTCCAAACACATAAATGATTCACAGATTTGAGGTCAACGTATGTATTTTCTATAATGATATTATAGAGCTTAGAAAAAACATCATTCCCCAAATACTCATAGAACTAGAAGAATGAGACATAGAGATTGAAAACAAAGAAAATATTTTGGGTCAACATGAAAAAGACCTAAATGTCTCGACACCTTGCATCATCCCCAAAAGGAAAACATAAGACACAATAAAAGATAAAAGGTTTATGACATATAGATTAATGTAGATACAAATAGAGGAATAAAATTTAAAACACATCAAACTAAACAGTATGGGGGATAACATTATGCACATGCAATCACACAAAGAAAATGAAAAGAAAATAAAAACAAGACCAGTAAGAAACATGCGAGTCAACCTATAGTAGTTCTTCTGCATCCCAATCTTGTTCATCATATCTACAATGCAAGAAACTAGCCAAATGGACAATGTCAAGAGATAAACTAGGAAATCACCAAGTTCAACACATGATTAATCACTCTTTGTAGGAGGATCATCATGATTGAACTATCATTTAAGATCATAGAAGATAAAAACAATAAATTCAACTCATTATGCACTTCCTCATCAATTTTTAGAATTTCATTAAATCATCATCTGAGTTAATCACAATAGAATGTATAATGATAATATCCATAGAAGGTTCTTATTCTTTTTGTGTTTGAGATTTAGGATTTTCTTCTTTTGATGAAGGTGGAGAAGCATCATACGTTTCTTGAGGTAAGTTGGCATTTTGATTTTCTATGTTTTTCTTTTCTTCTTTTGCTTGCAACAAATGAGAAATATCATGATGTCTATGCCCTATTGTCTCTAGCATTTTAGTTTCTTTTTGTTTTGTTTTCAAGTTGTGATTATGTAGGAGCAGGTTTATCAACCTTAGGTTTCTTTTATTCTCTTAAGGGAGGAACAGAAGGATCCATGGGAGGTTGTTTAACTAGTTTCTCTTTATCTTTGTAAACTTGTTTGATTTTAGGAGGCACAATGAGACTTATTTGGTTATCTTGTGGTCTCTTATAGAAAATTTGTGGAGGATTTTCTATGTTTTGATCTTGGTTACTAAGAAGGACTTTTGGTTCAGCCATGGTTTCATCAATGAAATGAGGCTCAATCATGGGTTGAGGTATATTACTAGGGGATAATTTTTTAATGCGCTTTGCCTTAAAATTTTGATAGGATTTGAAATATAAGTCCTCACAAGGCCTAATAGGTTCTATAGGCTCAATCCAAAATAAATCCATTGATAAATTCCAACATGAAGACATGGGATTAAAGCCACTATTATGCATAGTAATGATCTCATTTCCAAATGGAAACTTTAAGCACTTATGCACTACGAATGGGATGACTTTCATGGAGAAAAGCCATTGCTATCCTAACTTCGCATGAAATTGGTCCAATGACAAGATGATGGAGAATGATACACTTAATGTTTTTGGTCTAAATTTTAGAGGAAGAGTTATCAAACCTATCACAGGGCAAGAAAATCAATTATGCATGGGTATGTGTAGGATCATCATGGAAAGAATAGGCCCTTAAGTGATGATGAATTTCAAAAAATCAGAGTTAGAAAACTAGACGTAAAAATTTGAATAAGTTATATATCTTATTTCAAAAATATGTAAGAATAGAATCTATAGCAAATTGAATGTAGTTTCTAAACTACTAGGTTTATTTATCTTTTAAATCTATTTGGTGAAAATTTGAAATTTCAATGCAGTAGTACTTAAATTTTAGGGAAACATAAGAAGTAGGTATCTGTCTGACCACCCTAACCACAATAAAATGATAATATTTTTTGATAGGATTTTAGATATAAGTAGAGGACTCATGTCCCAATGTGATGCATATTCTTTTGTAATTTGTTTCCAAGTAAATAGTTAATTATGAATTTTTTATTACAACTTTTAGAAAATATATAAAACTCGTATGTCTAACCACCTTAACTTGGTCAAAAATTCATGAAATTCATTTTTTTTCATTTTTAATCCTATAGTATGCGAACCATAGAATGTGACACATGTTTCGGATTAAAAAAATGTGATCCTGTTTGAAAGGTATAGATGTTTTTCAATCAACCTATCAATCAAGACTTTAGTCATAATTCAAATAGAAAATGAATAATAATTATTTATTAAATTCAAATTAAAGCATACTTTATATTGGTGGAAAGCTGAGAATCTCCTTTAAAAACCCTTTTCGTTTCATCAATTTTGAGTAAAAAAAACGTTGTCAGCCACATGGGCCATCATATCACTTACATATTGCCACTTTTTGGCCCATCACGATCCTACACATACCCACATTTTAATCCATTCTTTTGGTTTTTCATAAGTATCTTGATAAAACTCAAGCACAAACAAGAACTCTTCAGTGATCACATTTTCTACAAAAATGGGATCAATTAATATCACATTATTAGGCGTGTCATTGATTCTTTTAGCTATGTAAAGAGGACTATCATGTCCATGTTTGATTATGTCATGTTGTGAGAAAGAAATATCAAGGAGCATTTGGTTAGGCCCTTAGGAGGGGGTAAGAGTACAAAGTTGTGTCACACTTTCGACCATCTTATCAACACAAGTGGATTTCAGTATTTATAACTAGAAATAAAATTTTGTCAAATATATGATCCAGTAGGATTTATTCTAGATAAGTTAAATATGTCCACAACTTTTCCAACTAAAATTGTTGGCTAAATGCATATGTAGCACCACTTTGCGGCCAATTTGCTAAAAGATGAAATTATTTGAAAAAAATAATACAACTCCTACTCATATAAATAATAATTTCTAAAAAATATAAAAATACCCTTTTGGAGATCCATAAGTGCAATTTTGAAATATTTATTTATTTTAATAGTTTAATAGTAATTTATATATTTTATTTTTTTTACTAAATAGGTTATCAACACAAAAATATTAGGTTTATTACCATGTCAAGTAAAATACTAATACTTATTAAAAATTAAAAAAAATATATATGATGCCCTAGATAAATGATCTAGATTAAGATAGTGTATATATTTTTTCTATTTTAGATGAATATTTAATATAAAATTTGATGTCAAGTGGAAAAAAAAGTTTTTTAATACACAGACATTTAAATATTTATTTAAATATATATATTTATTAAAATTGAAAAAAAAATATCCATGCCCTAAAGTTTCAAGTTATAAGTATAGACAAAAAATGTGAAGGAAAAAAATAAAATTGACTATATAAAGCTTGGTGTCTCGTGTAACATCATTTTTCAACATTTTATCAACAAAAAAATTATAATGTTAATTTATAGAAAACAATATTCAAATAATTTTTTGATTTTGGCAAAAAAATACAAACATAAAATATACTAAAACTTCTAGAAACTGAAAGAGGAAATTGAATGAAGGAATACAGAACGAAGAAATAGTGTTTTTGATGCTCAAAAATTTAGAAAATTCCTTGATCAAGGACTCATTCACCCATGGGTGAATGGGTCTCACTTGAAGGTTTTGAAAAAATAATTTATAGGTTTTAGAGTTGATTTCTATGGTTAAATTAGATTTTGGTTTCAAACAGTTGGTTACAATTTCCAATCTCTAGAAAATGAGGTCAAAATGAAAGCTCAAAACGATGCTAAATGACATGAAAAAATACGTAATTTGATATGCAATTTTGATTAAATTTTCTGATGTAAATGATTAAGTATGCAATGTTATGTAAATACTATGCAAAATGACTAAGATTTTTGAAATTTCTAGATTTTAAAGAATACAAAAACATAAACCTAAAACCCTAAATGAGATGCAAATAAATACAATTCAATGCAAAGTAATGAAAATCCTAGATCTAGGGTTGAAAATGGACTCCAAAATAAAAAATCTATGATGTTCAAAAGTCAAGTTCACTAGAATGAAATATAGAAAAATAAGTTTTATGTTAAGGGGGTTCACCAAAATGATATAGATAGGCTTATTTTCCTTTATTTAATTAGGAAACAAGATCCCCACAAATAATTGACTAACAACCCTTGGGTGAATCAACCTAATGTGGGAATATTTAGATTTCCTTATGCTCTAAGGATGGGGGTCAAGGTCAAGCAACACTTTTGGGAGAAAAACTTAAAATAAAAAATTAACTAAATCATGCCAATTCAACTTGAAACAACAATATTAAACTCAATATTAGCAGACCCAAAAAATAGATTGTAGATCTGAGAAGGGCATAAATGTGTTTACCAATCTCCAAAAGTTAGTTTCTGGAAGGAAAATTGAGACTCATTCGCCCATGGACAAACGGGTCTTTTGTCAGGGTTTTTCTACAACATTCAAGAGCCTCTTATATTGATCTGTAGCTTTTGATTTTTCCATGTTTCAATGTTATAAAGTTGGAAATTAGATCTGTAAGAGATTCTATCATTTGATAACTTTTACAACTTTGTCAACTTTTCCAATCTTTCACTTTAAAATGTCTTCAATCCTTCTTCAACCTAAATTTGAAAAATACAGACAAGAGGGGAAAAATTGTTTATTTTTTGTGTATTGAGGTTTTCCTTTGTCAAACCACATTTTGGTCATCAAACCTTGAATTGAAATTAAGCATGAAAGGGGGAGTGAAGAATGCACAATGCTATGTTGTCACTCAACAAACAGTTGTATAAAAAATGGTAATGGAGAGCTTGGAAGGTCTGCAACTTGCATGAAACTGCTTCAATAGATGTGGATCTTGATACTTGAATAATTCTTTGATTGCTTGACTTGAATCTTGGAAGCTACATCACAATTTTAGCTCTGAAAACATGTATGATGCAAGAATACATTGACATGGTGATTAGATCTTGAATATTGTAGTAAATCTCAGATATATCTACTCTTGAATTCTCTTGAATGCTCTTGATCATGAACTTTGGCTTTTGTGAAATTTCTCTTGAAATCTCATAGAATTTCTCCAAAAATTCTCATGAAAGTCTAGGTGAAACTTAGTGAAATAACTTTGTATTTATAGGTATGTATCCTTAATTTCTACAAATTCAAATATCACAAGCCAAAACTTGAGATATCGATCTGGAGATGTTAAAATTCCACCAAAAACATAATTTAAATTTAGTTTTGAAGGTCTTGTAGTACTCCTCATTCTTTTCTCTTATAGACTGATAGATGTTTTGTTTTGAGATGAGACATTATTGTACACTGGTTGATGTGGGACTTATTTCTATTATGATGCTTATGATGACATTTCTGCTATTTGAGTTTTATGTACATGGTATGGTTATTATATTGCTTTATTTGATCATGAACTCTATGTGATTTTCTTACCATGACTATTGTGGGACTATATTGTGATTGATATTATCTTCATTGTTATGTGTTGATGCAGTCACTTGTTTGATGTGTTTTTGTGAAAGGGATAGTGTCACATTACTCATTCATGAGTACCCTGCTAGGTTTTGACTTCCTTTAATGGTGTGCCTAATTGTATGACTATGTATATGCTCAACAGTTTTGTGTGTTGGAGGTTGCAGGTACTAGGCATCAACTCAACCTGAATCAATAGGTCTGAGCGTGCCTCAAAACCAAATGGAATTGTTGACTGAAGGTATCAGTTGGTCCCTTGTTTCACCCATTATCCTTAAAGAGGATGAGTATTCGTTTCTACACCTTGTTTGTGTGGTCAGTTCTGTTGGTTTGGTCCGTCAGTGTTGTTTGTAGTCTTTCTTTTTTATCTCGCTTTGTGGTCAGGTATTGTTTGGCATTTAGTCCATTTGATTTAAATTCATTTTTATAATGCTTATGATTTATTGTCACATTATAATATAATTATTTAATTGAAAAGGAATTTTGTAAAGTAAATATAAATGCACACACACACACACACACACATATATATGATTATAGTGACGAGAAAATAAAATTAGATATTGCGTGTAAAGAAAATTAGAGTATGCTTGATAAATAAATATTAAAAGGTGATTATGTAGTTTAAATAAATTACAATATTTTTTATTGAATATAAATAAATAAATATATGAATTGTTGTTGTGTAAAATAAATATAAAATATAATGATAATTTAAATGAGGTTTGCATGCAAAATTAGGCACTCCCAAGTAGTTATTGGAATTGGTTATTTTTTCATGAAGAGGGGATTTTGGAATAATATCTTAAAAAATAGTCTTGTTTCATTCTTGTGAATGTTTTTCTGGTTTGGAGACTTTTATCTGGTTTTAGGAGGTTTTGAATTGGCATTCTATAGAAATTGTTTGGGGTTTTGAAGTGACTGGAGCTACAACTTTGGAATTTAAAGCTCGACATCAATATTGAGCTCAACTAGTCGATTGAATCGAGGTTCCATTGTTTTTTTCTCAATTCTAATTCTCTTTAGACAATGAATCTAGAATGTATATGCTGTCTTGAAATCAAAACATATCTTTGTTTGCTTAACTATGAATTGAATCAACTAGAAAATTGCATTTTCTAGAGATTTCCTAGCCTTGTCTGTAGAAAATCTGTCTAGTATGTATCCTATAATCAATCAATTCCATTTTCTTGAAAGCTTCTGAGGCCTACTCAAGAAATCCAATCTATGTGCATTTTTTTGCATGTTCTTGTTTTCATGACTGTGAGGGCCTCTTAAACAAAAAAATATTCTCATTCATGTGCAAGTTTCCTTTAGTGGGAATCAAATTTATTTCTTGCCATTTGCATTTTCCTAGAAGTTCCCTTGAGTTTTCTTTAAAACAAATTCATTTTGTGGACATTTGAAAGCTTTGGCCGATTATATTTTCTTGAAATTTTTTGAGGTTTTTTCCTTACCATCTTTACACCTTCTCTTCTTCTTCCCTATGACCTTCCCAAAAATTTTGGGTTGTTGTTGTATCCTATTTCGATGGCCTAAACTTCATTTTCATACCTTGCACTTTGCTTTTGATGTTTATGTTAAAATTTGATGGATTTACATCAATGGATATTCAATGTTCTTCGTTCTTTTTCTGAGTGCTTTGAGTCCATGGCGATAGGTATTGTGCATGTTATTGTTTTCCTAGGGATAGTGGCATCTTTTCATCTTCTCCTGGTCATAGAGATTTCATTGTTGTATTGTAAATTGATATATTATATTTAGTTGCAATGAACATACAACAATTTGGTATTCGATGCATACCTCTTTCCTACGATTCGATCATTAAACATTTTGACTGATATTCCATGGTCTATGTTTATAATGATTGCTTAGAGTTCATGTCAATAAGAGTAATGCATGCAGAATAATATCCATGGAGATTACATTCCCTTTTATTTTCTTAGGAATGGTAACTAATTGTTAATGAATCGATTTCATTCCTATGCCATACATCCTTTGTTGGTTGTGTTGATTATATTTTTTTGATCGCCTACCTTTAATATTCCCTAAACATTCATGGTGAATGGACTTTGGTTAGTATACTTTGCACTAGGAGCTCAATACTATGTAGCTCGAAGAATAAAATTAATGCTTGAATACGTTGTAAAGGCATTTCGTTTGGTATTTGATATTTATATGGAAGTCGATTTATATATAGATATACATAATTACATAAGTATGTTTATTTTTGTAGTAGTATGTGATCACAATATAACCTGCTATCTTGGAAAAAAAAATTGCTTATAAGATATACATATCTATATGTATATATATATACATATATACCGAAATATGTATATATATATATATATATATATATATATATATATATATATATATATATATATATATATATATATATATGTATGTATATATATGTATACATATATGTGTATTTTTTATATGTGAGTATATATTATTTTATTATAATATGAAACATTGAATTTAAATACCATTTTGATTATATATGTATACATGCATGTGTATCATAGTTATAGAAAAGAATAAGAGAAAGATTTGATTTACTCTTATTAGGATAAATTAGGTTTTTCATTTCTTTTATATTTGTTTTATAGTTGAGGTATAAATTTACCATGTCATTAGTTTTTGAGAACAATTATGATTATGGAAACAATGTATTTTGTCGTTATTATGGGATTGGTTGATTGTAATAAATATTGTATTGATGTTGGGTAATGGAATGATTTTGGAGTTTATTTTAAGTGGGAGTCATTTTGTAAGTTGTTAGGTTGGCTTCTAGATGTTTGGGATGGGGACTATTTTGTATATTTTTCTCTTTGATGATTTCACTTTGAAACTGATGGTTATTGTTTAAAGTTTAGTGCAATATGTTCAATACCCTGCTACGAGTTTGGTTTCCTATGATTATGTTTTGTGTGCAAGATGGTTTATCTCTTGTTGATAGTGTAGGGTTTACTACTTGCAAGTAGGGAGAGTAGCTTGCAATGGGGGTCCAAACCCAAAGTGGTGTCTAGGACAACCCATTGAATTTTCTTAATCTAGTGATAACATAAAAATGAATTAGAGGGAAAGGGTAGATTTCACATTAATCAAGATAATTGGATGCCCCACCCATGGTTGTAGTACTCGTTTAGGCTACTGATGGGTTGAGAAGGCCTATTTGGAAATATAAACTCCCTTGTTCTCATGAAAGGAAGGTTGGTTCTACATGTGTCACTCTATGGGGGTCGGGGTCTAGTGAGAGACTCCTAGGACAACCCATATCCAGTCCATGCGATGAAATTCATCCCTACTTTAGTCTAGCATTCCCAGGATGTGATTTCTCCTTCTATTATCTAATTATCTCTAGAATCAAAGTAAGTGTTTTATGTGATGTTTGTATGGTTAGCATTGTTATGTTGGATTCATGTATAGTCTTGTTATGTTGGCCTATTGTCTTCGTGTTTAACTATTTTTTGTGGGACAATGTTCTATATTCTAGCATGGGGGGTGGACCTTCGAGTTCCACATGGTTGGGAGGTTTGTGCTATTTACTCCATTGGCTACTCTTTCTTCATGTTCATGTGCGTGATTATTGTTCTTGGTGTTGTGGACTACTGTACTTGTTTTAGATCGAGTGGCTATCTTTTATGCATTTGTATTGTATCATGTATCAATTGTACCATTATTTGTAATCTGATGTATTCTTCCTAGTTGTATTCAAGAAATATTTGTTGTAACTTTGTATTAATGTAACCGTTATCGATGAACTCTCCTGTAATGGAATCAGTTAAGGATATATTTTTCATATATCAGATATTTGGAAATGATCTTTAATGATGTTGATTTGATGCCATAGTATGGAAGTAAATAATATAGAATCATATAATGTGATGGCTGTAAATGACTTTACTTGTTAGCTTTATCATGTTATCTTTCTAGTTAATGAATGATTCTAGTTTTGAATTATTAGTTATATTAGTAGCGTAGTCATGGAACCTTAGAGGACATAGGTATAGATTATGTGTTATCTTATGTCATGCAAACTATTGTTGTTTACTTTAAAAAAAATCCAATCTTATGTCTTAGTTGTGTCATCCTCTAGGGTCCCTTGGTGGGGCATTACACTTGGTATTAGATCCCAAGTTTTGACACTAGGAACTCTATTTAATAGGAGCCCAGTATGTTGTCTTAGTTGTATAGACTTTGAAGATTATGATTACCCTTTTTTCATCCTCACCTAACAACCTGAGACTTGTTCTTTGGTGGTTTTTGTGTAGGAAGATTCCTCGAGCTCGAGGTCATGGTGGTGGCCATGGGGCCAATCGCCAAAGCACCCCTTCTCAGAGTTCTCATAAGAGTGATCATGAGGAACAACATAATTCGCAAAATGATCAGGGAAGTGAGGGTCATAATTTGGGTCAGTTGGGGTTAGAGGGAGCCTAGTTGTATCAATTTATTGAGGAGGTCCTTGCCTACCTAGGTCCTAGATAGGAGGGTAATCAACAGGTGGATAGGGAAAGAAAAAGGTCTCCTAGGAGAAAAGATGTTGCAGTGAAGCAGGAGACTATTTCAGCAGGTCATATGAGAGACCTCTTGAGGGAATTCCCTCCTACCTTCGATGGTTATAAAGGTGGATTAGATGTAGATACTTGGTTGATATATTTGGATAGGTGTTTTTCCATGCATTTTTATGGTAGTAATAGCAAGCCGAGGTGAGTGATCATGCACCTTTGGGGTTTTGCTTCTACATGGTGGCGGTTGGATGAACAAAAATTACATTTGTACATTGGTTCAAATTCCCGGGATATTCTTAGAGAGGTTCAAAGCTTGTTTCTTGTCAGATTATCACTAGAGGCAATGTTGTTCTAATGATTTTCATGAGTTGAGGCAGATGGATATGTTTGTTTAGCAGTATGAGTGTAGGTTCTATGGGCTTAAGTAATATGTAGGTACTATGATGATGAGGCCACATTAATGCAATATTCCACTAGGGGTTTGAATGCCCGTATCAGTGGGGGAGACTATGGCTTTGAGTAGAAGACCATGGAGGTGGTAGTAGAGAAGGCTCGATTGGTAGGAGGAGAATTCAGCTATGGCACTAGGAGGTCATAAAGGTGTGCAGATTGGTAGTGTGTCTCTAGTAGGTTTAGGTCTCGAGGACGGCAGTCTCAGCAAATGAGTTCCTCTAGGAGTCATCACACACTTGCTAAGGGTGGACAACAACAACAACATCATTCCTAGTCAAAACCTCTGACTTTTTAGAATCAGCAAGGTAGTGGTTTATAGTCTCGAAAATATCGGAGTTGGCAATGAGCCAAGCATTACTATCTTGACCAGCCAGCTCAGAGCACATAGTGAATAGCCAGTAGAAGTACTTTCCATTAGTCCAGTACACCCTCAAGTGACAGGGGGTATGGTAGAGGTACATGATATTTCTCTTGTACCCAGTAGGGCCATATTGCTAAGTAGTGTCCTTAGCAGTGCACTTTAGGATTCAGTTTGTGGTCGACAACTTTAGAGCTAGCAATAGGTGATGTAGGCAAGTATCACTAAGTGTTTGTAGTGGTTGATAACTACCAGGCAGATCATCAAGGTATAGTTGTAGAGACCACAAGTGTGTTGTAGGGTATTGGTGTTTCTATCCTTCTTGACTCTGGTGCTTCTGATTCATTAATTTCCACTTCCTTAATGGCATGAGGTGGATTGGTGGCAGCAAAGCAAGATGATAGGTGGCAAGTCAATTTGGCCTCTAGAGCTAGGGTAGCGGTAGAGTCCCTTATGTTTGGATGTTGTTTGAAGATTGGTACTCTCTTTACCAAGGTGGATCTTTGCATTATACCCCTAGGATCTTATGATATAGTGTTGGGTATGGATTTGTTGGATGCTCATCAAGTAGTGATAGATTTCCAACATAAGTCAGTGCAATTTATGGATGATTTAGGTAGGGAGATAGAGGTAGCTGGAATCTTGAGACCCATTTCCTTGCATATGATTTATGCTATGTAGTCGAGGAGCTCCAGATGTTTTCGTCAAGGTTGTAAGTTGTTTTCTATGATAGTCAATGATTTCAAGTTAGGGGAGAGTTGAGAGGTGTCTCTTGATAGTCATCTTATCCTTAGTGAGTTTGCAGATACCTTTTGTAGTGAGATTCCAGGGATGCCACCTAAGTGAGACACCGATTTCAGAATAGATCTTCTTCTGGGAGCATAACCTATTTCTCGAGCTCTGTATCAGATGACCACTCAAGAGCTTAAGGAGATTCAGTCGTAGCTAGAGGAGTTGTTAGCTAATGGGTTCATTCTTCATAGTGTCTCTCCTTAGGGAGCACCAGACATATTTGCGAAGAAGAAGGACAGATCCCTTTGGTTATGTATTAACAATCGATAGTTGAATAAGGTGACTATGAAGAATAGATATCCTTTATCGGGGATTGATGACCTCTTTGATCAGATTAAGGGAGTGAAGGTACTTTCAAAGATTGATCTTAAGTTGGGGTATCGTTATTTGCACATCTCTGAGGTAGACATTCATAAGACTTCATTTCACACTTGCTACAAGCATTATGAGTTCATCGTTATGCCATTCAGGTTGATGAACGCACCATATGTATTTGAGAGCTCGATGAATGGTGTTCTACACCTATCTTGAAATATTTATCCTTGTGTTCCTAGATGATATTTTGATATATTTGAGGACTATGGAGGAGCACAAGGAGAATTTCCAGCAAGTGTTGCAATGTTTAAGGGAGAATCATCTTTATGCAAATTTGGAAAAGTATGAATTCTTCTAGAGAGAGGTGAGATATTTGGGTCATGTTATTTTAGGAGAGGGTAATATGTCATGGATCCTTCAAAGATTGAAGCCATTATGGATTGGCTTGGCCCCACGAATGTTACTGAGGTTCACAGTTTTATGGGCTTAGCAAGTTATTATCGGTGATTTTTGTAGGGTTTCTCGAGGATAGCTCACCCTATCACTTCCCTTTAGAGGAAAGGGAAGAAGTTTATTTGGTCAAAGCAGTCTTAGGAATCCTTTCAGACTCTTAAGGAGAGTTTGACTAGTGCACCTATTTTGGTAGTTGTTGATCCTACCGCAAATTTTGTGGTGTGTATTGATGCATCTTTGGAGGGTTTAAAAGTGGTATTGATGCAAGATGGTCACTTGATAGCCTATGAATCTCACAAAGTCAAGGATAATGAGTTGAACTATCCTATGTATGACTTGAAGTTGGTCACCATCATTCATTCCTTGGTGCGATGGACACATTTTTTGTTGGGGCATTAGTTTGAGTTGCATATTGATCACCACAACTTATAGTATATTTTCACACAACCAAATGTGAATGCAAGGAAGAGGCGATGGATGGAGTTCCTATTTGAGTAATATTTTTAGGTGAAGTATATCTAGGGAAAGGAGAATGTTGTAGTAGATGCTCGTAGTTAGTGAAGGAATGAGATTTCTGTAGTGACTCTTGGAGTAGACTTGAGGAGTCAGATCCTTGCAGTTCTTCCTGCAGATAGTTGGTTTTAGGAGGTGAAGTCTCAAGTTGAGTCAGACAAAGCCTTAGAGGCTAGATTTGTAGGTTATTCTCTGAGTCAAATGGTCTCTTACAGAACTTGGGTAAGATTTATGTTCCTCCTTTAGAGGGTCTTCACACCTTAATTATGTCAGAGGCACATTGTGCACCCTACTCAGCTCATGTAGGTGTCAAGAAGATGCACACAAATCTTTATCAATTGTATTTCTGGGTTAGAATGAAGAGGGATATTGCAGATTTTATCTTGAGGTGTTTGGAGTGCCAGAGGGTTAAGGTAGAGCACTAGCACCTCGTAGGTCTTTTGTGGCTTCATCTTGTTCCAAAATGGAAATGGGACATCATTTTAGTAGATTTTATAGTCAGTTTTCCTATATCTTCTCATCATCATGACACTATCACAGTCATCATAGATAGGTTGACTAAGGTGGCGAACTTCTCGCCTGTTCAGTCCATATAATGCTTCTTCTATGGAAAATATTTTTATGGAGAATATAGTCAGATTGCATGGAATTCCTCATAGGATTATTTCAAATAGGGATCCAATGTTAACTTCAGCTCTTTGGATGTCCTTGCAACATGCAGTAGGGTTTCAGTTGAACTTCAGTTCTACTTACCATTTAGAGACAAATGGGTAGACCAAGAGGGTTAACCAGGTTCATGGGGATATTCTCAAGATGTATGTCATGTATCAATAGACTCACTAGGAGGACTACGTGTACGTAGTGGAGTTTGAGTACAATAATGGGTACCAATGTTCTATTATTATGCCCCATTTTTAGGCTTTGTATGGTCATCCTTGTCAGAACAGTTAGGATTGTCTTGAGGACAAAGTCCTTATAGGACCTGAGATGCTTTAGAAGATGGAGAAGTAGGTTGTTCATATTAGAGAGAATTTTTTGGCAGTGTAGGATATGCAGAAGAAGTATGCAGATGCTTATAGGGTTGATCATCAATTTTTGTTTGGAGATCGAGTATTTTTGTGGGTGCATCCACGAAAGAGTCTAATCCACTATGGAAAAGGCTCTAAGCTAGCATGGTGCTTTGTTGGGTTATTTTAGGTTTTGGAGAGGATTTTCCCTATTGTGTACCATCTTGATTTTCCACCTAGTCTATTATGCATCCATGATGTATTTCACATTTTTGTTCTTACTCCATATTATCTAGATATTTCTCACGTTCTTGACTAGAATGATTTATAGGTAGAGGATGGGTAGCTAGCTTTAGAGCCTATGGGCATTCTACAGCACAGGAGACTCGCCCTCAAGGGTCAAGACATTGAGCAGGTGAGGGTCTAGTGGGATCATAATGATGATTCTTCATCTACTTGAGAGGATGCATCCCAAATGTGGGAGTTATTCCCTTTCTTGTTTGCAGGCTTCCCAGAGTAAGCCCGATTCTTGGAGGGGGGGATATAATGCCCCTCACGCTTTTCTTTGATAGACTAACGTATGTTTTTTTTTTAGATTAGACATTATGGTACATTGGTTGATATGGGACTTATTTATATTATGATGTTTGTGATGAAATTTTTGCTATTTGAGTTTTATGCACATGATATGGTTATTATATGGTTTTATTTGATCATGAGCATTATGTAATTTGCTTACCATGACTATTGTGTGATTATATTATGATTGATATTATCCTAATTGTTATGTGTTGATGTGGTCACTTGTTTGATATATTTTGGTGAAAGGGACAGTGCCACATTACTCATTTGTGAGTACCCTTCTATGTTGTGACTTTATTTCATGGTTTGCCTAGTTGCATGACTATATATATGCTCGACAATTTTTTGTGTTATAGATTGTAGGTACTAGCCATTGACTCCACCTGAATTGATAGGTCTGAGTATGCCTCAAAACCCAATAGAATTTTTGAACAAAGGTAGCACTTGGTCACCTGTTTCAACCATCATCCTTGAAGAGGATGAGTATCTATTTCTACACCATGTTTGTGTGGTCAGTTTGGTTGGTTTGGTCCATCAGTGTTGTTTGTATTCTTTCCTTTTGATCTCTCTTTGTGGTCAAGTATTGTTTGCCATTTAGTCCATTTGATTTAAATTCATTTGTATAATGCTTTTGATTTATTATTGCATTAAAATAGAATTATTTAATTGAAAAGGAATTTTGTAAAGTAAATATAAATGCATATATATATATATATGATTATAGTGATGAGAAAATAAAATTAAATATTAAATGTAAATAAAATCAGAGTATGCTTGATAAATAAATATTAAAAGGTTATTATCTAGTTTAAATAAATTCGAATATGTTTTATTGAACAAAAATAATAATAAATAAATAATTATATGAATTGTTGTTGTATGCAATAAATATAAAATATAATGATAATTTAAAGGAGGTTTGCATGCAGCAGCAGACACTCCTGAGTAGTTATTGGAAATGGTTACTTTTGCATGAAAAGAGGATTTTATAATAATATCTTAAAAATAGTCTTGTTTTGTTCCCGTGAATATTTTCTAATTTAGACTTTCATCTAGTTTTTGGAGGTTTTGAATTGAGATTCTACAGAAATTGTTTGGGCTTTTGAAGTGACTAGTGTTGCAACTTTATAATTTGAAGCCCAACATCAATCTTCATCTGAACCAACCGATTGAATGAGGTTCCATTTTTTTTTCTCAATTTGAATTATGTTTAGAAAATGAATCTTGAATGCTTATATTGTCTTGAAACAAAAACATATCTTTGTTGACTTACTTATGAATTGAACCAATTAGAAAATTGCATTTTTTAAAGATTTCCTAGCCGTGTTTGTAGCAAATTCGTCTAGTATGTATCCTGTAATCAATCAATTAAATTTTCTTGAAAGTTTCTGAAGCCTTCTCAAGAAATCTAATTTGTACGCATTGTGTTGCCTATTCTTATTTTCATGACTATGAGGGCATTTTAAAAAAAAAAACTTCTAGTTCATGCACTAGTTTCCTTCAGTGGGAATCGAACTTCTTTCTTGCCATTTGCCTTTGCCTAAAAGTTCCCTTCAGTTTTCTTTAAAATAAACTAATTTTGTGCATATTCGACAGCTTTGGATGATTATATTTGCTTGAAAATTTCTGAGGTTTCTTCCTCACCATCTGTATGCCTTCTCTTCTTCTTCCCTATGGTCTTGCTAACAATTTTGGGTTGTTGTTGTATCTTCTTTCGATGGCCTAAACTTCATTTTCATACCTTGCGCTTTGCTTTTGATGTTTATGTTGAAATTTGACGGATTTACATCAGTGAATATTTGATGTTATCTTTTCCTTTTCCAAGTGCTTTGAGTCCATAGCAATAGGTATTTTGCATGTTGTTGTTCACCCAAAGATAGTGGCATCTTTTCATCTTCTCCTAGTCATAGCAATTTCATTGTTGTATTGTAAATTGATATAATATATTTATCTACAATGAACATACAACAATTTGGTATTTGATGCATACCTCTCGCCTGGGATTTGATCATTAAACATTTTAATTGATATTCGATGGTCTATGTTTATACCGATTACCTAGAGTTCATGTTGATAAGAGTAATGCATGTAAAATAATATGCATGGCGATTAAATTTGTTGTTATTTCCTTAGGAATGGTAACTGATTGTGAATGAATCGATTTATTTCATGCGCCATACATCCTTTGTTGGATGTGTTGATTATATATATTTTGATCACCTACCTTTAATATTCGCTAAACATTCATGGTGAATGGACTTTGTTTAGCATGCTTTGCACTGGTAGCTCAATACTGTGTAGTTTGAAGAATATAGTTAATGCTTGAATGTGTCGTAAAGGAATTTCGTTTGGTATTTGATATTTATAAGGAAGTCGATTTATATATCTATGCATAGTTACGTAAGTATGTTTATTTCTATAGGAGTATGTGATCATAATATAACCTATTATCTTGAAAATAGAATTATATTTATAAGATATAATATATATATACATATATACCAAAATATGTATACAAATATATATATATATATATATACATATATGTGTATGCTTTTTTATGTGAGTATATATAGACTATTTTATTATAATATGAAACATTTTATTTGAACAACATTTTGATTATATATCTATACATGCACTTGTATCTTAGTTATAGAAAACAATAAGCGAAAGAGTTGATTTACTCTTATTAAGATAAATGAGGTTTTTGATTTCTTTTATACATTTTTTATAGTTGAATTATAAATTTACCATGTCATTAGTTTTTGAGAACAATATTGATTGTGGAAACAATGTATTTTGTGGTTATTATGAGATTGGTTGATTGTAATAAATATTGTATTGATGTTGGTTAATGGAGTGATTTTGGAGTTTGTTTTAAGTGGGAGTCATTGTGTAAGTTGTTAGGTTGGCTTCCAGAAGTTTGGGAGGGGCACTATTTTGTATATTTGGCTCTTTACTGATTTCACTTTGAAAGAGGTGGTTTGGTGATCCTACAATAATGGATTACACTTTTTGGCCAAACTTGACATTGAAATCAACATTTTTCACTAGATCTTCACTTACACCTATAATAGCTAGAAACCATTAAGAATTTGAAGATTAATCAAACTAGTGATTTGTGAGATTTTGTGTGCATATTCTAATTTTTATTTTTTTTAAATTAAAAAAAAATATTGTGAATATTTTTATGTAATTTTTAATAACTTATTTTTTCTACTAAATATATATTTTTTTAAAAATGGCGTTTACTTCAGACCACATAAATTTTTTTATATAAAGGATACAATTCTAAGTTTAAAAATGTAGATAAATTTGTCAAACCAAAATCTAGTGCATGGATATTTTTTCATAATTTGTTGTTAGATTTTTTTTAAATTAAATTTCTAAGTCAGAGTCATTATAATTTGGATAGAGGTGTACTTCAGCCTACATAACTTTTTTTGTATGCATTTGAATTAATTTATTCTTTTTTCTTGGAATAAGGACATCAATACCTAGTGCATATGTATTTTTTAGAGTTTTTTTTCTCTATTTTCCTATTTTTTTGTATGTGTGAAATAAAGAACTTGATGCTCACTGAAAAAAATACATTCACAAGAAAAATAAATAAATATAATAAGCAAATTAAATATATTTAAAATTATACTTTTTAGGAGGCTTGTAATAAGGGCTACATACTTACAAAACATAAATTTTAAATGAAATTATGTGATCGCCCAAATGTTAAAACAAAAGTGTTTTTTTATCAGCATTTTGATATGTGTAGAGGAAAATCCATTATAGGTATGGCTTAAAAATAATGGGTATGGCTTAAAAGTAATGGGGTTATATCCAAGGGGGTTCAAGCCCTCTTTAATTAAAATCATTTAAATTGAACCTTTAAAGTCTTAAGTCATAATATTTTTCAAAAATATGTGATTTTAGGAAAGACACCAAATGTCCCAAAAAGTGTAACCCATTATTGTGGTAACACCCACCTTATTATTTAAAGTTAAGTACAATATGGTCAATACATTGCTCTGAGTTTGGTTTATTATGATTATGTTTTGTGTGCAAGGTTTACTAGTTGCAAGTAGGGAGAGTAGCTCACAATGGGGGTCGGAACCCAAAGTGGTGTCTAAGACATCCCATTGAGGATTTTTATTAATCTAGTGACAACCTAAAAAATGAATTAGAGGGAAAGCATAGATTTCCATTAATAAAGATAATTGGATGCCTCACCCATGCTTGTAGTGCTCATTTAAGCTAAGGATGGGTTTAGAAGGTCTGTTTGGCAAGATAAATTTCCTTGTCCTCATGAAATGAATGTTGGTTTCACTTGTGTCACTTTATGGGGGACGGGGTCTAGTGAGATATTTCCAAGACAATCCATATCAGGTCCATGCAATGAGACTTCCCTATTTCAATTTATAATTCCCTGGATGTGATTTCTCCTTTTGTTATGTGATGTTAGTATGGTTAGCACTGTTATGTTGGAGTCATGTATAGTATTTTTATGTTGGCCTATTGTCTTCCTATTTGACTCTTTGTTGTGGGACCATGTGTTATCTCCTAGGATAGGGGGTGGACCTTCGAGTTCCACATGGTCGAAAGGTTTGTGCTATTTACTCCATTGGGTACTCTTGCTTTGTGTTCGTTTGCATGAACATTTCTCTTGGTGTTGTGGACTACTGCACCTATTTCAGATCAAGTGGCTATCTTTTATGCATTTGTATTGTATCATGTATTAGTTGTACCATTATTTATAATCTCATGTATTTTCCTAGTTGTATTTGGGAAAGCTTTTTGTAACTTTCTATCAATGTAACAGTTGTCGATGAACTCTCTTGTAATGGAATCAATTATGTATTTTGCATATATCAGATATTTGGAAATGATATTTAATGATGTTTATTTGATGGCATAGTATGAAAGTAAATAATATAGAATCATATAATGTGATGGTTTAAATGAAATTTACTTGTTAGCTAAATATCAAGTTATATTTCTAGTTAATGAATGATTCTAGTTCTAGATTATTAGTTATGTTAGTAGTGTATTCATTGAACCTTAGGGTATGTGCAGGATCATGATGGGTCAAAAAGTGGCGAGATGTAGGCCATATGATGGCCCATGTGGCTGAGGACTTTTATTTTACACAAAATTGATGAAATGAAAAGGGTTTTTAGAGGAGATTCTCAACTTTCCACCAATATAAATTATGTTTTACTTTGAATTTAATAAATAATTACTATTCATTTTATATTAGAATTACGAATAAAGTCCTGATTGATAGGTTGATTGAAAAAAATCTATAACTTTTAAACAGCGTCACATTTTTTGAATCCAAAACATGCGTCACATGCTATGCTTCGCATACTATAGGATTAAAAAAAATAAAATTGAATTTCATGAATTTTTGACCAAGTTAAGGTGGTTAGACAGACGAGGTTTTATATTTTTTTAAAGTTGTAATAAAAAACTCATAATTAATTATTTACTTGGAAAAAAATTATACAAAAATATTCATCACATCGGGACATGAGTCCTCTACTTATATATAAAAGCTTATAAAAAAATATTATCATTTTATTGTGGTTAGGGTGGTCAGATAGACACCTACTTCTTATTTTTACCTTGAAATTTAAATACTAATACATTAAAATTTCAAATTTTCACAAAATAGATTTTCTTTTTTAAATAAAGGTCTATTTTGCTACAGATTCTATGTTTACATTTTTTTGAAATAATATAGATAACTTATTCAAATTTTTACGTTAAGTTGTCCAACTTTGATTTTCTGTCTTTTTATTGCCACTTAAGGGCCAAATTTTTCCATGATTATCTTGCACATACCCCTTAGAGGAATTAGATATTTATTATATTTTATGTTATGTGATACAAACTATTGTTGTTTACTTTAAAAAAAATGGTTCCAATCTTATTTCTTAGTTGTTTCATCCTTTGGGGTTCCCTAGCAGGGCAATACAGGTCTAGGGAGGACCAACTCGCCCATGGGTGAATGGGTTCCAGGTTCCTATTCCTAGAACACACATTTCTTAAGGTAAAGTGTTATGTATTGGACTTAATTATTGCTAGCTTTCCCTTTCATTAAATATAACTTATTAGGCGTGTAAATGAATAAAAGGGATTATTAAGGTCTAATTAAGAGGGCTCAAAAAAGTGTGAAAATATAAAAGGATACATTTTTCAACACTAAATTAAGGTATTATTAAGTATATTTTAATTAGGAGGGCCCAAAAAAGTGTGAAAATGTAAAGGGATACATTTCTCTACACTACATGAGGATAATCATAAACCTCTAGATATATGATGACTATGTGAATCCTTGTCATTATTGTCACCATTTGAATTGGAGGAAGAAGAATCCTCATTAATATTAAGAGGAGTAATATACTCTCAAGAATTATCATCATGATGCAATGTCTCCAATGAAATAGTGGATGTGTTAAGAAAGTAATGGGTCATCTCATAAAGAGACATCCAACATCAAAAGTTCCTTTGGTAATTTTAATTTCTTTAAATCACCTCAAAGACACATACTAATATGCCATAAAGAAAAAATAGACATAGTTCATTTACAACATTAATCATTATAAAGAAGTTAATGCTTAACCAATTTCAACAACACCATTAATAGATTCACCAAACGGAACCAAAAACCATGACAGATGAAATAGAAGACATGAACACACAGATATACGTGGGGAAACCATTTAAGGTAAAAAAACCCCACATTCCAAAAGCCCAGACCACGATTGCATTATTCAGCAATTAAATATAGTTATAAATATAATTCAAGCTCTAAGTATTTGTAGAGTTTACATATTCTTCCATTATGGATAATATTTGATATCATAACCCATCGTGACCACCTCTCTCAGTAAGAGACATCTCGTTCAGCTACATAGCCTCATGGCTTGACCACCGGCCTCTCAACCTCTCTATCACACAATCGCTCGGCCTTCACCTTATGTAACATTCATCTCTCATCTCACGGTAACCTAGCCTCTTGGCTAGTCCACTATCCAACCTGGTAATTGTCACGCTCTCTCAGCTACCCGACCTACTGGCCTGACCTCTAGCCTCTTGGCCTACACCCAACCTCTCCAACAGTCTACTATCCAACCTCCTAGCCAATCCACTTTCCAACCTCTCAGCCAACACCTAGCCTCTCGACTAGTCCACTGCCCAGCCTCTTGGCCACCACCTATGTAACCACCACTCTTAGCCTCTTGGCCACCACCTACGTAACCACCACTCTTAGCCTCCTTAGCTCTACTCCAAGAGATACCTATTCTCTCTCTCTCTCTGATTGTTCAAATACCACACCTCTTTAGGGTTACACCTCGAGCCACATGCCATCATCCAAGATTTTTGTTCGTCAAATAAGTAGTTGAATAAATCTCCAGAGTCAAACTTAGGGTTATCCACCTAAAATCATACCGCCTAGTCAAAGAGATATTTATTACCATCTCACCAAGTTCACCGAGCATATGGGCCCACATTCCATCTATCCTCCACATCATCACCACCTGTCGACAATACAATCCACCATCCTATTAGGTCCCACATCCATTGTCATCCAAAAACTAACCATCAGTTTCCAACTATCAAATCTCCTTCATATACTACTTGTTGTGGTGAGGGTTCCACCAAGAATGTGTACACCGCTTGTGTAATTACAAAGAATCAAAAGGTAATCTTCAATATTTGCAAAAAGTCTCTTGGAAAATACCTAAATATTTAACTCCCAACACTCCAAGTGGTCCTCACATCTATCAGCATCCAAGTTGCTATATCACTAAAAAATAAAACTTCAAAGCCCTATGTTAGAGGTTGTGAAGTTCCCAAAACCCATGAGTTTCTAAGAAAGGGATCTCTCTATCACCAAAAACTCCAACTTCCGGACCTCAAGCTGGAGGTTACGAAGTTTGCAAAACCTATGACACACCGATAACAAAGGGATTGCTCTTTTGCTCAAAATAAAAACAATTGAACCTTAAGCCAAAGGTTGTAAAGTTCTCAAAATCTGTGACACATCGACAACAAAGGGAAAAAACTTTGCTTCATAGTCTCTAACTCGGGAGGTTATGAAACTTCAGTTAGAAAAACTTGAAAATCAACAACTTAACTCAGGCTAATGATAGAGGAAAGCTCTACTACTGTAGGAAGTCGATCAAGCCAATAAATTTGAGTCATATTTCTCAACATTCTTCCACTTGATGAATAACTTACTGGCTCCTTCCAAAAAAAACTCAAGAATCTTAAACAATTATTCGACACTCCAACCAAGAAACCTACAATGGCATCCAAGATGTCCACCAACTTAGGCAATAGTTAGAGCCATCCACCATAGGAAAAAGGAATTAGCCAAGGCATATATGTGTCAGTCTCAAGAGAAAAAGCATCAAATCATATAGATGGAAAGGGCATGACAACCAATCTACTATGCTCACAAGTCATATAAAAGAAACACAACATCAGCTTCAAAGCTCTTAATTATGAACACAATTATGAATTCATTCTCTAGAAACAAGATAGGACATCAACTAGAACAACAACCAAAAAACTGACTGCTCTCATTCAACAAATCAACCCACATGACTTAAAATAGTAGACAAAATAAGTGTTAATCCATCCAATCAAACATACCTCCAAGGTATCAACATCATAAAATTCATGCCACTTACATAGCCAACCCATCAACAACAAAATACAAGCTCCAAGTGCCAACTAGTCGAAGAAGACCAAACACATCCAGGAACTCCCACTGCATGGGTA
The DNA here is from genome assembly GCA_007115665.2 of Sequoiadendron giganteum. Classification (NCBI taxonomy): domain Eukaryota; kingdom Viridiplantae; phylum Streptophyta; class Pinopsida; order Cupressales; family Cupressaceae; genus Sequoiadendron; species Sequoiadendron giganteum. The sequence continues at coordinate 591,444,422 of CM021104.1, read as the reverse complement.
ATGCCAAATCTGAAAAGATGAAGGCATAACAAGTCTACCAATAACATCACATAGAGAGTTTAAACATGTAGTTTCAAGGAACCATCCACAATGATATGCACAACCTATACAACCCTCACCACAAGTCTCCATAACCAAGACCATAGAGAGAAAATTTTGCACAACATATACTTGTAGAAAATCCTTCTACATACACCTCTAAATGCCAACTGTGTCAAGTATGATCTCCTTCAGAACACCCCAAAAGAAAATCCTTAAAAACATCCAATTGTTCAATCACAAAGATCAAACACAACATATATTTCATGTAATTATATGGATGTAAGCTTCTCCAAGAAGATCAAACTATTTCATTTCCCATCTCAAGAAATAAGCCCACTACATCTCCTAGACTCAATATCAATGAATATAATCACAATGAACAAGGAGATTACCATGATATCCATATCTGACAATGAATCCTTCAAAAACATCTAATAGCAGTTCAAGATCCATATCCATGAAAGAAAGCATAAAACACCTGAGAGAAACAATGGGAAACACCTCTCAAGTGATAAAATACTGAGTAGACCAAGAGTGGGGAGTGAGAATGCTCCTCTAGGATAACCAAGTCATCATGACTTCTCCAAGATAATTCTCTTCATTTGGTCTCTGTTGAACTCACGTCCAACGAAGGTGTAGGCTCCTCAAATTTTCTATTGAAAACTCATCAAGAGTAACCATTAAAACGTCTCTTATTTCAAGAGAATTACAACTTCACCTTATTTTTCATGTATCCAGATGGGCACTTGAAACCAATCATCTCATACTAAAATCCAAATGCATCACTTCACTATCATGAAGTTCTCAAGCATATGACCAATACAAATGACACACAAAGAACTACTAGAACTCTGTCAAAAGCTCCAATCATCAGAATCAAAAATCTATCATGGAATCATGATCTACAATCCCCCCTTATGAGATGTCATGGTTCAAGTGAACATACCATGGTCTCAAGAGTAATGCATCAAGCAAAAAATCCAATGCACAAACAAGAGTATACCATGACATAAAACAAAAAAACTCTAAAGGACTTGACATGTCAAGCACCACCAACAGCTCAACCAAACACTCACAAGAGTCCTTAATGGCTCTAGTATGTTTCACATCTTCAAATAGTGTCCATGTAAATGTGAAAAAACCCCTTTGCAACAACAGGATCTAAGAGTCCCTCCTAGTAACATTTGCAACACTAAAGATCATTCATCATCAAGTGATGAATCCACAATCATTGCTAAAATCTCCCATTGAACTCTGATAACTGAGCATTCCAAGCATCATGACCAAACATCTGCTAATCTAAAAATCATTTATGTCCACACAAAAAACATGTCCATGATCTGACAACAATACCAAGTGGCAGTAAGATCTCCAAACCAAGCATACAAGACCATCGTTGTCAAAAGCTTAGACAAACCTGTGTATCCAAGCTATCCATGATACCATGATACAACATGCTACAGGTCCCCATAACTAAATATTCAGGTACTCAATAACATTCATCCTCACATCTCAAAGCAACTACACCAATGCACAAGTGACCACAAACAAGGCTAGCTAAAAAGTCTACACCAACACAGAAACATATCTCGTGGATATATAAATAGTCCACTTTTGAGTTGTCTAATAAAAAACATGTAGGTAAAGGTAGCGCACAACATTGCACAACCCATAGATCCATTCAACAGAAACATGCAAACCCATCATCACACTGGAAATTGCAAAACTAAGATCTCAAAGTGAATAAGCATGTAGAGAAACATGAATCAAATGCCAGATCAAGTTTAGATCTGATTCACCAATCATATCCACAACGAGTACCATAGTCTAGCTACCCAACAAGCAACACCACAAGAATGCTAAGCGAAAAATCACATAGTACCACTCCCACATAGAGAAGACATCACACCTCCTCAAAACATGTTGAATTGAAACGATCTCATCCAATCACACCCCAAAATCCAGGGTCTAGAAAATAGCTTAACAATAGCTCCACATTACCATAAGTTTTGCTTGATCGTGTAAAACCTACAAAACCACAAAGCCATGCACATACAAACCATCCTTAAAAGGAAACAACAATTCAGGAACTCCAAGCCCATTTTCAGGTCAACTCCAAAATTGCCAACATGCACATGCATTCGAGAGACACGATATTTTAGAAGCTTCCAGATCATCCAATGATCATATCCTTAGCCTACATGCAACTGGGGTAACATAAGACTGTGCCTTCCAATACTAGGAAAAACACCCAACATAACCACACTTATCCATGGCTAAACAAGAAACCAAACTTATCCATATCATTAGGGAGCCTCTCACACAGACACCTAATATTAAAGCTTGTTGCAACACAACCATAGAGATAATATTATTCCACCCCATGTATGAGGGTTTTACCGCTTCCAACTCATGATTCTCCATCTTCTCCATCTTCCAGGCAACATGTTGTTTCGAAAACTTAAACAAAAGAGAAATAAATTCTACTCATCAAAGGATCAATACATCAGTTGATTCCTCCAAATTTCCTCAAGCCTAATAGACTAAAAAATCTTCATAGAAATAACACCCAAAAACAACATCTTGAGGGAGGAACAAAACCCAAAAGAAGGCTCTGATACCACTTTTTGGGAAAATAATGGGGGTCATCTCAAAAGAAACATCCAAGATCAGAAGTGCCTTCGGTAATTTTAATTTCTTCAAATCACCTCAAAGACACATACTACTATGCCATAAAGTAGAGAAAAACATAGTTCATTTCCCAAATTAATCCTTAGAGAGAAGTTAATGATTAACCAGTTTAAAAAATACCATTGACAGATTCAACAAACAAAAACAACAACCATGAAAGATTAAATAGAGACCATGGACATAGAGATATATGTGGGGAAAACCATTTCGGATAAAAAAATCGCACACTCCAAAAGCCTAGATCAGAATTGTATTATTCAGCAATAGAATAGAGTTACAAATACAATTCAAGCTCTAAGTCTTTGCAAAGTTTACATCTTGTTCCATTCTGGAGAATATTTGGTAGCATAACCCATCATGGCCACCTCTCTCAGCAAGAGACTTCACATTTATCTACATAGCCTCACGACTTGACCATCAACCTCTCAACCTCTTTGTCACACAACATCTCATCCTTCACCTTCTGCAAATTTCATCTCTTGGCTAATGACAACCCAACCTCTCAGCTAGTTCGCCATCACACCTAGTAACCTCCATGCTCTCGTGACTACCCAGCCTCTCGAGCTGACCTCCAGACTCTTGGCCTGCACCCAACCTCTCATCCAACACCCAACCTCTTGACCAGTCCACTTCCCATCCTCTCGGCCAACACCCAGGTAACCACCACTCTCAACCTCCTCATCTCCTCTCCAAGAGATACCTTTTCTCTCTCTTTGACTATTCAACTACCACACCCCTTTAGGATTACACCTCAAGTCAAACGCCATCATCCAGCATTTATGGCCATCAAATAAGCAGCTGAACAAATCTTTATTGTCGAACATAGGGTTATCCATCTAAAATCATGTCTCCCAATCAAAGAGACATTTATTACCATCTCACCATGTTCACCTAGCACATGGTCCCACATGCCATCTATCCTCCACCTCATTGCCACCTATTGGGTCCCAATCCTTCGGTAGCCAAAAACCAGCCATCGCTTTCCAACTATCAACTCTCCTTCATATACCACTTTTCATGGTGAGGGTTCCACCAAGACTCACGTACACCACATGTGAAATTTTGTAGAATCAAAAGGGAATCTTCAATATTCACAACAAGTCTCCTCGAAAAGACTTAAATATTTAACTCCCAACAATCCAAGTGGTTTCCACATTCATCAGCATCCAAGTCACTATATCCTTAAAAATTGAGCTTCCAAACCTCATGTTGGAGGTTGTGAAGTTCTGAAAACTTGTGACTTGCTGACAAAGGGATCACTCTATCGCCTTAAACTTGAACTTCTAAACCTCAATTCGTAAGATCTGAAGTTCGCAAAACCTGTGATATGCCAGGAACAAAGGGATCAATGTGTCGCTCAAAATATGAACATCCAAACCTCAAGCCAGAGGTTGTGAAGTTCTCAAAATCTATGACATGCCAACAACAAAGGGAAAATCCTTCACTTCATAGTCGCTAAGTTGAGAGGTTGTGAAACTTTAGAACCTCATGACTTCAGTTAGAAAAACTTTAAAACCACTGACTTAATTCAGCCCGATGATGGAGGAAAAATCATCTGCTCCAGGAAGTCAATCAAGCCAATAAATTTGATCCACATTTCTCAAAAAAATGGAGAAGTGGTAGGAGAATAATTGGAAGTGCTTTTCTAAAAAATAACATTATTTTTAGTTAAAAAATTGTGAGTGATGGATGAGACTATAGACATCGGCAACATTTGGGAACCAAAAAATATAGAAGAATTTTTCTATGGATACATATCCTTTCATTTCTCTGCTAGAATATGGAACCATGCAAGACAACCAAACACTTGAAATTACTTAACAGTGGATTTTTGACTTGTCCAAGATTGAAAAAGAGTTACTGCCTTAAAATATTTGTGAGTAACTTTTTTAAGGATGTAATAGGTTGAGGTAATTGCATAGTCATTTTCGTGACATGATGCTCACTTATATAAATCACAAATTCATATATAATTAATATGTTGAGTAAGACATAGAGATTAGTCCAATGATATCATAAAGCATGAAACAATAAGAAAAAATAACTAATCCATAATAAAAATAAGAAAAGACAGATTTAAAATATCAAGGACCATGGTCCTTGATATTTCATTGATAGGACAATTAGAGATAAATGAGGAAATATAATATATGGCATAATTATCTAAATCCTAAGTATGGTATCCATAAGTAGACCTTCACAACCTAAAAATAAGTAGGCCTAAATTAGTTAATAGCTTAAGTTATTTTGATAATGGTTCTCCTAAACCTTTAAGATGAGATTCAAGTTTTTTGATCAGCAACCTAATGATGTACAAGTAGAGCCACACCAATATAAAAAATTAACGCAAATTTAATATTTTAGGACTATTTTAAGCTCTATAAATCTAAATGAATTATGCTAGTAATACATTATGCTCTATTTTTTTATATCATAGACTATAAATAAGGGAGGGATAGGTAAGGAAGAGTTAGGAATAGGCTTCTAGGATGAAATATAGAAATTTCAATAGATATTATGAAGTAAAAATGGTAAATACGGTGAATTAGGAGGTGTCTAATGGGCATAGGACATGAAGTAGGTTTTTGAGGTATGTAGTAGTAGTGGAGATGAGAGTTGATATATAATGAAAAGAATGAAAGGTTTCTTATAAGGCTATGTGTAAAGGATGAAATATGGGGGGTGGTATTATAACATAGAATGGATCAAAGGACAATACTAAAACGTAATAATGAAACACAAGGCTAAATAGAAGATGGTACAATGGGATGAGAGTAGAATCAAATAATTGAACAAAATATGTACTAATATATATTAGTTATATGTAAAAAGAGGGGATCATTAAATATAGGTTGAAATATTGGATGTTAATTTGATGGGATGAGGAGGGAATAACATAACATAGGGAAAATTAGGAGAATATAAAAAGATAAGAAAAATAGGACATAATCAAATATAGGATGGACTAGTAGACAATAATGTGATGATACAATAAAATATAATAGAAGATGAGATGAATTATTATCAGTTAATTACATGACATGAGGATAGAGTAATCAAACATAACATGAATTAGGTAGTGTCTAGGGTTTGAATATAGGAAATGGAGTTGTAGCTTGTGTTATAAAGTTGTAATGGAGAAGAGTGTTGGTAAAAAGTGAGTGGAATGAAATTTTTTTTATTAGGGTATTTGTATAGGATAAAATTTAGAGGGATTTGATATAACATATATTAGATAGAGGAAAAAACTAAGAAGCAATAATGGAAAATGGGGTGAAATAAGAGAGGGTACAATGGGATGATAGTAAAAATACATAATGAAACATAGAATGGACTAAAAGAGACTACTGAAAAAGGCTGGGAGGGGATAAATGAACATAAGGTAAACTATTATATATGTTAATATTATGATATTAAGAGGGAAGAAATGAACATAGGTTAAATAAGGAGAACAAAATGGGAAAAGAGAAAAGGGAGATAAAAAAACATATGATGGACTAGTAGAGATTAATGAGATGATAAATATGGGATGATAAAAGATATGGTGAACTATCAGACATTAATGAGATGTGATTAAAAGGAAACAATAGAATATATATAGAATTTGGACATTACTATGGTTTTATTAAAGGAAACAAAGTGGTCACTTGAGGTGTGTATGAATAATGTAAAAGATATTTTTTTAACAATGGGTGTAAGGAAAAGGTTTCTTATAAGGGCATATTTATAGGATGATATATATGAACACAAAGAAATAAAATGTTGCTCCATGTTTTAAGAAATAGAACACATAAATGGGTAAGATCCTTCTCTCTTATTTCACATTAGTTCATTCAAGGAAACCCTAGAGATCTCAATATAGGGATGGAATTAGAAAATAAGATCTACAATAGGGTGTCATAGGGGTGTGATTAAAGACAAAAAGGGAGTTCACCACTAAGTAAATTCTTAGAAATAACTAAATGTAAATGATATGAAAATCTAAAAATGCATCCTAGGAAATGAAACTCAAAATCAGAATAGTAAACTGAGAATGAACATGGGTGCACCTAGAAAATAGATGATGCTTGAAACAAGGTATGAAATCTTGAAATTATTTTTTCTGAATCACACTAGGACTCATATTCTAGTAGGGGTGATTCAGACTCTATTTAGGGTTTTAGGCTAAAATTGGAATCTACAATTGGTAAACCATGATCTATAGAAAATATCAGAAAACTAGTATACTATGACTCATACACCACAATTTGTGATTTATTCCTAGTGTCAAGGCTGATTTGAAACTATGATATCCTCTAGTGATCTTTTGTACCTTCTCTCCCTTCCAATCTTTGAGTTTGAAAACTTGAATTCTGACCTATAAGTGACTTTCGTGATCTTGTAAAAAACATGACAACTTTGAAAACTTTCTCCAATCTTTCACTTTAATGGATCTTCAACCTAAATATTCAAATCACACATCAAAGTGGGAAAAATGTTGTTTTGCTAGTGGATAGGGGTTTCCCTTGGTCATACATCATTTTTGTAATCAAACCTTGAAATGAAATAAAATAGAAAGGAGGAATGATGAATGAACAATATGCAATGTTCCAACTCATCCAACCCTTGAATAAGATAATAAAATATTGTATGAAATTGCTAGCATTAATGTGGATCTTGACTCTTTATTGTATGTTATGAATCTTGACTTGAATACTTGCTTGAAACATGAAACCCTACATCACAAATGTTTTCTCAAAAACACACATGATGCATGATGACTTTGACATGATGCTTGAATGTTGAAAGTTCCTCCAAAGTTCTTGATAGTCTACCTGTGAATGCTTTTGAATGCTCTTGTAATGCTCATAAGATCATGTGAATTCACTAGGGGAGAATATGTGGAATAACCTTGTATTTATACTTGTTTATGCCAATTTTTTTCAAATTACAACACTACAAGACAACATTACATCTAGGAGAATAAAATCCTCCCAAAAGTTTCAATTTAAAATAGGCCCAAGCTAAGCAAGAATCATAAGACAGTTGGGGGGAATGAGTCACAATATCCTAGGCTTGGGACACAAATTTAAAGAAATATTAACTTCTATTCCAAATTTAGGACGAGGCCCCAAAACTTAGGTGGCACCCATATGCCCAAGGTGGTGTATGAGTCCCATATCAATAAATCTAGGCTATACAATCCAAAATAATTAAATTATGATTGGTTATTTGATATGTTTCGAGATTATCCTCAGACAAATGCATTAAATAAGACTTGTGGATGCAAAATAGGACCAAATAAGGCATAAAGAAGCCCAATTTTAGTAAGGATGGACCAAACAAGTGTGAAAATGTAAAGGGATACATTTTCCTAGACTACATTTAGACACCACTTTAGTGAGAGGAGTAACTTGCTTCAAACTCACACTAAAGTAGATAAAATTGCATCAAGAGGGGCACACGTGTACCAATGCTAGTAAGATAGGATGAAAATGATCAAGAGGGTTGCGCAAACCCCTAGGATCAAGACCCTATGGAAAACCAACATAGGCACAAAAGGAACACACAGGTAAATTATATAAAGAGAAACAACAAGCTTCAAGTATACACTACCAAAGATAGAGAGGAAAACAAAACCTAATAGGGTGGATCAAGCCTCAACCATTTTTCCATCATGATGTGGATCAGATGTAAGTTGTTTGTTGAAAACATTTACAAGTGGGATGAAATATCAACTATGAAAACAAAACACACACTCACAAGGGCTAGTGGAACCTCTAGCCATCCACTAGGTTAGCCCCCAACAAGACACATATGCACTTGGCTAGTATGCACTCACACAGACAAGCAAGTGGCTATGGTAAAGTCAGGCCTAAGCTTGGGTTTGATATGCTAACCATAAAAAAGCTATACCTATTGATGTTTTTGATAAGGCATCACATAACATGAACATAAGGATTCATGAGGCAAGCAAAGCTTCGTATGCTTGACACCCATGAAAAAATGAGATGGCCCTATAAGAAAGAAAAGTGTGTTATGCAAGGTGGCCATATAACTAATATTGTAAATTCAAATAGTGTAAGGAACATTCAAAGGAGTTTTTCTTAGTTCATGTAAGGTCTTAACTTAGGGAAAATCATGCGTAATGTCTCCAAGAGAGGACCAATCGAAGAATAGAAGATTCACAACTTAGGGGATATAGTGTGTCACATTAAGCCACTAAGAGGAATATAATATGCTAAGAGATATCATGATCTTGAAGGAAATTACACCCAATGTCACCACAAAGAGAAAGGCATGTCACATGAAGTAGGAAGACTACACAATTTTAACATGAGTTGTAAAATGCAAAGTAATAATGCCAATGTATTCCCCCACTTTAAATAAATTTCTTAACACCATATTGTGAGCAATTACTTTAAAGTAGAAAATGATAAATGCTAACAATAAAGACAAAATGAGAGCTTATTCATAAAGCCATATGCCAAGTCATATGATTCCAAATAAATTTGTGTCAAGAAAAGTCGTTGCCCCCACAATGAAATCCTAAAATGACATTAGGGATCCATGGATTTGGGGTCAATATGTCTTTTCTACAATGTTTTTAGAAAGATCAGAAGTTTCATCATTCCCCGAATACTCATGGAATAGGAAGAATGCCATAAAAAGAGAAAAAGAATGAAAAGCCTTTCATGTCAACATGGAAGACACATAAATGTCTCAACGCCTTCCGTCATCCCAAAAAAGGAAAACACAAGAAAAATGAAAAAGATAAAGGTTTACAACATAGATACAAATGTAGATATAATAGAGGAATGTCATAAAGAGAGGTGCATAAAACAGGATAGTACAGGGAGATAACATTATTCACATGCAATCACATAAAAGAAACATGAAAATAAAAACAATGCAAAAGACAAATAAGGCATATGTGAGTCAACCTATTAGCATGTTGTCTGAATACCAATCTTGTTCATCGGATATGGAAGGTGGAAAACTACACAAAGGGACAACAACAAGCTCAGTACTAGGAAAAGGATATCTAATTCCTGCTCCCACTAAGTGCAAGACAAGGAGTCGAGAATTGATGATATTCTACCCCTTGTAAAAAGGCAATGATTTTCAATTAATGTAAAACATGAAATAGTGAGTATGATATGATCCTACAACTATTACATGGAAAGGAGAAACACCTATTTTTATTAATTCATATCTAATGAGTTATTCCCACATATAGTATTTCTCAATTTAGGATGTATCAAAGTTAAAGTTGTCTCAGAATAATTCTTTATAAGAGTGTTTATATTGAGTGAAGGTTTTTTTGTTGCTTTTATTTTTTTAGAGGACGATAGACAAGACCATTAGTCATTTCTTGCATATTAGGCTCTATAGAAATACAAATACCTTGTTCTCTAGCACCACATCCTTTTCCACTATACCTAAGTTGTTTCATAAGTTCATAACCTCTTCCATAAATCTTTTTCACTTTTTTTGGATTCGGTGGTTGTTCATAGTTAACTTCATTAGAGTTTTTCATGTATTTTTCTTTTCTTCTAAATTAGTTGAGGTGTATGCTTCTAAATTTTGTGTTGATATTACCGCTCTTTATTTTCCCTTTTAGACTCTTTTGTTATGATCATGTATATTCTACTATGAATATAAGTATGAAATTGAAGTAATCTCACACATCTTCTAATAACTTTGTGACTTCTTTAATATGCTTTTCTTCTTCTTTCTCGATATGCAAACAAATTTTAGGTTCAACTTCGGCCTTGATTTTATATACTTTGTTATATATATGAGAAATGGTATTGTAACTCGGTTGTTGTAAAACATTCTAATCATTGATTTTCCTCTTAGGCGGTTCTAAGATAAGCATAGGTTCACTTTTAACTTGTGGTTGTTGTGAGGGTGGATAAATGATAAGCTCGGGCTTGGGATATCTAATGTGCATAACATCAAAATTCTTGTCCTTATTTTCACAATCTCTTAGTGAAGGCGATTCTAATGTCACTTCAACATCTTCATCTAAGGAAACCACATTAATATTGTTTGAAAGGCATGTTTCAATGTTCTCATTTTTGTATACTATGATATCTTACCTAGTAGGAGAGTTTTTAGGAGAGTCAAAAATTAGATGTTTGTGACATTCAAAGCTTGGTTCATCTAAAATGACTTCATCATAAGTAATGAAGTTATCAATGGTTGTATTTTCTTGTTTATCAATGATGGAATTCTCTTTGTTAATAATTTTTTCACTAGGAGAAGAGAGACTAATGGGTATGTGCAGGATGATGATAAACTAAAAAGTGGTGATATGTAAGTGATATGATGGCCCATGTGGCTGACAAATTTTTTCTTACCCAAAATTGATGAAACGAAAAGGGTTTTTAAAGGAGATTCTCATATTTCTACCAATATAAATTACTCTTTACTTTGAATTTAATAAATAATTATTATTCATTTTCTATTTGAATAACGACTAAAGCCCTGATTGATAATCTGATTGAAAAACATCTATAACTTTCAAATGGTGTCACATTTTTTGAATCCAAAACATGTGTAACATTCTAGGCTTCATATACTATAGGATTAAAAAAATAAAAATTTAATTTAATGAATTTTCGACCAAGTTAAGGTGGTCAGACATACAAGTTTTTATATTTTTTAAAAGTTGTAATAAAAAATTCATAATTAATTATTTACTTGGAAAAAAATTAGAAAAAAATATGCATCACATTGATACATGAGTCCTCTACTTATATATAAAATATTATTAAAAAATATTATCATTTTATTGTGGTTAGGGTGGTCAGACAGACACCCGCTTCTTATTTTTTCCCTAAAATTTAAATACTACTGCATTGAAATTTCTAATTTTCACCAAATAGATTTTTTTCTTTTAAAAATAAACCTAGCAGTTTAGAAACTACATTCAATTTTCTAAAAATTCTATTCTTACATATTTTCAAAATAATATAGATAACTTATTCAAATTTTTACGTCAAGTTGCCTAACTCTGATTTTTCTGATTTTTATTGCCACTTAAGGGCCTATTTTTTCTATGATGATCTTGCACATACCCTAATAGGACTCTCATAACTCTCATTGGTTTGATCTTCTAACCCAAAAATATCTATCACAACTAGGAGAGATACTAGGAGAAGAAAAAATGTGGTTGTCATGATTGTCCATGATTTCATCCTTTTTCTCCAATGTCATTCTCTTGTGCCATAATATCTACCCTAGCAGGAGGGATTTTAGGAGTGGAGACATAAAAGGCTTGTTGTATTCCATGGTTATATTTTATAAAATAACTTTATCACAAAAAGGAGAGGAATCAAGAAGAGAAGAACTATGGTTTTCATGCTTACCAATGATTGAATCTTTTTGTTCAAATAGAACTTTCTAAATGTTAGGGACATTATGAAAGAGAGAAATAATGTTATAAATCTCAATAATTGGATCTCTTAACATTAATATATCGTCTTCACAAATGTGTTTTTCATGATTGTCCACGATTGTTTCCTCTTTCACTAAAGAATTCTCACAAGTAGGGGAGGTGTTAAGAAATGGTTTGATGATCTCATCTTCATATTTCCTAATATCTTCCCAAGGGGGAGGAGGAGAGGTACAATCAAGACTCTCAATGATTGTATCTTTGTTCACAAAGATACCATTTTCACTAATAGGAGAGGTATCCGGAGAAGAATGACTATGACTACCATGATTGTTTATGCTTGTCTCCTCAGGTGATCCCACAATAATGGTTTACAATTTTTGGCCAAAATGGTGTCACGTATAGATTTCATTTGATTAATTAAATGCAATTAGTAATCATGATATCGCTATTTAAATTTAGATTAAATGATTATTTTAATGAAAGTTAAATTCAAATTCAAATTGAAATGAAATTGAAATTGAAATGCAATTACCATGATTTGAAATGCATTTATATTTAATTTTTGGGTTTGTCATTGCTAATGTAAAATTGAGTGCAAGTGAACGTAGTAATAGGTGAACATGATTGAAGGTGAGAACAAGGATCAAGTAGAGTTGTGAAGCTGATTGACATTTATGAGTAGATGGAATCTCACGCACTCACTGTAATACCCCTTCGTTTTTGCTTTGTGTTCAGTTTCCTTTTTGTTATGTTTGCTTGCAGCTACTTTGATATTGGATACATTTCGTTATGATGTTTTGATCGCTACTATTGAGTGACAACTGTTATTATGGGATGTGGTTATCTGATTATTGTTTCACATGCATTATGGATTAATGATGTTGTAAAGTTAACATGAGATGTTATTATGAGATTATTGGATTATGATGGAAGTGTCAGTTTCAATGAATGTATTCGTGAAGAGGATGGGTTCGCATCACTCGCTTGCGAGCGCCCTACGAATCTGTAATTTCTTCTTCACGGTGTGTATTATATGCTGGATATATTGTATGATGTTGTTTACTTGGTTTCAAGATTGCAGGTACATGACATCGACTCCACCTAGTTTCACAGGTTCGAGCATGTCGATCCAATGGTTAAGTTGAACGGGAGGTAGTAGCTAGGTAACATGTGTCAAGTTTACACCCTAGCCTTAGTGTGTCGTCAGTTGTGTGTGTCGGGTCATTGTCTGTCTTGCTTTAATGTTATTTAATTCTGAAGGATTCTTGATTTGGAAATAGATATTTAGAATAATTGCATTTAAATCATGTTGATGGTTATTTAATTTAAATAATGCAATGTTGATAAAAGTTTATATTTAAATTAATTAATTATATTTAATTTATTTAATTAATTAAATTAAATTTATTTAATTAATTAAATTTAATTTATTTAATTAATTAAATTTAATCCAAGCGGGTTGAATTTAGTTATTAAATAATTAAATTAATTAATTAAATGTGATGCAAGAAAATGAAAGGAAATAAAAGAATTAAAATTAATTTTGGTATTTAATTTCAGCTTGTAGGAATTAAATTAGAATTTGTAATTAAATGTTATTTGGGAAATTAGTTGCAACTTTGGAAATTAATTTATTATTTGAAATTGCATTGAAAGTGGGTTTTCGAAAATTGAAATTGAAATTGAAATTAATATCTAATTTGCATGTAATGTGAATTAGGGTTGTACTAGGTATTCTTGATTTATAAGGAATCCATGTTTTAATTTTGGGGGAGAGAAGTTTTTGGGAAAATTCATTTTTACAGCAAAGAAGAAATTTTGGAAAATTTGCACAAAGAAGGGTTTGAAGAAAGTTTTGATTGTAGAATTGATTGGAGGAAAGATTGTTTGCATTTGTTGGGTTTTGGATTGGATTCATTGGATGATTGAAGAAAATTCGGGAGATCTTTGGAGGAGGCTTGCATCAAAAATTCATCTTTTCCTGTAGCTTCTTGAACCAGGTTCTCTTATGTATTTTTTATTGTTCTTGGTTGCTTTTAAAATAGTAGTGATTTAAGATTTGTTTGATAAATCTGTTTTGGAAAATAAATTTGTTATTTGAATCAAATCTAGAGGCTAAGCAACACATTAGATCTATTTTGGAAAATTAAAAAAAAAACCCTTTGTAGAAAATCAAATTTATTTTAAAAACCCTTTGTAGAAATTAGGTGGAGAAACCTTGAAGATTTAGAAACTTATGGTTTTAATTTAGATCCTTTTGTTTTATTGTTCTTTTATTGTATCATGAATTCAAAGAAAATGATTTAAAAGAATTTGTTTTTGTTAACCTCTATGAAATTTGGATGTTCTCTGAAAAAATTGCATATTATTACCTATAGCGAATGTTTCAGGAAAATTTCTTCAATTTTTCTTGAAGTTGAAATTCTGATTAAATAAATATATTATATATACATACATATATATATATATTTTTCTAAATATATATATACATATGTATAAACATATAATACATTTATATATATATATATATTTTATGTTTGAAAATTTTATTCTAAATTATGGAATTCGCCGTCCGTACGGCGTAATAAAATTTCATGTTTAGCGGATCTGGAAGTCGTTGTTTTTTCCTTGCTTTGAATATGCTGTTTGGGAGTCCACGGGTTCCTGTCACCGTGTGGGAGATGGGGAGCGGCTGCCTCCCCACCACCGCCCCATATGGGAGACGCGGTGTGGAGGGAGACCCTCCACCTCTCCCCTTACCTTTGTTGTCTGCGGTGTGAGGGGAGGCTCGGCCTTGTGTGAACAGTCGTGCCTTCTCTCTCTCCCTCCCCCTTTCCTTAATACAAACCCTAACATGTTAGTATGTGAACTGTGCATTGGGGCAAAATTCATTAAGCCTCGTTCGTCCATCCTCTATCGGATTTCGATGTTATAAATAATATTTTTTTTATATATAAATATTATATATACATATATATATTATGAGTATATATATGTATATATATTTATTTATATAAATATTTGTGTTGAATATTTTGTATATATCAATTATATTTTTAATAGAAATATACATTGTAAATGTATATATGTTAGTATATAACTTAACATGTAATTATTTTGTGAAGATGTATTATATGTATAATTTTATATTTAAAATGATCTCATTTAACATAAGATTATTGGTGTATTTTTAAATAAACATTTAAATTATATACAGTGTATATATATATTTAAATGCGTGAATGTTAAGTGGTAGTGGTTAATATAATTGAAGAATTGTAGGAATATTTATATTTGAGTGTTTGTTTAATTAATGAGATTCAATTGGAAACAATATGAATGCATGATTAAATAGTTAACCCAAAATATATTTTTATACACTGAAGATATTCATGTTTTTAAATAGAGAATTGAAAAGATATAGATTTTGGATAGAAATTGAATATAGTAATTGCAATAGTTTAAGTTGTATTAGAAGTAAATTTAGAAATTGATTATTATGAAGAGAAAATTAATTACCTTAATTTAATTATTGTGTATTTGAGCAATTTATTTGTTGAGAATGTATATTTAATCGTTTGAATAAATGGATGTATGCAATAAGAGTTTGGAAAGAGAAACTATTAGATGAAATTAATATAGTGTGTTGTTGAACTAGAAGAAATATAAGGTTTGGGTTAGGAAGTTGAAAAGAATTATTGTAGAAGATTTATGTTAGTTTTACAAGAAAACAATGGATTCGACTTAAATTATTTGAACTAGTCTATCCTTTATTATAAATTAAAGGCACTTATTTCGTTATTTCAATTAATTTTGAAAGGGAAATAGTTATTATGTTTTATTTCCTTAGAGCAAATTAATCGTTGTGATTGGAATATTAAAGAATCTATATAATTGAGTTTATTAATATATGTTTGGTGTATATATAATATGGAGCATATATAAATATGTTAAGCGTAAATTCATTACCGTATTTCATTTTAATAAGATGCATGCAATATATTATTGAATACAGATTTAAAAATGGATTGATTAGTGTATATGGGAAAATGGATAGAGAAACAATATTGTATTATATTAAAGTGATTGAATGTTTTAAATAGAAAATTGAATGAGATGTAAGATTTGGTAAGGAAATGGAAAGAGTTTACTTGCATTGATTTGTGTCGATTTAAAAGTAAATTAAGAAGTTGTTTATATTGATGAGGCAAATAGTTATTTTAGTTTATTATATTACAATTAGAGCAATTAATTTATTGTGAATGAAATATGAAAGAGATATGGATATAGAATATCCCAAAAATAGGAAATTTCTCATGATTGCCTTAATGTTCTAGTTTCTTTGTATTTCATAAAGGGATGTAAGTTTGAATTGTTTGAGACTTCCTATAATGGAAATAGAAATATGGGTATATGATTATTTGAGTTAACCCTGTAAGTGTGTATTTGACCTTGTTAATGTTACCTATTGAATGAATATGGATTTAGGAAATCCAAATATTAGATTGGATTAATGACTTGTATGTTTTTGTTGCTATGTCGTCAAGTTGTATTGTGGGTTTTGGGATTTAGTGTTAGTCCTAAATTATAAGTCTTCTAGAAGAACTTAGAGGATAAGGGTTGTTGAATCTTTATGCCATCCAGTTGTTTTCCCTTGGGTAGTGCATGGAATCTTTTCAGTTTTACCTAGTTTCCATGAACGGGGATGTTTCGTACCTCCTGTGGAAGGAGTGGACTATGTGTTTGTTGCCTCCAAGATTTTTAGAGTGAGTTCTATTATTTGTATCCTCCTTGTGTTGGAATGGTTATGATGCCTAGTTTGTATGCACTTGTGTTTCCCTTGGTGATTGGTTTGTGAGGGTGTTGTCCATTAGAAGAGTGGCTTTTGTTAGGGGTCGGAGCCCAAAGTGGTAAACTGGGTAACATTTAGAAGTGAGTTAATCAAGTGATAATTGAATTAATGTACTTATATGATTAGGATGCATTCACACTAATCAAGATAATTTAATCCTCACTCATAGACACAAGGGCTCGTTTAGACTTGGGATGAGTGAGAAGGCCTGGAATGGCATAGTCATTTATCTTGTCAGTACGAGAGGTATATGATGCCATATGAGTGAGTATGAGGGTCGAGATTCGGTTGAGGCCACCAGGATTTCTAGAGCCTATGAAGGATGCCCAGACGAGATCTCATGACTACTATGTGATGACACTCTATCTAGGACAACTATTGTTAATTTTTTTATGTGTATGGTTCAATGAACATACTTGATCTAATTTATGTCTGAAAGCAATGTGACCTATGTCAGTGATGTTTGAGTTGTACTTGATTTGTACTTGTATGGTGATTGAGTTGTACTTGTTAGTTCATTTGTTAGTATGAGTCAGTATGAGTTTGCCTTTTGGTAGTGGTTGTAGATCTTTGTCCATGTTACGTGGTTACTATCTCCTAGCATGGGGGGTGGGCCTTTGGGTACCACTTGGTTGGGTGGAACATGCACCAAAACTGTTGGGTCCCCATCTATCTTCAGTACTTGGTGGTGAGACATCCAGATGGATAGCTCGCAGTTCTTGTTATAATTTCTTGCATTGTAATATTTCAATTTGTATAAGTTATTTTATCCCTCTTATGGTTATGAGGTGGAATTATGTAATTGTAACCTTATGTACTATTGCCTCATTCTAGGAATGAGTGATGTAACTATTGGATTAAGTTAATGTTTATGAGATGGTATCTTGGATGATTATCTTATTATGGTATGTGGTATTCTTATGATGTATGATGTTTATTTCATAAAGTTCATAATGCTATGGTTATGTAATATGTATGTGTGGGTTTAAGTAATCCTAACCTTGTAGCCTTAGAGGTTGTTGTTAATTAGTGAGTGAATGTGTATGTTAAATGCACTTTATAAAAAAAAATTGGTTCGCTTAAGACGTTAATTGCAACTTCTTTTAAGGTTACTTGGTGGGGCATTATACTCACTTAGATAATATTTTTAATACATTTTGTCTTTATCATGTTTGCAAGTTTTTAATCTAGTTTTAAATTTAATTTCTCAAATTGTGAAAAAATTCATGCTGGTTTAAAAATGACGATTTGATTAAATTTGAAGAAATTGATTTAAATTAAATGATTGGATTTCTTGTTTAAATATTTTATTATTGTTTAAAAAAATGATGCTTGTATTTCAAAATTTGATGAAGTAGACTTTTAAGGTGAAATTAAACAATATGTGATAAGTTGTGTTTTATAAATTCAATTGTTTTTAATTTGAAAATTATGAAAGATGAAAAGATTTAAACTTTGAAATTTAGAAATATCTTAAATTGTGTTATTGAAAACAAAAAATTTGAAAAGAAATAGAAAAAACCAAACATCCGTTCAAATTTAAATTGGCATTCAAAACTTCAGTTTAACAAGGTGAAGAAAAATATCTTCAAACAAGAGGAGAAGAAATCAATAATCTGAAATTGAGAGTTATATAATTGATTTGGAGATCAATCTAAAATAGTGGATCTCTTTTCTTGTTAAAGATCAATGCATGAGAAAGAGAAAGAAATCAGTTTTTGAAGAATTTCGAAACTGGGGAAGAAAGACACAAAAAATCCATTTTTTGCTTTGACAAGGAATTGCGATTAATTTTCTTTTACCTTCTCACTCCACAGGCATAGGAAAAGAGATTTTATTTTGTTAAAATAGTGGTAAACATTGAATGCATTCCTCATATTCTACATAGGAACGGAGAAGGCCATGTATAAGAGATAGGCAGGGAGGTGCGACCTATTTGGGAGGTGTGCATGGCCTGGTAAGGTGTGGCTAGAGTCTTCACAAACCCCACATTTCACGCAGCAAGGGAAAGACTCTCCAACCCATGCAACCCTCACACCCCACACGACCGGAGAAGAGTTCTCAAAAGGTATCTCCATATCATGCGGCCAGGGACAGGCTCCCTATTCCTCTCCATGCACACAGAAGGTAAGAATAGGCAAGACCTACCAAGAAAATTACACTCTTCTCACATGCTAGGAAGCAAAGGGGACTTAAGAAATAGAAGGAAAGGTGGGAAAGAAGAATATGAGTTGGGAATTGATTTCCAATTCCAAAATAAAATTGACAGACCAAGGAAGATAGGAAACTAAGAAGCTTCAAAAATTAACAGAGGAAGCACACATTCTACAACTTCCAGAATCTAAGAATTTTACTAGGTAGGATTTGAGAATAATTCATAAATCTTACAATAAGTCTTACAATCATTTTCTAAATTCTTATATTTAGTTTAAAATTTAAAAGAGAATCTCTATTTAATTAAATTAGAAAAGAATGATCTGCAAATTTGTTTGCAAATCCATTCCTTTATTTTTTATTTGCAAATTCAAATGATTCAAACTGTAAATTGTCCAAAATATTAAGGGTATGTGTAGGATCATCATGGAAAAAACAGGTCCTTAAGTGGCAGTAAAAAGATAGAAAATCAGAGTTAGACAACTTGACGTAAGGATTTGAATAAGTTATCTATATTATTTCAAAAAAATGTAAAAATAGAATTTGTAGCAAACTGAATGTAGTTTCTAAACTACTAGACCTTTATTTTTAAAAAAAAATCTATTTGGTGAAAATTTGAAATTTCAATGCAGTAGTATTTATATTTCAGGGTAAAAATAAGAAGTAGGTGTTTGTTTGACCACCCTAACCACAATAAAATGATAATATTTTTTTATAATCTTTTAGATATAAGTACAGGACTCATGTCCTAATGTGATATATATTTTTAAATATTTTTTTATTACAACTTTTAAAAAATATAAAAGCTCGTCTGTCTAACCACCTTAACTTGGTCAAAAATTCATGAAATTCAATTTTATTTTTCTTAATCCTATAGTATGCGAAGCATAGAGAGTGACACATGTTTTGGATTCAAAAAATGTGATACCGTTTGAAAGTTATAAATGTTTTTCAATCAGCCTATCAATGAGGAATTTATTCATAATTCTAATAGAAAATGAATAATAATTATTTATTAAATTCAAAGTAAAGGATAATTTATATTGGTGGAAATCTGAGAATCTCCTCTAAAAACCCTTTTCGTTTCATCAATTTTGGGTAAAAAAAAAAGTCCTCAGCCACATGGGCCATCATATGGCTTACATATCGCCTTTTTGGTCCATCATGATCCCGCACATACCCTTAAACAATTTAGAAACAAAAGCTTTTTAGGAAAATTCTAATTGAAGTCACAAATAAAACAGTTGATTAAATTTAGGGAGAATTTCAAAATAGAAAACAACTTTTAAATTTAGATTGAAAAATGATCTTAAATATAAAATTTATTACTTTTGTTGACAAAAAATATTTGATAGAATAACTTCTAAAATTCAACATTATTTCGAAACAAAGGTATTTAAACATTGAATTTTTGCCATTGAAACCCAATACATAAAAAACATTAAAAAAATGAGTTATTTTAAATCTATTTGAAAGATTATTTATTTATTTTCTGAAAATATGTAAAACAAAAAATAAACCATTTAAATTTAAATATGATTTACTTGAAACAACAAAACGAACTTGAAACGGTATTAGAAAGATGAGTAAAATAATGAATGAATGTGTGCTCTTTTAAGACTATTTTATATGTATTTAATTGCATACTAGAGATACACCTTCATTATTTCTTGATTTTTAATTTACTCAATTTAACTATTAATTTTATGTCTTTATGGATTTAAACAATGAAAAAGAAACGACTTTTTAACTGTTATCACTTCAAACAAGTTTTCAGTTTTGTTGTTTTTTAAAAAGATTGTATTTGATTGTTTAGACCATGCATGATTGAAAAATTACTACGCATGTATGCTTTTGGGAAAGTTACCTTATGGAACGGGTATCGAATATGGGTTAATAGAGAGTGTAGTTTTGCTTTTCCAAAACTATTTTATTTTTCGTGCATGACATTTTACTTGGCCAAGTAACTTAAGGACCATTGAAACAAATGGATTTATTGAACTCTCTACCATATCCTAGTATCGAACTTGCTTGTTTCTGAAATGATTTAAAAAATGAAAATGCTTGTGGTTTTACTAGTTATACTAGGCACGCACTAGATTCCATCTTGCAGGGTCGAGTATTTCTTGATTGACTAAGGAATTTCGGGGAAGCGTAAGCTTTGAGGTTGGGCGGAAAAAGTGCCTGATCCTTGTTCTCACCTTCTTTATAAAGATTAGCTATTGGATTGAAGATCAATGGATGGCATCTTCTTTTATGCTTTATGTATTCGGGTGATCCCACAAAGCTGGTTTACAATTTCTAAAAGGAACTGATTTTTGCTGAAATCACATATTTTTAGAAAATATAATGATTTAAGCCTTTAAAAGTTCCATTTTAAGGATTCCAATTGAAGAGGGTTTGATCAAACCACCTTAGATCAAACCCCCTTGGATAGAACCTCGCTACTTTTAAACCATACCTATAAATGAGTCTCCTTTACACCTATCAAAATGCTGATAAAAAATCACTTTTGATTTACCTTTTCGAGGATCAAATGGATTCATTTAATTTTTTTTTGAAATTATTATGGTATTCCTCGAAATGAGCTATCCCATGAATATAATTTTAATATGTTTTGGTTTTATTATGTATGTGTTTTTTTAGTTTTATTAAACATAGGTTTTTCACCAAAAATCAAGCTCTCTATTTTGCACATGTGGAAAAATAGCAAATTATCAAAATAATTTTTTCTAAAAATATGTTCGTGTTGGGTATTGATGGCATTGATCCATTAAAAAAAAAAATTGAATTTCGATACATATAGAAAAAAGTTATGTTGTATACAGTCCGCCTATGTCTGAATTGCATTTGGTTTGACTTTGAAACTCTATTAAGGAAAAAATATTCAATAAAAAACTATGAGACCAAATGAAAGTGCTAGATATTTTAGTTACAAATCTAAATTAAAAAAAATTACAATTTTATCCTTCATACAACAAAAGTTATGTTGTATACGGTGAGCGTCACTTTTTAAAAATGTTGTTTTATGAAAAAAACTAGTTTACGTGGGAGATGGAAAAAGAAGTGCAATATTATTCCAAAAATTTTGGAAAAAATATTTTTAGAATCTACAAACAAAATTTGATGAAACTCTAGTTTACATCATCTTCAAATTCCTCATGGTTTAGCCGCTATAGGTGCCCGAATGTGAAGATTTAGTTAAAATTAATAATTTCAGTGTCTAGTTTGACCAAAAATTGTAAACCACTATTGTGGGATCACCCATTCTTTATTATGTAATGAAGAGCTTAAGGCGACTAAATGCTTAAGTCTCAAATTGTAACTGATATTATTATCATCTATTGTATTTTAAATTGAAATTGTGTATGGCACATGTATGTATTTAGACTGGAATTGTATATGAATTTATCTTATCGACTTTTATTTCGTTGTTTTGAAATTGACTAGTTCTTTGATGTCTAAATGAATGAGATGAATTTATTTTGAATATTAAATGATTTTATTTAAAGTATTGTCGTTGTTTGTTTTACAAAGTTCCGCTCTTTACAACTGGACACTGAAATTATTTTTTTAAACAAAATCTTCACATTTGGGCACCTATAGTGGCTAAACCGTGAGGAATTTGAAGATGATGCAAACCAGAGTCTCGTCACATTTTGTTTTTAGATTCTAAAAAAAATATTCAAAATTTTTGGAATCAGATTGCACTTCTTTTTCCATCTCCCACAAAAAATGGTTTTTTTTTAGAAAACAACATTTTAAAAAAGTGACGCACACTGTATAACACATAATTTTTTTTCCATGAAGGATAAAATTCTAATTCTTTTGAATTTAGAATTTTAACTCCGATATCTAGCACTTCTAGTTGGTTAGATAGTTATCTATTGAATATTTTTTCTCTAATCAAGTTTCAAAGTCAAACCAATTACAATTCAAACATAGTGCGACTGTATAACGCGTAACATTTTTTGTATATATTCAAATTCAAATTATTGTTTTTGTTGGATCAAGGACTTCAATATATAGTGCACTCATATTTTTCAACTTTTTTTCTGATAATCTACTATTTTTCCACATGTGCAGAACATAGACCTTCATTTTTGATGAAAAACCTATGTTTAATAAAACTAAAAAAACAAATACATAATAAAACCAAAAAATATTAAAATTATATTGGTTGGATAACTCATTTTGAAGACTACCTAATTCTAGTTGGGTTTGTGAAGATTCTTCCATTTTCATCCTCAACTCGAGTTTCGAAGGGAAAAAATCTAGATTTTTTTTTGTGTCGGAGGGTGGGAAGATGGGAAAAGGGGGTTTCAAGGGAACCTAAGGGGTTCAAGCGAACCCCCTTCCCATAATGGGAATTGCAGGTTCCCACATGCAAACGAGTTCGCTAGAACCTTGGTTCGAGTGAACCACTTTGGTGTTCATTCAAACCTAGAGTTCACTCGAACCCCCCAAAATGATTTTTTTTTGAATGGGTCATTTTTTGGAAGTTTTCCTTCCTCACTCGAATGTTAAACAACTTTTGTGGGCTCACCCCCTCTTTTTTTATGATATTCCTACAGATCTGATCTATTTTAGGAGGGTAGCTAACATGCTTATAAAAGGTTTTATTTTGTTTTCCTAGATTATGCTAATGAGTAGAGAAAATAGTATCATAAAAGCCATGTGATGCTCTAGAACAATAAATTCTTGAAAAGAAAACATGCTAGGATGAGAAAGTATGCTATCTAAATTATGCAATGCTTCTGAAATGTCAATAATTATTCTACAGATTTGAAGATTAAAATGATTTTTTTAAATTTTTTTGAAATGCTTTGAAAATGACTACACTAAATAGATGATTTGACCTAGATACATAAAACATAACTTCTTGAAACTTTGCAGACTGATATAGTAGGTTACCAAAAATCCTAGGAAGTACAAAAATTAATTTTTTAATGTTGCAAAATTTAGATTTAGGTCTGATATGGGACTAAATCGCCTAGAGGGGCGTATGAGTTCTAATCAGGGTTTTTGAAGGGTTTAAATGCTAAAAAAAATGATAAAAGAATTACTAGAAATAAGGTAAAAAATCTTGTAGTGTGACTAAATTTCCTAGAGGGGCGAATGAGTCCCAGATAAGGGTTTTGACACTAAAATCACCAAATTCTGAGTGAATGTTAAGGTTTTTGGTTTTTATATAGTCTATACTATTTTCTATTATAGATTTCAAATGAAATTCAATGATGCAAGATGCGAAAAAATGCAACTTATATGAACTTTCACTAATGCAATATTGAGAATAGCTAAATGCAAATTAACTAATGGAAGACCTAATCCAAAGTTAATGTAAGCTATATATAGGACTATGATGCACTCTTAATTACAAATAAGCTGTTTTAAGGGCAGGTTCACTAAAACTAATACAAAGAAATAGGGTGTTGCTCCACCTTTTAGGAGATGGAACACACAAGGGGATAAGAGCCTCCACTCATATTTTACTTTAGTTCATTCAAGGAAACCTTAGAGATCTCAATATAGGGAAATTAGAGAAAGAGATCACCAATAGGGTGTCCTAGGGGTGTGATTAAAGACAAAAAGAGGATTCACCACTAAGAAAAGGCTTAGAAAGAAGGAAATGTAAATCATATGCAAATCTAACAATGTAACCTAGGAAATTAAACTCAAAATCAGAATAGTAAACTAAGAATGAATAGGGGTGCACCTAGAAAACTGATGATGCTTAGAACAAGTTATGCAATCTCAAAATTATTACTTTTGAAGCAAACTAGGACTCATATGCTAGTAGGCATGTTTTAGTCCTAGTTTAGGGTTTCAAGCTAAAATTGGAACCTACAACTGGTAAACCAAGATCTATAGAAAATATCTGAAAAATTGGTATATTGGGACTCATACACCACAAGTGGAAATTTAGTCCTAGTATGAGGTTTGATCTAAAACAGTGATATCCTCTAGCGATATTTTGTAGCTTCTATCCCTTCTAATATCTCAGTATGAAACTCTGAATTTTGACTTGTAGGCGACTTTCTGTGATCTTGCAAGAAAGATGACAACTTTGACAACTTTCTCCAATCTTTTTCTTAAATTGATCTTCAACCTAAATCCATAAATCACAAATCAAAGAGAGTGAAAAATGTTGTTTTGTTAGTGGATAGTGGTTTTCCTTGGTCAAACCCTATTTTGGTAATCAAATGTTGAAATGAAATAAAATAGAAAGGAGGAGTGATGTACAATGTTTCAACTCATCAAACCCTTGAATAAGATACTATAATATTGTATGAAATGGCTAGCATGAATGTGGATATTGACTATTTATTGTATGTTATGATTCTTGACTTGAATGCTTTCTTGAATCCTGAAAACGTACATCATACATGTTAGCTAAAACACACACATGATGCATGATGAAATTGACATGATCCTTGAATCTTGAAAGTAGCTCCAGATAATCATCTCTTGAATGCTCTTGTAATGCTCAGAAGATCACTTGAATTTACTAGGGGAAAATGTTGGATGTTGTGGCTGAGTTGCTAATATGTGGTTGTCAGTGATGTCAACACTATTAGAATTGGTGTCTTGAAGGCTGTATATGTCGAGGATATTGAGAAAAATATAATAAACATGTTGAAGGTTGTTTGTGAAGCTGTGAAGTTCAACGTATTAGAAAGTTCAACATGTTGGTATTCAGAAGTTGTAGATTAACGGGTTTTTTGCTGAGCCTATCTAGTTTATCAACCAGAAGTTTCAACACTGTGCATCAATATTTGAGCAAGTTTTGAGTCTTTGTGTTCCTATAGTTATTTTATTACTGTAGCTGGTATTTCTTCAAGAAGAGAATGTGACTCTAGTAATTTGAGTTGTTACATATGACCCTATGATGTTTGTGGTCCCTCAAGAATCATAAGTCTACAAGGAGAAAGGTACTTTATGTTGTTTATTTATGATTACTATATGATGATATGGGTTGCTTTCTTGAGGGAAAAACATGAAGCATTAGAGAAGTTAAAAAATTTCAAAGCTATGGCTGAGAATGAGACAGGTTTGAATATTAAATGCTTAAGGTAAGACAGAGGTGGTGAGTTCACTTACCAAGATTTCAATTATTTTTGTGAAGAGCATGGAATCAAAAGGAAGTTATCTTCTCCCAAGACTCCTTAACAGAACATAGTTGTAGAGATAATGAACAAAATAATTCTAGATGTTGCTAGAACTATGATGTTGGAAGGTAATTTACCTGATATCTATTCAAGAGAAACTGAAAGCACTGTTGTGTATACTCTTAATTGGGTAAATCACAATGGTAATTCTAGTAAGATTCCTTTTGAGTTGTAGTTTGGTTATAAGCCTATTGTTAAATATTTCAAAATCTTTGGAAGTAGATGTTACATCAAGAGAGATGAAGATATAGGCAAGTTTGATGCTAGGACTGATGAAGGAATATTTCTAGGTTATTCTACTAAAAGAAAGGCCTACCGATGCTATAATAGAAGGTTGAGGAAAATGGTTGAAAGTGAAAATGTTAGAGTTGATGAAGACACTTCTTGATCATCCAAATACTATGGATATGATTCAGATGACCAACTTGATAGTATTGATAAAAGAGAAAATGCTTAGACACAAAATCAAGTCCAAATTTTTTGGGTGAATCAAGAGAATTAAGAAGGAGATGCTAGTGAAAGTGTAGAAGAGAGAACAAAAGAACGAGAAGTGCAAGAGAATCCTAAATTTTTGAGGTATGTAAAGCTAAATCATTTTGAAGAGCAGATTACACAAGATAAGAGCAAAGGTGTGTAGACTAGAAGAAGAATTGCGGAAGAGTATTGTCTGATTTCCAAGACTGAGCCCAACAATGTCAGTGAAGCATGTAAAGATGAACATTGGATGGAAGCAATGAAGGAAGAATTGATCCAGATAGAGAAAAATGATACATGGATTCTTGTTCGAAGACCTCAGGACAAAAAAGTGATTGGAACTAAACGAGTCTTTTGAAATAAGTTGAATGAACAAGGTGAAGTGGTTAGGAATAAAGCAAGACTGGTATGTAAAGGATACTCACAGATGGAAGGTATTGATTTTGAAGAAACCTTTTCCCCTATTGCTAGAATTGAAGCTGTAATATTATTTCTTGCTTAGGTTGCTTTTAATAACTACAAATTCTATCAAATGGATGTAAAGTTAGCATTTCTAAATGATGAGCTAGAAGAATAAGTATATGTTGAGCAACATATGAATTTCAACTGACTAGTAAGGGAGATATGGTTTGCCGATTGAAGAAAGAATTGTATGGATTCAAGAAAACCCCTAGAGCTTGGTATGCGAGATTGGATACATACTTGTTGAAGCTTGGATTTGATAAAGGTACTCATGATAGTAATCTATATTTTAATATGGATCATGGGTAAGTGCACCAATATGGTTCCCAAAAAGGGGACTTAAGTGGACAACTTTTTTTGAAATCAAGAAATCTGACCTTGGACATGAAATTGAGGATAGTTACACTCAAAATTTTGAGATGGAACCAAAAAAATGATCGAAGTTCTCCAAGTATACTTTCTAAAATACTAATTTATTTTTAAAATGGTTGAGCATAAGGGTTTCAAAAGAGGGACGTACACAAATTGGTGTTGTTTTCGTTAGAAAAGCATAACATAGCAACTCTTGTACGACCTTCGTAAGGTGAAATATTTTTGAGTATTTTTAAAATCACAATGGTCAAAAGTTCGCTAACAATATGTAGTTGATGCATGATTTTTCTAATAATTTTTTAATGAATATTTGATTTCTTACTAATTTTCAAAGTGGACAGTTCCTGAAAAATAGAATTTGGGTCATGCTACCCCTACAAATTCTGGAAACTAATTGAATTTATTTTATTTATTTTTAAAGTTGTAGAATGGAGTCTATTTTCTAAAAATGTAATTTATTTGAAAATTCGATAAATGGTTAATTTATACCAAAAAATATACCAAACACTATTTTTTGGAAAAAAAAAGACATACAAATAAAATAAATTATGGATGAAAGGATTAACATTTTCAGAAAGTGAAAAAATTACATCGTTGGATAGGTAAGAGAGAACCCAACATTACCCATGTGTTCGATCTTTTTTTATATTGAACCACATGCAATCCTGACGGTGAGCATGAACTTGATTATGTGAATTATGGAAGATTTTTTAAAAACACATCCCCGGTCATTGGGAATACCTTCCAAGCCTTTGGGTTGGTATTCCAAGGAAAATACCAAGCCTAAGGCTTGAGAATTCCCAAAGAAAGATATAACACGAGCACACTATAATGCGCTCACGTTATATTTTAGTTTTGACATTGTTTTTGCTTCTACGGGAACATGTCAACTAAGACATAACGCGAGCCCATTATAACACGCTTGTGTTATGTTCTCCTTTATGTTAAATGACAATATATTGAATGTATGCTTATATATTTGTATGTTTGTATGTACATGTATGTTATGTATGTATGTATCCTTGTATGGATGTAATATTATATGTGCATATGTATTATGCTTGTATGTATGCATTTATCTATGTCTTTAGATGAAGGGAGAATTTAGAGAGAGAGAGAGAGAGAGAGTCTAGAGATATGGAGAGGGGGTGGAAGTGAGAGTTATGTATGTCTAGAGATATGCTTGTATGTCATGTATGCATGCCTGTATGTATGTATGTATGCCTATATGTATCAATGCATATATATTGTATGTATGTATGTAAGATTGTATCTACACATGTATGTATGTATGCTTGTATGGATGTAGGATTATATGTACATATTTATTCTTCTTGTATGTATGTATTTACGTATGTCTTTAGAGGGAGGGAGAATTTAGAAAGAGAGATTCTAGAGAGATGGAGAGGGGGTGGAAGTGAGAGTTTAAGAGAGAGGGAGTGGGAGAGAAGGGGTTGGAGTGAGAGGGACTTAGCTAGGTAGGGTGGAAGGGATAGAGGGAGAGAGAGAGAGGGGAGAGAGAGAGAAGGAGAGGAAAAGAGATTTATCTAGGTAGGGTGCCAAATGGAGAGACTCGAGAGTGTGAGGTGGGTGAGAGGGAGAGAGTTGAGAGATAGGTAGTGAGAGGGAGTGTGAAAGAGAGGGAGTGTGAGAGAGAGAGGGAGTGCGAGAGAGAGGGAGTGTGAGTTAGAGACTTGAGAGAGGGGGAGGGTTTGGGAGGGAGTGACCTGATAGAGGTAGAGAAAAGGGGTGTGGAGTGAGAGGGACTTATCTAGGTAGGGTGGGAGGGATAGATAGAGAGAGAGTTACCTAGGTAGGTTGCTAGAGAGAGAGACCTGAGAGAGAGGGGGGGTGGGAGGGAGATACATGAGAGAGAGGGAGAGAGATGGAGTGGGAGAGAGCTAGATAGAGTGGGAGGGAAATAGAGAGAGATGGATAGAGGAAGTGAGAGAGGGTGGTAGGGATTGATTGAATGAGAGGTACATAGAAAGAGGGAGATGATAGATAGAGACAATTAGAGGGTAGGAGGGAGGGAGGGAGGGAGAGGTGATATGTATAGATACAGAGAAAGTGATAGGGGTTGAGGGTATAGGGTGGAGGGATTAGGGTGGAGGACCTATAGAGTTGATGGTTTCTAGGGTATTGGGGTTTAAGGTTTGAGGGTTGAGGGAATAGGGTCGATGGTAGAGGGTATTTGGTTGAGGGTATAGGGTAGAACGTTTAAGGGTTTAGGATTTAGGGTTGAACGGTTTGGGGTTAAGGGTTTACCTGGTTGAGGGTAGAGGATTTAGGGTATAGGTTTGAGGGTATATGGTTGAAGGATTAGGTTAAGGGTCGAATATAAGGGGTAGAGAGTATAGGGGTAGAGGGTTTAGGGTTTAAGGATTGATGGTTGAGGGATTAAGGGTTAAGGGTTGAGAATTGAGGGTTAAGGGTTTAATGTATAGGGTAGAGGGTAGAGGGTAGAAGGTAGAAGTTTTAAGGGTTTAGGGTTTAAGGGTTGAGGGTTTAAGGGTCAATAAGGTTGAGGGATTGGGGTAGAGAGTTTTCTAAGTGGGTTTAAGGGTTGGGGGATTATGGTTGAGGGTAGAGGGTAGAGGATTGGCAGTAGAGGGTAGAGGTTTTACAAGTTAGGGTTTAAGGGTTTAGGGTTTAGGGTTGAGGGATTAATGGGTTATAGAGTAGAGGGTATAGGGGTTGAGGGATTAGTGTTTAAGGGTTGAGGGTTGAGGGTTGAGGGATTAAGAGGGTATAGGGGCTGAGGGATTGGGGTTTAAGGGTTGAGGGTTGAGGGATTAAGAGGGATTAGGGTTGAAGGGTTGAGGGTTGAGGGTTGAGGGATAAAGGTTGAGGGTTGAGGAATTAAGAGGGTATAAGGGTTGAGGATTAGGGTTTAAAGGTTGAAGGTTGAGGGTTGAGGGATTAATATGGTATAGGGGTTGAGGGATTAGGGTTTAAGGGTTGAGGGTTGAGGGATTAAGAGGGTATAGGGGTTGAGGGATTTGGGTTTAAGGGTTGAGGGTTGACGGATTAAGAGGGTATAGGGGTATCCATCTCACCCACTATCTCCATCTACCCTCTATCTCTTAACCATTTAAACCCTTAACCTTTATACCCTTAACTCATTAACCCTCTACCCTCTATCTCTCTCTCAGTCTGTTTCTCCCTCCCTCTATATCTCCATCTCTCCCACTATCTCTTTCTCCCCCTCTCTCTCCCTCTTTAGCTCTCACTCTCTCTTTCTCCCACTCTCCCCTTCTCCCACTCTCCCACTCTCTCCCACAATCTATTTCTCCCACTCTCCCCCTCTCTCCCTCCCTCTCTATCTCCATCTCTCCCACTATGTCTTTCTCCCCTCTCCCTCTCCCTCCCTCTCTCCCT
>CM021104.1:591398015-591413303 GCA_007115665.2 Sequoiadendron giganteum | reverse complement strand
CTCCATATTTCTCTCCCACTCTATCTTTCTCTCTCAATCTTCCTCTCCTCCTCTCCCTCTCTCCCTCCCTCCCTCCCTCTCTCTCCCTCTTTCTCTCCCACTCTCTCTTTCCCTCTTTCTCTCCCACTCTCCCCCTCTCTTTGTTTCCCTCCCTCCCTTCCTCCCACTCTCTCTCACTCTCCCTATCTCCCTCTCCCTCCCCTCCTCCCTCCCTCTCCCTCTTTCTCTCCCACTCTCTCTTTCTCTCCCTCTCCCTCTCTCTCTCTCTCTCACACACACACACACACACAAAATCACCTCTATCTCCTCTAGTATAAGGGTTTAGGGGAGAGCTATAGAAATAGGCTAGAGGGTATAGACAAAGAGGGAGAAAATAAATATATTAAGAAAACCATATTTCATATAATGCGTGCGTTTTTTGAAGAAGTAAAGATGTTACCATTTTAGGAAGAAATAATGTGCTCACATTATAACGCGAGTGCATTGTTTATGCAACTAAAAACAATAAAAAATATCAATATACCCATGATGTCAAGGCCCATAGTCTGCATATTCTCCTGGTTCTGTGTGTGCTCCAACAAAAAGTAGCTTTTTGATGATGTTGTGAAGTGTACAAGCATGTTTTTTCACATTCCATCACCTTTTCCATGATCTTTCTACCACCTTTGCATGAAATAGAAGAGTTTCCACATTTAAAGACATATAATATCAATTGAAGTTTGGAGGGGAACAAGCTTTCGAACTAGTCAAACTGTTGTGGAGTTTAAAGAAAAAAGAAGGTAGGCCTACATAATTGGGTTGAACTCCTCCATTTGAAAGTCTGGTTTTTTAGGTATGTGATGTCCTTACACATTTTATTTCATTCTATTATGGCTTGCTTTCATTTTTGTTTGTCATTATAACCTTACGCTGTGAATGCGCATTTTAAATTACACAATTATATACACTTGCCAATTACCATTTTAAACTTGATGCAGAGCAACTACTAGGATCCAAAAATCATCAAGGGTACTTCTGACCCTAACTTTAATTGAAGAAGATCAACGAACAAAACTCAATCATCTTTTCATCAAAATCCTTCAATTTCACTTGATTTCATATTTCTGCAAAACATTATAACCTGGTTTCAACTCTTTGTTAGACTCAAAAAACATATTAACCATCATAAAACTGATTGTAACATAACATAAAGCTGATTAGAAACTCAAAACCATTCAATTCATTCATGATTCACTAATTCAAGAACTCAATGTTGCAACTTACATGGAAAAATAACAACAAATCATGGAAGGTAGCTACCAACCTTTATCTAGACATCCAAGGCACTATAATCAACATGTTATTGATTGAAATAAACCACATAAACATTAAAAATATCTCACCAAAATTCATCCTTTGAGCATGCTTCCCCTTGCAGTATTCGAAACCCGTGGTGCAGGGGCACCTACAACCATGTTTCAAAATCTACTTTGGTGACAATATGTCTTAAGGTCTTTGGGTGAGTTCAAGAGTTTTTAGATGATTTTTCATAGATTTTATTGAAAATAAGGTCTAAATAGACCAATATTTCATGTATTTAGGGATTTTGTGAGTTTGGTGATCAAATGTGTAAGTATGCACTCTTGCTTCATAAAATTGTCAATTTTGCCATATAATCTTTGAAAGAAAATTATTCAAATTGTAAATGGAAGTGCAGACAAGAGTCTAGAAGTTGTATTACGGTTGAAATAAATGTGTTTGAGTGGTCTTATGTGTGTTGAACAATAAAGTTGCATAATGTTTCTTAATTAGCAAAAAATTTCAATGTTAGCAATGTTTAAGACAAATGAAGGTCTCGGTAGTTAACAAGTGGTTATAGGTTGGTAGTTCACAGGTGGTTATAGGTTGGTTGTTAGCAGGTAGTTATAGGTTGGACCTTAAAAACACCTTGAAAATAACTGATTACAATCAACTAGGTTCCTCAAAACATCAACCAATGATTATGTCATTCACAAGTTGTCTTAAATCTTCCATAATGGCACCATTGTTTACAAACACAAACTATAATTCTTAAGGCACAACCAAACCATTATTTTCTTAAGAAATATTTGTGTGAGTTACTACAACAAAAATGAAACATTTTAGAAGTCTTCCCTCATAGACAAACTCAGTTCCTTTGTTGACTCTCCACATTACTAGTAGCCAAGCATCTACAAACTATCACATGTATCTCCAAAACCATGCACACACTTCGGACTATGATACTCATTTTGGACACCCATTTCCCTCATACAAAACATATTACAAGATGGATATTAAGTCCTTCAGATAAAATGCTTGTAAACTAGTTGTTTCAGTCTGAGAATAAGCCTAACTAAGCATTAGTGCAAACAGGGGTTATTGGTTTTGCTACCCCCAACACCAAAAACTCATAACCAGTACATAAAATACCTTTCATTTGACCTTCCCAAGCTTATAAATGCATTATAAGTTCATTTCCAAACACATTTCCATAAACCCTAAGCTCTAAGCTTCACAATTCCCTATTTTACAAGTTTGAACATAGTTTTACAGTCAAGAATTTTTTTTTTCTTCACACCTTAGTCCTCACCATATGATTGGTAACCTTTGAAATATGAAATTACATGCCACAAGGAGTTTTTACATACAAATTGAGAACTTTCATTGAGTAGAATGGGAGAAACACAATTTCTCAAGTTCACTGTTTACCCTAATAGAGGGTTTGACAGTTTTAGAGAAAAATTGCAATATCTAACTCAAATGTTAAGAATAATGCATGAAAAAAATTGTATGTGGGAGATGATTGAGTTTGAAAACACTTAAAAACATCCAACCAAGCATTCCTACCCGTACAAATTCGTACAAGAGCTTGAAATAGTGAAATTCTAAAGAAAACACAGAAAAATAGTGTGTTTATTCATTCAAAATAAGATATTCAATCACCCACAACTTTCCAAATGTACATGAGGCCTAATAAATGAATCTAATACATTTATTATCAACTTCCAAGTGCCTCCAAGCAAAAATAAGCCCATATGACTTTTCACCTTCCCTATTTCAAAGTTTTGTAACTTTTTAGAATTTTATATTTGTGTAGCTTTTGCAAATAGTGAAAACTTTAAAAATTACACATAGGACTTAAAAATTAAACCTCCTAATGATTCCCATACATGGAAAATTTCTTTAATGACTCTCTTACAACATGGAGATACCCAAAATTGAATCAAATTTCAAAATGGAAGCATAGATTGTCAAGGTGCTCGTGCACCACAGAATTATCAAACACTCACAATGCCATTACACTCATTATGATTCTAACTTACATGATTTATCTTATTTCCCTTATAACTCAACTCCCCCAACGTATCTAACTATTTTTGTAACTTCTTAACTAACTTATCTCTTCACAACTTTTCCAAAAAATGCATTTTTTTGCAAATGTCCATGCTTCCATTTTGAGCCTATCTTGCAATAATGGAATGCCACATTAACACTTTTATTTTAGGCATTATGGATTAAAAAAAAAAATGTCACATTTGTCTATGCTAGGTTTACTTTTTTTATAGGATGATTGTAAGTATTATTTAAATGAAGCCTTGAATAATATATATTTCTCAATTAACTTGAATGGATATATTTTTTAGGAACTAATATTTGTCTCATTACCATGGTATAGATAAAATTATCCGCCATGCCGAAGAAAAAGACAAAGAGGAAACTAATAGACAAAGAGAATGAAAGCTTCAAAGAAAAGCAGAGAGTTTGAGTGGTGGCATATCGTGAAAAGAAGAAATTGGAAATGATTGACGAAAAAATGCCAATTAAAGAGGAACCTCAACCATCAAAAAAAGAACAAGAATTGGCAGCACAAAAGGCATGAATGTGAAAGCATCGTAGTAAGATAGATTTGGATACCGTAGTTGGAGACACACCCTCTACAACAAGTTAATATGAAGGGACACCATTAAGCACAAGAAAATATGGAGGGACACCATCTAGCGGAAGTGAATATGGAAGAACACCATCTACTACAAGTGAATATGGAGGGATACCATCTACCTCAAGTGAATATTGTTGGAAACCATCCAACACATCTCAAGTTGAGAGTACATCATCACTCGGATTTGAAGAAGAAGGTATGCCATCATCCACATGTGAACCTCAAGGTATGTCTTCTTCTCCACCCTCGATCGAAGGTACACAATCTATCCCGCCTCAATTAAATATTGATGAAATTCCTAATGTTGAGATGTATTTAGCTAGGAGAACACCACCTATAGTTTTGCGTAGAAATCCAAAGTATTTGATTAATATTGATGATGAGATTTTGCAGCACATGGAAAGTAAGATTTCAACACGCACTTGTAGAAGATATGCTGATAAGATTTGGGATCTATTCTTTGAAAGGATAAATGAGACTGTAAGATGTCAACTATTTTTTGAAATGATGTGGGGTGTAAAGTATAGGAACATCATGAAGACTCTTGGGTTGAGAACATCAAATGGATCGAATGAAGACACTATTGTGAAGAATCTAATGGATGCTTATGAGAGTGTGGGTAAGACCTCATGCTCAAAGGATAGTAATGTCACCCGACATGTCATTACATTAAATTTGGTAAGATATCAAACAAAGAGAGCTTGTCTCATTAAAAAGATGAGTGAAAAAATGGGAATTAGTAGAAAAACTTTATCAAGAGCCATTCAAAGGCAACAAAGAATTGAGGGCAATGATTCAAATGAGTTATGAGTATTCTCGGGGAGACTGCCACGAAAAGATAAAGAAGTTGTCGAAGCCTTGAGAACACTAATTGAAGAGTATTGGTAGAACAACACGAGGCCATCTCTAAATCAAAGGGATGTGGTTAGAAGAAGAATCGGTAGTCAGAATCATGAGCCACATCCAAAGCATTTTTTGGATATGACTCAAACCAAATTTTTTCAAAAATTTAAAAATGATTATCCTCAAATTAGTATTTCTCAAATATTTTTTGAAATGCTTAAGCCTTTTTATGTCAAGATAAATCACACATGCACTGCTTGTTGTTGTAGACTACATATTGAATTTTCTAACCATTATGATGCTTGTCATTATATATGTGTAGATTTGCATACTAACGATGTTTTGCAGGATTGTGGCATAGAAGCCCCACCAAAGTATTCAAGAGAGTTCTTATCAAAAAAATGATGTTAAATAGAGGATGGCCAGATATTTTAGAGGATAACATGCTTGGATGGTTCATGCGAGCATTGCAGTGGCTTCAAGTGTATTCCAGTATGTCAACATATGGAAAGCACATATGAGGTGGGACAAAAACTAGTAGAATTCGGGAAGTATAAAATAGTGGCATATGCTACAAAAGATGGGTTTCAAGCAAAAAGGTGTGATTTGGTTATTGATAAGATTCTAGTGTACCAATTTATGTCCATTTTTTGTGGAAATATACTATTTGCGTATGCAATGCATAGCCATAGAGGTCGATGGTTGGACACACAATTCAAGCTATGCGAGGAAACCTTTCTAGTTGGAAGCATAGTATCAGTGGTTGACTTTGTGGATAACTACACTCTACAACCACAACATGAGGTGCAGTCACAGTATTACAACTCCACATAGGTTTTGATATTTGTGCACATAGCATTCATTCATGCATCTGATAGTAGAGATGACCAAAGGAAGGTATTGAGAGAGTACCACTTTTACATTAGTGATGATCACACACATTCTCTAGAGTTCGTGCAAGGTTGCTTCCAAATGTTCTACAATGGTTTTGCTCAGAGGAGCATAGAATATGACTGACATATAATATGGTTTGATAACTATGCAACACAGTTCAAGAACTCAAGCATGTTTTACTGGTTGTGCAGGATGCATGTCATTATAGGTGTTCAATATATGTGGAACTTTTGTGAGGTTGGACATGAAAAGGGGGAACATGATGGTGCAGGATCATGCGTGAAAAGAGCATTAGCATGAGAAGATTTAAGTATAAAGGTAGTGCAAAGCTGATAGATGAAAAATCAATCGTCGAGTGGTGTAATGCTTTGATGGGTCTAGGTAATGAAGGTATGTCTTCTATTCATATATTGTTTGGTTGATGGATGATACTTTGCACCATATGAAGACTATTATACACTAACAGGATCAAGTGAGGTACACTCTTTTCTTATCTCAAAGGAAGGTTCATGGAGTATCGATACATGAAAGATGCATGCTTTTGTTCTTCATGTACAATGCAAGCCTAGAATGATTGTGAGTTAGGCGAGTGGGTTGACAAATGGTTGAAAAGTTATCTTAGCACACTTCACACGTATTGCCCTCTAACAACATTGGAACTAACACAGATGGAATCATTGGTCGACTTTGACCATGTATCAGATCTAGTTCAGCCAGGTGATATATCTACTTGCTTATTTGTTGAAATTCCATATCATTATATTACTTTGTACTATATTCATAATCCTGACAAATTTTAAGAGATTTTTTGCACATATTAATGTAGGGCATGTTTATGCAGTTATTGCAGATGAAGACAATGAAGAGGGAAAAAACTATTACTTGTGTTGTTGTGTTGAGGCCAAAACCAAATTGGAGGCCCCATTTATAGATGGAGAAAACATCCAATAACCTATAGGCTCAGTTGTGGTTACTGGAACATGGCATAGAAGGTACCCAAATTCGAGTGTTAAACATTGGCTATTTCAGGACTTTGACATGCATCGTAAGATTCTTCATTACTCGAACCTTGTCATGGCATCCAATGTTTGTTTGACCAAATATGGGGCTAGACCTTTGAGCAAGACCTTGTGGAATGTCCATGAGTCTGATCATGAGGCACTACTTGACACAATAAAGAGTAGAGTAGACCCGGATGGTTCGTTGGATTAATTTGTAAGTATATGCACATTGGTTCTTATTAATTTATACTTGTATGCACATTAATTTTTTTGATGCCAATGCTATCATCTTCTTTTACTTTGCATATTTGTAAGTAAGATGCTAGATAGTGATTGGTGTCCCCTTGCAAAAAATGCAGATATATGAGCCATCCAAGACAATTTTAGGCAGAAAATAAATGCAACATCCTTATTTTGATGATCTTGAAAAATCTCAATCATGATTTTAAGCCATTAGTAAAGCATGTGCAAATATTGGTGAGGGAATTTCAAGTTATTCATTTGATGTTAACCTTATCATGAGCAGCTATGATGTAGACATTATAAGAGCATCTTAAATTTCAACTTACTCTATTCATGAGAGGTGTTGTGTGCAATAGGTATGTCAGAATTCCTAGTGAAGATGTATGACTAAGAGTGACTAAGTTGTGAGACCTGCATGTCTATCTGTAAGTTCCTTCCATCTATTTTTATTTTATTTCCATTTTGGATGCTCTTTCTTTTTCTCTTTTACTTTTTGTATTTGTAAGTAAACTACTAAATATTGATTGATCTCTCTGTTGGCACTTTTTACTACAACCCACACGTATTTCCTATAAGCTCCTCTGAATTTTGAACATTCAATAATAAAATTCTAGGAGAAGTATGGCCAACTTAACGAGAATAGCAATAAAGCTAATTCTCCTACACTTTAGCCTCTGTAAAATCCAAGAGGGTATTCCCTAAAATGTGCTCTTAACATACAACATATAAACGATTCATTTGCGCATAGGTAAGCAACAAATAGATTCCCAAACTATTGTTAATGGATGAAATCCTTCAAGAAATTGGCTATTCCTCGAAAAGGCTTGGGTCGAATTAACAAAGAATCGCAGACTCAAATTAAAGTAAACTGGTAGGAAATTATTTTAGTAAAATATCTTGAGGCCATAACACAAAACATGCGAGAATAAAATGTGATTAGAATTCCAGTGCCATATCCCAACTCACTGAGTCAAAAGAGAAAACTGAACTATAGGGTAAATTTCATCTTGAACACTTATGATCTATTATGAATTTCATTACAATCCATACATCTATACCTAAGTTTATTACTTCTTTATGAATCCTATTTATTATATTTCATGAACTTACTGGTAAACTGAAGCATTTAACTGATCCTTTGAACTAGAGCTATAGTTAAACATAATTCACAGTAAAGAACAAATGAAGATCAATGAAAATCATCTTGGATCAATATTTCATTTATAATCCATGTAACATAACAAAATAAGAGAGAAAATAAACTCCAAATATTTATGAGATTGATACAAACATGCTCAAGAACCCCATGATTTACTAAGTTCTCCAATTTGACTCAAAACTTTAAAACCTGGACTTACAATTCATTCTCTTTGCATCACTAGACTCTTACTTCTCATATTTCGGATATTTCAATAGACCTCTCTCTCGGCCCAAAATTCCCTTTTATAAAATAAGGGAGCCAACAAGCTTCGAGCCGGAGAGTACACATGTCCATTTGTAATTGGACCGCTAACTCCTAAGTTAGTTACAATTCTATTATGCGAGTGGAGAGAATAAGACAAGAATCGACATTAGTTGATATGGAGGAAATAAAACATCACTCCAAAGGCCAATCCCTTTACATTGAAGGAATGCTTAACCGTTATAGTACTAACTCTACGTCAGCACCCTATACTTGAAATCAAAAGGAGAATACAATTTTAAAATATAATATCTAAGCCGAGACCTATATTATACATGATCAAGTTGCAATTCTTGACTATAACATTCATAATTCTAGTTCATCAGTAAACACCCTTTTCCATAATTCGAAATCCTCCTCAGAAGGCCACTGGAAAGACACAACCTGATCAACCTTGTTTTGATAGGGAGAATACTTCACCATTATCGATGTGGCCTTTTTATCAAAGTTCTCTAAGAAACTAATAACAAAAGACAACTTTTCCAATGTATTCTCTAGCATGCGAATGTCAACATTTTTTCATATCTCATGTGTTTGAGACATCATTATATTGTTCATCTAATCTTTCCAAACCTGGAGGGGTTTGACTTCATCCTGACTATGCAAAATATGCGGCAATGGGGTCAAGTCCTTTCCATCATATACATCTTTTAACAATTTAATCTTGGATTCCATAGGGGCAGAAAATCCCTGAAACTTCTGCTCAATAATTCCTTTGACCAATTGATATGTTGCTATAATAGTAGGATAGTTATCCCCATGCTGTTTTCCCCCTACTACCATGAATCTCAACTTCTCCATCCTAGGGATCCATTTGTTTAGCAATGGGATGGCCAATTCTTTATCCCTTGGAAACATTTTTAGTGCTTGCAATATTAGGACATAGTTTGCATGAACACTGTTTAGCTTACTCTGGACCCTTCTATTTAAATGTTTCAAAATAGTGTCCACTATTACTAAATTGCTTCTCCCTGTTGAATCTCAGATTTCTTTTACCATCTCCTTATACTCTTCAACCCAATGAATCAATTTCTCCCTAGAGAGTCCCCCTCCAGGGCTAGTAGCCCTCTGAATTGCAATAGGAACTTGTCTCATATTATATGGAACAATAGCCAAAGACTGTGCTTGTGTATAAGGTTGTGACTACTCTACTGGTGGGTCAGAGATAGTGTGGCTAGAACTGGCTTGCTTTTGAGACCTCATGGTATCCATTTGTTGCTTCAATAAAGCCAATTCAGTTTCCAAATCTGATACCTTTTGTTGACTCTTATTATACTCAATAATAATGTCATTATATTGGCCTCTAAGAGTATCTCAGTCCTTGGTCAAATCTTTAAAGGCTGCCCTGGTGAATTTGGCAACATTTATGACCATATTGGAAACTTCCAATGTTGGGGTATCTTTAACTCTCCTCACAACCAAGTGACCATTGAAGTCAGATGGTTCAACAAAAAATGTTTTTTGAGAGCCAGTAGATAGAGACTAGATTGCCAAAGCATCCCATTCCTCACTAAAGGCTGATCCTTTGAGTGCCAATGTAGCCTCCTCTTCAGTAGAAAGAAGTGGCTTATTGGCCCTTCTTATTGTGTCAAACAACACAACATCAACGATATCCCATTCAAGAAGTAGAAATACTCCACCTTTTTTTACCAATACCCAACCCTGCTCTAGTGCTATTTCTTTGAATTTGTCTCTCATCTATTCTCTGACCTTAGATTGAATTATCTTCTCTAGGAGCTCTAGATGCAAACTTCTCTCATGTGCCACTTTCTCATCATATAATGCAGTATGTGCTCTCCACATAAAATCTTTAACAGAACTAGTTTGAATAAAAGAGTTATCCATCATGAAATCTTTGTAGGCTTCTATTATCAAGTCATCATTGCTTGTTATTCCTTTGATTTCATCTTTTCCTAACCTCAAAGTAACTGCACCTAAAATTTTTACTAGGTCTAATGGCATCTCAGGATGCATTTCATATGGAGTCACAATAATGTCATCATCCTCATCACCATCACAATCAACCATCTTTACTTTTTCAACCTTCTACCTCTTTGGTGATGGTGGGAAAGTCTGCTTTGAAAAACTCGAAGGAGAATCTAAATGAACAATATTTGGCACTAACTACCCTGAAGAAGATGGTGCAATATTTTTAACAACATCTTCAGCCCTATTTCCTCTTCTTCTAGAATAAACCTTTATCTTTTTTTGGGGCTGATAAGTAGGCCTCTCCTCTAACCTTACTTCATGGTACTCCTCGATTGTTTTTTATTTTCCCCTTTCTTCCACAACCCTTTCATCTTTCAAAACCCCAACCAAACTCTCAAAATTATTAATGGAATGCATTGCCCTACTAAACTCATCTTTAGCATTAGGTATGGGATTGAAACTAGGTATTCTCTCCTGCTTACTTTTTACCATTTTAGAGTAGGAAATATACATTGCCTTTCTCTCCTCTTGTAATCCCAAATAAAAAAATTTCCTGATGATGTCCTCAGGGAAGTAGAATTTGTGGACAAAGGTTCCTATCTGATGTTTTTCCTTCATTTGAGAGATAAAACCCTTAGGATCATGATTTCTAGGGTGCACAGTCCTTAGCCTATAAGGCCCAAGTAATATGTGTAACTTCATCCATCCTCCTTTTTCCATTAAAAAATTCGCAAATGTTGTATATTCAGAGAACAAAGAACCTTTCTTCTGTTCAACTGGCAAGTGTAGTTCTTGAGTGCCTCCCAACTACCTCATGATTTCTAGAAATCCAATTCTAAGGGGCACCTCCCTTGGTAGAACCCTTGGATTGACATTGGTGCCAAAAACACTGAAAACTGTGGTGTTATGATAGGGAATAATGTCTCCCCAATTATGCATTATGTTCAATTCAGGTCTCCTCTCCATCGACCTCAAGAAGTCATGAAATTATTTTAGAATCCTTGGGGGGTCATGAACCAAAGCCTTCCTTAATTTAGATCCAAAGACATTATTGAAAGTTACATAATCAAACTTATGATCATGCATGTCAAGAATCCTAGTCCAATATTGGATAGGCATTTCAATGTTACCTTCATTCTTCTTCAATTCCATATATTTTTCAAACAAAGCCTAACCCCTATACAGAAACATGTGGATTAATAGGGAGAACCACCTGAATCCAACCCAATTTCTCCCCTCCTTTAAATCCACCAAACCCGTGTGCATTTTCTCCACTACGTAAGTGGAAAAATCATACACCACATTGAAACCCAAGTGCTAGAGATTTACTACCATATACATAATATCAGTAGACAAGGTTGTCTTTAAATTGAATCCAAGAACTTGACATAAAGCACAAATAGTCTTCTTGAAATAACTGGAGAAATAGTCGACAGGAAAAGGTTCAGGCTCATTCCTGTTGATCACTACCTTCTTTTGATTTTTTCCCTTTCTCGAGATAGCCAAATGAGGTATCAAAAGGGATGTCCAAAACAAATCCTTATTATTTCCATACTCTTGTGTGAAAACCTCAATGTTGACAGGAATCATATCTTTACTCTATTCATGCAACTTGAAAATCTTTGTGATTTCTTCTCTAGTTACCTTAATCATCTGCACACTAGCGCAAGTTCTGACAACTCGGGCCATGGGGTCATATCTCACAGCAATATCCTTTAAAAGATCTACATCCATGTAGAAATTAGGCACCACCAACTTACCCAAGTCTAACCTCCACGAGTTACACAAAAGGACTGACAAATTCATGTTCCCAAACCAATTGGATAACAATTGCCACCCGATATATGGTAACTTAGCATCTCAAAATGCACACTGCTTGTTTGTTAGCCCTTCCAAAAGTAGGGTTCCATAGAAAAAAACCTTTCCCTCCTACTTCTTGTTAGTAGAGGACTTTAACAAATCAATAACTTCTTGGGAGAAAGACCTGGTAGTGGTTTCAGAACCAGAACTTTGGGCCTTGGGTGCAATTTATATTAGACAGATGATAACTCAAACTAGGGTTTTCTTATTTTCAGATGGAAAGCAATTACAATTTTCTCCCTTTAGCCTTAAACAAAAAAATACCTCACGATTATAGAATCCCGAGCAATTATCTAGACAAGCTCTAAAAGAAAATCTATTCAAACAATTCTTCAGGAACAAAGCGGGAAACGATCACTAATTGTTTAGAAAACAACCATAAAATCTTCTAAAATTACAAGAAATATAATACGTGCTACTTACTATTTCATTTGCAGAACATCCAGGGCAATGAGATTGGAAAATCGCAACAATGGATTTCTTCACTTGATACCAGGTGATTCTTCCTCAGTGTAGAGATACAACACAAAAATAGAAATTCGTTGATGTTTTGGCATTTAATTATGGGCGCTGAATCGAACTCGACCATTACTATTCACTCGCGCAAGATAAAACACCTATAGTACAACACCAGTTTATTTTAAATACAAGTCATTGATCAAAAGCAATGTTGGCAAGGAGAACAGCACAGATTAAGTCAAAATAGTTTGAAAATTCCACGTCCACTCTCCATACATCAAACGGATAGTAAATTCACCTACCGGGCACCACATTAGCATGTAATGGGCCCCACCTTGGTCATCCAAAGTATAGCATCGATGTCCACATGTCAAAAAATCACACACCGCGCATCGGTAAA
This sequence comes from Sequoiadendron giganteum, assembly GCA_007115665.2. Lineage (NCBI taxonomy): Eukaryota > Viridiplantae > Streptophyta > Pinopsida > Cupressales > Cupressaceae > Sequoiadendron > Sequoiadendron giganteum. The sequence continues at coordinate 591,400,272 of CM021104.1, read as the reverse complement.
GAAACAACTATCAACATCAACATCCATCATCAGTCAGCAAGCAAAAATGGTCCCCACCATCAAACGCAATAGGTGGCAGCATCTCGCGTGCCTTGCACCATATCTATGATGTAAGTAGAAACCTTACGAGGTCTACGAGGAACGGTTAAGATTAAAATCACTTCATCCATTGGTCACGTAATCTGCACATGCAAAAAAAATATTCTTAAAGAAGGGGACTGACTAGGTGGACGAGGAAATGACCCTCGAGGTCGACAATATTATTTAATGGTTAATCTTAAACAATTCATCAGCCCAACACTATGGAAATATAATATGGTCATGACACAAAAGACCGAAAGGACGGGTAAAAGGGGCTGGCAAAGTCACGACCAAAAAGGGATAAAACACCACTTAAGCGACCGACCACCGTTAATAACAATTCAACATTTGAAAAGAAAACCCATGACCCATACCATTAAAACTGAGGACAAAATAAACCTAAAAGGGAAAAAATTAAAAGCTCCACCACTCTCATTGCAGAAAATGTTGATTTATGAGCCATTAAAGAGAATCTCAGCCAAAAAAGCAACACAACATCCTTATTTTGATGATCTTGACAAATTTCAATTTTGATTTCAAGACATTATAAAAGAGTGTGTGAAGCTTAGCGAGGGAATCTACAGTCACTCAATTGAAGTTAACCTCATAATGAGCACCTATGATGTAGACATTTAAAGAGAATCTTGAATGTATGAGTGACATTGTAAAAGATATGTGAGAACAAAGTACCTAAGGCATTGTAATTGGGTATGTGTAGGATCATCATGGAAAAAATAGGTCCTTAAGTGGCAATGAAAATTCAGAAAATCAGAGTTGGGCAACTTGACGTAAAAATTTGAATAAGATATCTATATTATTTCAAAAATATGTAAGAATAGAATCTGTGGAAAATTGAATGTAGCTTCTAAACTACTAGGTTAATTTTTGTAAAAAAGAAATCTATTTGGTGAAAATTTGAAATTTCAATGTAGTAGTACTAAAATTTCAGGGAAAAAATAAGAAGTAGGTGTCTGTCTGACCACCCTAACCATAATAAAATTATAATATTTTAGATATAAGTATAGGACTCATGTCCGGATGTGATGCATATTTTTTAGTAATTTTTTTTCAAATAAATAATTAATTATGATTTTTTTATTACAAATTTTTAAAAATATAAAAAATCGTATGTCTGACAACCTTAACTTGGTCAAAACTTAATGGAATTCATTTTTTTTTTAAATCCTATAGTATGTGAATCATAGAATGTGACGCATGTTTTGGATTCAAAAAATGTGATACCGATTGAAAGCTATAGATGTTTTTCTATCAGACTATCAATAAGGACTTTAGTCATAATTCTAATAAAAAATAAATAATAAATATTTATTAGATTCTAAGTAAAATATAATTTATATTGGTAGAAAGCTGAGAAGCTCCTTTAAAAACCCTTTTCGTTTCATCAATTTTAGGTAAAATAAAAGTCGTCAGCCACATGGGCGAAATCTGGAAAAGCAAGGTAAGTTGTTAAACATGTTTTACGTGTTGACTTTTTAGGATTGGCAAGTCCGAACCAAATCCTGAACCTAATACCGAGCCTAATACCGAGGCATTAAATTTTGTGTCATAATATCGGATATCGAATTCAAATCGGATATCTGATTCAAATCCGATATCGGATTTGAATTCGATATATGATATCTTTTAGATCAGTTTTAAAACAATTTATACAATCTTTAATATATGATTTTAAAATGCAATTAAGTTTATAATTTAATATATATAATATCCAATAAAGTTTATAATGTAATATATTTAATATACAATTTATGATAATCTCTTACCGAATTATGTATTTAATATATAATATATTATTAAATGTATAATATTTAAATATTATTTAAATATTTTAGTTAATCTATAAATATTTTAATATTATTTCAATATTTTAGTTAATCCATAAATATTTAAATATATATATATATATATATTACCAATTTATAAAATATTTAAATATTATCTCTTTCCCTCTCACTCTCTCCACCTCTATCTCTCTCAAGTCTCTCACTCAATCACCCTTGCTCTCTCTCTCTCTCTCTCTCTCTCTCCTCTCCTTCTCACTTCCTCTCCTTCTATCTCTCCCTCTCTGCCTCTCCCTCTCTCCCTCAACTCTAAACCCTCTCTCCCTCTCCCTTCCCCCCAATCTCCCTCTCTCTCTCTCTCACTCTCCCCTCTC
>CM021104.1:591295621-591397915 GCA_007115665.2 Sequoiadendron giganteum | reverse complement strand
CTCCCTCTCCCTCTCCCTCTCTCTCTCTCCCTCTCTCCCTCTCCGTCTCCTTCTTCCTTTGTTCTATGTGTGTACAAATCAGATATTTGATTCAAATCGGATGTCCGATTCAGATCAGATATCTGATTTGTGAAACTTCATTGTGTAGAGGTGAAATCTTACCATTCTAGAACATGTTTTACAAATCGGATATCGGATTTGTGGGCCATAGAAAAACCCCATGTGGGCCATTTTTGTGCATTCCAATGGACCACGCATTATTTTTGCAGCACTTTGCAATCAACAAACTCGCGGTTTCAGACAGGAAGAGACAAAGATAAACTTTTTGGAGCATCTTGTACTCAAATTTGTCATACATAATGATTTTTTAGCATCTTTTATTTGGTATAATGTGGAGCAGCAGTCGTCGGAAGGAAAAACGTAAGAGAAAGCTGACAAAAGAACAAATTGAAGGATATAGACAAAGAGATAGAGAAGGTCATAGGAAGAAAAGATAAGGTATGTTAAATATTTGTGAACTTGAACCCTATGGTCTTTCAAGTGAAGAGGAAATTAAATATGTTCAAGGTGAAAATGTAGAACATGATATTGAAATTGGGAATGAAAATGTTCAAATTGATATTGAAAAATTTCAAGGGGAAAATGTTGGACTTGAAGATGTTGAACATGATATTGAAATTGGGAATGAAAATATTGAAATTGATAATGAAAATGTTGGAATTGAAGATGTCGAACATGATATTGAAATTGGGAATGAAATTGTTCAAATTGATATTGAAAATGTTCAAGGTGAAAATATTGGAAATGAAGATGTTGAACATAATATTGAAGCAAGTGTAAATTATGTTTCACCAAATTACATGACAAATGAAGAACCTTGTGTGGAAGAAAGACATATTCCAAATTCAAGACCTTAAAGGACCCCTAAATGGTTAGTTGAAATTGATGGTAACATTATAAACAATTTTGAAGGCAGGAGGTCAACATGAACTATTCGGTTATGGGGTATAATACTTTTCAACCAATATTTTAGCGATAAGACATTGACCGAGCAATGCCAACTTTTTTTACAATTGCTAAAGATGCAAAAGATGAGACCTTTGCTAGCCAAATTGAAGATTCGTCTGAACAAGAGGACCAAAAAAAAATCTATTATTGTCAATAATATTTTTAATGCTCTCAATTCTATTGGAAAAAATAACAAGGAAAAAGATAAGAGAGCTGCTCGGAGAGTCATTACCACCGCCCTAGTAAGCCATCAATTGAAAAAGGCTCTCTTTATGAGACAAACTTGTATTGATTTTGACTTAAATCATAAAACTTTGGATAGAGCACTTGCAAGAAGAGAAAGAATAGATGATCCTCTTCAAAATGATACATGGGATTTTTCCAGAAGGCTTACACGTGTTGATAAAAAGCTAACCGATAATGTAAAGAAGACAATTCAACAATTTTGGCATGATAACTCTAGATTATCACCCAATGCAAAGGATGTTTTAAAGTTAAGAATTGGTAGTCAAGACCGTACACCACATCCTAAACATTTCTTGGAATCAAGCCAAACAATGTTGTTCAACAAATTTATTCAAACACATCCAAATATGGAAATCTTTCAAAGGACTTTTGAAGGTTTGAAGCCATTTTATTGTGTGCCTCTTAAGATTCGTAATACTCGTTGTTGCAAATACCATGTGGAGTTTTCAATGTACCATGAACTATTATGCTATATTCATTCTACTTTGCATACTAATGAAATTTTGCAAGAGTGTGGTGCAATGAATCTTCTGAAATCGTCAAGGGACTTGCTAGATCTATTTTTATGTTCTAGGGATGATGGTTCCTTTTTCTATAGAAATGATTGTTTAAATGCGAAGTGCTCACAATGTGGTGGCTTGACAAAGTTTGTTCAATGTTTTCATGAGGGTTCCGAACATGAATTTGGAAAGAATCTTGTTGAGAAAAGGAGATATGAGATAGTCAAATATAATTTGCAGAGTGGAGGTGAAGGTTCTAGATGTGATTTTGTTACAAAAGAATGTGGTGTTGCTGATTTTATTTCAGATTTTAAGGACAATCTTTTCTACAAAAATGCAAGGCATAGTCATAGGTCTCATTGGTTGGAACAACAATTCAGGATATGTAAGGACTCTTTTCCGATTGGCACTATTATATTAGTGGTTGATTTTTCTGAAAACTACACATTTCTACCACCAAACAAGGTACAATCTCAGTATTACAATTCCATTCAGATTGCTATTTTTGTCCACATAATGTTTAGACATGCACTTGATAGTATAGAGGAGGATCAAAAGATAATCAGAGAGTATCATTTTTATATGAGTGATGATAGATCTCACTCGTCCGAGTATGTCCAACATTGTTTCAAGAATTTTTTTGAGTTCTTGTAGGAGCATGATATAGCACTAGGCCGACATCTGATTTGGTCGGATAACTATATAGGTCAATTCAAGAATTCTCATATGTTTTATTGGTTGAGTAGAATGCATGTAGAGAGGGGTGTACCTAATATTTGGATTTTTTGAAGCTGGGCATGGGAAAGGGGAGCATGATGGAGTAGGTGCATGTGTAATGAGAGCTCTAGTTAAGGAGCAATTGAAGATTTTAGGAGCAAAATTCAGTGATGCATGTTCTATTGTTGATTGGTGTAGTTCAGGATTGTCATAGGGGGGGACACTTGATTCAACAGTGCATAGATTCTTTTGGTTGGTTGAGGAGGGTACAATGGGAGGCAGATTGGATTGTCATACAATCAAAGATTGTTCAAAGATGCATTCATTTCAAATCTCAGATGCAAGCACATGGACCATTTGGACACGACAGTTGGCTTGTTTTTGTTAGAGTTGTATTCAATGTGAGTGGGATCAATGTGAGTCAAGTGAGTGGGTGGATACATGGGTTCCCCAGTATCTAACTAGTTTATCTCAAACTATACCCATGACAAATTACACAATGGAAAGTTCACTTGATTACGACGGACTTACAGATCTACTACATCCAAGACATGTTTTTGAAGTTGTTGCACCATAGGGTAATGAAGAGAGATCAAAATATTATTTGGCTCGATATGTGTGGGTAAAGCACAAGCTAACACAATCAATGGAAGATGATGATGGGTTCGTGTATCCTATAGGTTCAGTTGTGGTTGCAGGAACTTGGTTGCAAACATACATGATTAGAAAGAATGGCATACCTTTATTTGAAGACTACGAGAAACACAAAACCATTCTTATGTATTCACACCTTGTTATAGCAACAAATGTTAAATTTTTGAAGCATCATGCCAAACCAAAGACAAAACAACTATGGACACTTAGTAATGTTGATCATGAAGCAATATTGGATACTCTTAAGCAAAGAGATGACCCTTCAGGCACACTTGAATAGCATCTTCAAGAATGGAAAGTAAAATGCTTAAGCTTCTTTTTTGTTGTGACAATATAGATATATCATTTGACAAACTTTGTGATATTCTTGGCATGATTGATCATGGACCTGCTACAATAATAGCCAAATCCGATCCATTCAAAGAGGTATGTGACATATTACAATGATATAGATTGGTTAATCAAAGCATATTTTATAGTTTGCATTACCAATTCATCATCATTCAGGTTTTTTAGATTAATATAGATTTGTTAGTCTAAGCATATTTTTTGTTGTTACAATATAGATTTATCATTTGACAAATTTTGTGATATTCCTGGCATGATTGATCATGGACCTGCTGCAACAATAGGCAACTCTGATCCTTTCAGAGAGTTATGTGACAAATTACAATAATATCGATTGGTTATTCTAAGCATATTTTCTATTGTATGTAGTTTAACTGCTACCTTGATGGTTTGTACAAGTGCTTGTCACTCCAAAATGCCAACATACTACTCTTGTGGAAGACTGTGCCTTGAATGCCTCAAATAGGCAAATTTTGTAAAAATTGAATTTTGAAATGTGAAACAATGTAAAAAGATCATAACTGTGTATAGGCATAATCTATATCCAGTGATGTTTTTTGAAATACGGTTCAAATTTTTGCCATTGTATAAAGGGTATGTTTAAAATGTAAAAATATTTTTGTACTTAATCGAGCTACAACCAGAGGTTTTCTCCCTGGTTCTTTCCTGTCGGTATGCTCGTTTGAACTAGGTTTTGTAATATCTCCTATTTATATATAATAAATTATAGTGGCTTGCCACTTTTTCCAAAAAGAAAAATGTAAAAAGTTCATGTGAATGTCATTTTCCATGTAATTGATTCTTTGATCTAGCAAAGTGGAAACAAGGTATTTGGGTGTGCATGATGTTCAAGTTGATTGGGTAAGATTTTTATGATGCAAGAGCTAGGTGGCTTTAAATAACATAAATAGTCAGACGGAGAGTCTGTAAGCATCACGGTTTTGGAGTAACAGTCTGTCAAAGATTACTGCATTTTAGCACTTTGGACTGTTAAGGGAAATCATCAATCTAATGTAACTCGAAGTGATTCGGCGTATTTGGGTGCAAAAGAGGACCATACCTAGCGTAAACGTACCCATCCGGACATGTTGGAATAGTTTGTTGGGTCGTACGAGTTCGAGAATGAAAGTTGCAACACTTTGCAACTTTACACTACTTGCATCTGGCAACTTTTCCCTCAACTGAAAACTCATCACGACGGGAAAATACCTTCGAGATAGCAAAAAATAAGAGAGGTTATTGTAGATGGTTTGAACATGATCCCATATCCTCAGACGAAGAATCATAAGCATCATGTTTTTTGAGAAATCATCCATCAAATATTGTTTCCTTTTAGCACTTTGGACTCTGAAGGGAAAACCCAGCTCCAATGTAGCTCGGAGCGATTCGACGTATTTGGGTGAAAAAGAGAACCATACGTAGCATAAATGTACCCATCCAGACGTGTTGGAATAGTTTGTTGGGTCGTACAATTTTGAGAATGAAAATTGCACCACTTTGCACCTTTACACTGCTTGCATTTGGCAACTTTTCCCTCAACTGAAAACTCATCACCATGGGAAAACACCTTCGAGATAGAAAAAACCGAGAGAATTTATTGTATATGGTCTCAAAAAAATCCCATATCCTTAGATGAAGATTCTATAATCATCACGGTTTCTGAGAAATAGTCCGTCAAAGTTTGCTTCCTTTTAGCACTTTGGACTCTTAAGGGAAAATGCCGCTCTAATGCAGCTCGGAGTGATTCGGCATATTTGGGTGAAAAAGAGAGCCATAAATAGTGTAAACATACCCATCTAGATGTTTTGGAATAGTTTGTTGGGTCGTATGAGTTCGAGAATGAAAGTTGCACCACTTTGCAACTTTACACTACTTGCATCTGACAACTTTTCCTTGAACTGAAAACTCATCACCAAGGGAAACGCCTTCGAGATAGCAAAAACTGAGAGAGGTTATTGTAGATCATCTCAACATGATCCCATATCCTCAGATGAAGATTTTTTAAGCATCAGGTTTCTGAGAAATATTCCGTCAAAGTTTTTTGCCTTTTAGCACTTTGGACTCTTAAGGGAAAACGCCACTCCAATGTAGCTCAGAGCGATTCGGCGTATTTGGGTGCAAAAGAGAACCATACCTAGCATAAACGTACCCATTCAGATGTGTCAGAATAGTTTGTTGGGTTGTACAAGTTCGAGAATGAAAGTTGCACCACTTTGCAACTTTACACTACTTGCATCTGGCAACTTTTCCCTCAATTGAAAACTCATCACCATGGGAAAATGCCTTCGACATAGCAAAAACCAAGAGAGGTTATTATAGATGGTCTCAACATGATCCCATATCCTCAGACAAAGAGTCTATAAGCTTCACGGTTTCTGAGAAATAGTCCATGAAAGATTGCTGCCTTTTAGCACTTTGGACTCTTAAGGGAAAATGCCGCTCCAATGCATCTCAGAGCGATTTGGCGTATTTGGGTGCAAAAGAGAACCATACCTAGCATGAAAATACCCATCCAGACATTTTGGAATAGTCTATTGGGTCGTACGAGTTCGAGAATGAAAGTTGCACCAGTTTGCAACTTTACACCTCTGTAGAGATTTAGGGATGTCCTCTTTAGATCACTCTATTCTAAATAGGTTTGTGGAGGTACCAATGTTAAATCCAAGTTGAATGAATTTGAGAAAATCGTATCCCTGTAAACACGATAGAGGTCCCACTTCTTCTTGAATACAGGAGCACCATCTGACCCTTTATCTCCATTCCTCTTCAAGCATCTTTTCTTTCCTCCTTTTCCTTCCTTCTTCGAGGATTGAACGGAAATAACATGAATGTCTTCATTTATAGGGCTTCATCCAATACCTCTTGCAACCAACCTTGACTCCTCTTGAATACAGTCAGCCCTCAACTGATCAAACTTGGGAAGTTTAGATCTCACGCCAATTCCTTGAATGTAAGACTCCCAAGATGAAGGAAGACCATTAAGAGCCAACATGGTCAAATCTTTGTCATCAACAATATGACCATTTCTCTCATTGTCTTCAACTTAGAGATCAGATAATACAACTAAAAGCACTCAAAAAATGAAACACATAAGACAATAAAAATAACAAGAAATTTGCTTACAACTCAGGCCCAGCTCATGGCTGAATTTGATATAATGAATAATAACACGTCTTGTAGATGCAAAGATACAATCAAATATGTTTCTCCTTGAAATCTACCTACTGCTGCAAGATGAAGCGTTGTTGCTCAAGTGCAAACTTTTGCTTGGATTGCAAATTATGCTGAATGAACTTGCTTGAGGAAATGAAAAAACATCACCTCGTATTTATACAAAATAAGGTGACTCTTCAAGGAGGTCGGCCTCTCTTGAAAATAATTAATTACAAAATAATATCAAGGAAGGTTGGCCTCATCCATTTAAATAAAATGAGTATAAATTAAATAGCCATAGGCTATCATTTAATTTATTACAACTTAATGTGATCACTATCATCTATGAAAAATGTGGTAGCATAGACAAGGCAGTGGACTATTTGAAAAAAATCTTCAAAGAAATGTGGTCTCATAGAATTCAATGAAAAAGAAATCCAATTGACAACTGCTCATAGTTTTTAGTTATGCAATGTGGAGTAATTGCATAACTGCATAGGTTGACTTTGTAAGAACTATATTGTAATTGAAAACTTTTCATCTATGAACATCTAGTTGTTAGTTATGCAATGTGAATTAATGATTTGAGTTTGAAAGATGTGTAATGCAATGTAATCAGCGATATAAATATAAACTACATAATATAACCATTCAGTTTTAAGCTATTGTACATTGATATTCAACCATTGCTCAAGATAAATTTTTCAAAGAGTTTAATCATGCACATGACGAACAAATTAAATTTCAATTGTCAACTTCTATATATCAAATTATCCAATAATCAAGTGTATGTCCATATACAAAAATGGGATCGACGCCAACTCAAATAAAATTTTACAAAATGTGGCATATGCCATCTCAATATGTATTCAAAATTTACATGCCAAAATGTCTATCTCATCCTAAACTACTAGTGGATCATCAAAATGGAGCCTCTTTCAAGCACTCGTTGGCTCTGAATGTAGTTGCACAAGAAAAATTCAAACCACAATTGAGATTAGTTATATTATATAATTTAAAATCAAATAATTAACATCAAAATCAATATACATTGAATTTTAATTGAACTCTAAAATTGAAATCTTGATTACCTAAAATATATGTCTCTTCAAAGGGTTAGGAGTCCTAGAATATACAAAATCAACTTTTGAAACTCCAATCTATATATGTGAACAAAAGCATAAAATCGATCCAAGTTAGCATATGATTATTGGTAATAGGAACTTATTTACCAAACATAAAATAAAATAAGCACATACCTCTTTAGGATGATCTTTTTCTTTATCTCCTTCAGGTGTTTCGACACCTCCTCCTTGAGGTGTTTCGAAACCTACTCCTTGACGTGTTCCAATAACTACTCCTTTAGGCAGTGTGTCCCTTCTCATCATATCTATATAGCTCACAATTGCTTGTACATAAAATTGACAACTACATATGAAACTACCAATCTATTTCGATGTATGTATAATCAATATAAGATCTAAAAATCTTAATTCAATCCAATTTGAATTCAATTACCTTCCCCTTATCTAGATTTGTACCTCCATAGTCTGGACGATGCTGCACCTCACTCGCACTAGGGATTTCCTACAAGAGGAAAACAAGATAAACATATAAATTATTATATAATTTCTTTAATGACAATTTAAATGACAAGCAAGTATATAATATAAAATGTAAATGAGTGAGTGCGAAGATATATACTACATGTGTATCCAAGCCAAATGAAATGGCCCTAAGGGTGCTATCAGTCACCCATGTGAGCTCCTCCTTAGACATCAACTGTTAAATAGACCATTTAAATAAATATTAGTACTTGATACTATCTCTTATTAATATTCATTTAAAAACAAATTCAAGTAATGAAATTACAACTTAAATCTTACCTGTGTCACTATTCCAGCATCTCCCTCTCTAGCAAGAGAGCACTTTGTAGGGTGCACTCCACTCCCCTACGATTGATCTATAATGTCCACATCATGGAGGTCATAATCAAAAGTATCCAAGGGATGCTCAACGGGCTGTACAAGAGGACCCAAGAATATCTGGCGGCACATAGTTCAAGTATGTGGCACACAAATATGTGGACCTGAGGAGGATGATGTAGCAACACTTGAGCCTTCGCCAACATCACCAAAATGTGGCTAAGCTACTATAGAATCATGCGAAACCAAATGACAACTCAAAGAGTGAATAGGTTGAATAGTCTGTGTGGATACATCCTGGATAATCTCTGGATGATATATTGGAGGTTGCGGAGGAAGGGGAACATTTGGGAGAAAGACTACTCTAACTACCCCTGGTCTATCCTGGGGCATACCTCCACCGACGTCCTAGAAAGGTTAATGTCAAAGTGATTGATATGATGCCCTAATACAAACTCAACATATATTTTTTTAATAAAGTAAAATGGTATGTCAAAATTATTGTTCGGTGGTTTATCAAAAACCATACACCAACGATCAGCTACAATGTCTCTATGCATGCACCATTTTATGGAAAGTTTTGTTTTATTAACATTCACTAGAAAACCGGTGTGGGGGTCAGTGAAAAAAGAGGCTATTTGGAGATCTTTCACATCATCGTAAGACAATCCACATCGATAATATTCCCTCATGTCTTCTTGCCATGAATAAAAGGAATTAGGTTGGGTGGAGAGGGTTTCTATATTTTTAATTATTTCCTTCAATGTGTTTGTCATATCTCTCAATCGAGGCATTGTCTGACAAATTTCACAAATGCCCCTCAATTGCCCCAATTTTTCACCAATTAAGTCTTCAATTGGTGGCTACGGAGGTGGTGGAGCATTTGGCTGTGAAGGTGGTGGAGCGTTTGGAATTTGTGGATTTTCATTTGTAGCCATAATACCTGATTAAAATTAAAAACTAATTAAACTAATTGAAATTACACAATATAAATGAAATTATTGTAAAAAAACCCTAGTTTTTAAAAAAAATCCAAAAAAAACCATACTTTTTCATAAAAATCAATAAAAAACTCTAATTTTTGATAAAAAGACATCAAGAACACTAATTTTTAATCAAGATCCATTTCAAAATAATTATTTTTAATAAAAAATCAATGTAAACTCTAGTTTTAAAAAAAAATCAATAGAAAACCCTATTTTTGAAAAAAATTTAATAAAACCTACTTAAACTTAAAAGAATCTACTTGAAAAATCGATTACAAGATTGAAAAAACCAAATACATACCTTTGAAATCGGATATCTGATCGAAGCGGATATCGGATTTGGGTTTTTCCTTTTGCGCCCATGTGCAAACTGTGAGAAATGAAGTTGAAAGAGTTGGTTGTTTTTCTATATACTGTTTCCAAAAATCGGATATCCAATTTTTGGAAACTAGGTTTGGTTTTTGGTTTGGGTAAATGTACTGACACCTAAACCTAGAAAATTCAACTCGACATTTCCGCATTTTTGAGTCGATCCAAAACGTGATTTTTTCTCATTTCCACTTTTTGGCCCATCATGATCCTGCACATACCCAATTATATTTACTTACATAATGATATTTACTCAAGTATTGTAATTTTGGAGTTCATGTTTTGTGCAGTAGCACCTTGTTCTATAAATGTGTTCAATAGGAAAATTTGCAAAATTTGAATTTTGAAATGTAAACAACATGAAAAAGGTCATGTAAAGGTCATATGTAATGTATTCAAAGTCTCAAAGAGGTCTTTAGGTGATTAGAGAAGTGAAATAAAGCATGTAAGGTCGAATTAGGATGTTTTAGGTATGTGTGTTTATTTGTGTAGGGGAATTCAAGAAACAAAGTTGGAGTTGTTGTTAAAGGGTTTTATAATGAATTTTCAAGTGAAAAGAGTGGCTCCAAGTGGTGTTTTGAGGAAATATTCTCAAATGACTTCACAAACAAATGATTGATCTAGATAGCTATTATTGAGTTACAACACATACGTCAAAATCAATAGTGACTATCTTGGAACATGTGCATCAAAAATGACCTTCTTCGCTATCCTCATTAGACTACCTAGGCCTACTTTACAAAGGAACATACCTTTAAACATTCAAGAACCCCCTTAACTTGTCGGGGTAGCAATTATCATGTATCAAAACCCTCAGATCCATAATTTGTCTCAGGACAAACTCACCACCATGCCAAACCAAAACCCTTATTTTATGCTAGTATAAGGAAGGTTTATTGAAAGGAATGGTTACACACCTTACCAGAACATGCAACCACCTCATACCTTCTTAAAATCACCTGCACAAATTCAAAATACAATCACCCAACCACTACATGCAATATTTTATCAAACCCTAGGTTGAAACCTCATTTTTCATGCCCTTTCCCATCAAAATGTACAGGGGCAGCAACACAAACCCCATTAAAATTATTCCATTTCACTTATAAATTTCTTGTTTGATCCAATAAGATTGCGTTGGGCCCCTCTAGAAAAACCTCTCTCGGTATTGGCTATCTCAGAGTGGTTTTCCTGTGGTGGTGGATTTTCACTTGACGAAAAAAGTATCAAATTGTGCAAAGTTAAAAAGTGGTGCAACATTGGCTCTGCAACTCGTGTAACCAAACTAACTACTCTGATGCATCCGAATAGGTATTTTTACACTAGGCATGGTCTTTTTTCGCATTGAAACACGTGAAATCTCTCTGAGCTACATTCCACCAGATCGATCCCTTAAGGGTCCAAAGTGCAAAATGGTTGCAAACTTCAGCATGCTATTACTTGGATATCATGATGCTTATAAAGTTATCATCTAATCATAAAAGATTGTATTGGGCCCCTCTAAAAAAAAATCTGTTGGTTTTGGCTATCTTAGAGTGGTTTTCCCACGGTGACGGATTTGCACTTTGTAATGCCCTACCAAGTAACCTTAAAGGAAGTTGCAATTAACATCTTAAGTGAACTAATTTTTTTCTATAAAGTGCATTTAACATACACATTCACTTACTAATTAACAACAACCTCTAAGACTACAAGCTTAAGATTACTTAAACCCACATGTACATAATACATATAACCATAGCCTTATGAACTTTATGAAATAAACATCATACATCATAAGATTACCACATAACATAATAAGATAATCAACCAAGATACAATCTCATAAACATTATCTTAATCCAATAGTTACATCACTCATTCCCACAATGAGACTTTAGTACAAAAGTATTACAATTATATAACTCCACATCATAATCATAAGAGGGATAAAATAACTTCTACAAGTTAAAATATTACAATGCAAGAAATTACAACACAAACCACGAGTTGTCCATCTGGATGTCTCGCCACCAAGTACTGAAGATCGATGGGGACCCAACGGTTTTGGTGCATGTTCCACCCAACCAAGGTGGTACCCGAGGGCCCACCCCCCATGCTAGGAGATAGTAACAAAGTAACATGGACAAAGATTTTACTACCTCTAACCAAAGGCAGACTCAAACTGACTCATATCATTATAACCAACCAAATGAATTAACAAGTACAACTCATTCACCATACAAGTACAAATCAAATACAATGCATGTACAAATCCAGTACAATACAAGTACAATACAAGTACAACTCCAACATCACTGACATAGGTCACATTGCTTCCAGACATAAAGTAGATCAAGTATGTTCAAATAACCATACACATAAAATAATTAACAACAGTTGTCATAGATAGAGTGTCATTGCAAGGTTTGTCATGAGATCTCCTTTGGACATTCTTCATAGGCTCCAGCACAAGTAATCCTGGTGGCCTCAACCGAATCTCAGCACTCATACTCACTCATGCGGAATCAACTACCTCTCGCAAGAACTAGATAGTTGATCTTGCCATTCCAGGCCTTCTCACTCATCCCAAGTCTAAACAAGCCCTTGTGTCTATGAGTGAGGATTAAATTATCTTGATTAATGTGAAGTTAATCCTAATCTTCTAAGTACATTATTTTAATTATCACTTGTTTAAATCACTCCTGAAGGTTATCCAGTTTACCTCTTTGGGCTCTGGTGCCTAACAGAAGCCACTCTTCTATTCGACAACACACACCCAAACAATCCACCAAGGGAAAACACAAGTGCATACCAATAAGGAATCAAACCACTCCAACACAAGGAGGATACAAATAATAGAACTCACTCCAAACATCTTGGAGGCAACAAATACATAGTCTACTCCTTTCATAGGAGGTACAAAATATCTCACTCCAAACATCTTGGAGGCAACAACACGAAGTCCACTCGTTTCACAGGAGGTACAAAAAATCTCACTCCAAACATCTTGGAGGCAACAACACATAGTCCACTCCTTTCACAGGAGGCAACAAGATGTAACCACATAACAAGGTCACTCCATACAAAGAGACACGGATCCCATAATCCGCTCCTAAACCAAGGAGGTGCAAACATCCTCGTTCATGAAAACTGGGTAAAACTAAAAAGATGCCATGCACTACCCAAGGGAAAACAACAGGATGGCACAAAGATTCAACAACTCTTATCCTCTAAGTTCTTCTGGAAGACTTATAATTTAGGAGTGACACTAAATCCCAAAACCAACAATGCAACTTGACGACATAGCAACAAAAGCATTCAAGTCATCAATCAAATCTAATATTTGGATTTCCTAAATTCATACTCATTCAATAGGTAGTGTTGAAAAAGTCAAAGACACGATAACTAGATCATCTAAAATAATCATAACCTCTATTTCCCTTTTCATTATTGGAAATCTAAAACAATTAAACTTACTTCCCTTTACTGAATACAGAGAATTAAATTCTTTAAGATAACCATGAGGAAGATACTAATTTTGGATATACTAAATCCATATCTCTTTCATAATCCAATCACAATGATTCAATTAATCTAAAAACAAATTAATAAATAACATAATTGATTGCCTCATCAATAAAACTTCTTAATTTACTTTTAAATCGACACAAATCCATGCAAGTAAACTCCTTCCATTTCCTAACCAAATCTTACATCTCATTCAATTTTCTATTTAAAACATTCAATCACTTTAATATAATAACATATTGTTTCTCTATCCATTTTCCATATACACTAATCAATCCAATTTTAAATCTCTATTCAATAATATATTGCATTCTTTAAATCAAATATTTAACTCTTTCAATTAAACTTTAACAAGCTATTTTAAAATAACAATAATTTCCCATATGTTTATAATTTTAATTCCACTAATCTAATATACAAATTTTATTTAAAATAATATAAATAAATATAATACTTTAATATTATAAATTATAATATAAAATATTATTAAATAATATTTTAATATTATAATAACAATACATAAAATATTAATATTTATAAATATCAATTTATTATTATTTTATTTTCAGAACAGACATGGGAAAATAACTTAATAGCAGTCTCATGTTTCAAGCATAACTCAAAAACTATGATCTCGGTATTTACGATTTTTGGACAAGGGTTAGAAATTTGCAAAATGCAAAAACCCTTTAAATTTCTTGAAAACCCAGTTTGTGAAAGTAAAGTTATAGGCGACGCAATCAGACCATTTTACCATGAAAATATAATTATACTGCAGATTTTAAAATCCGTTTTTTGATAATAAACAGAAGGTTTCATTTTCTAAAACCATTCTAAATGCCTTGTTCAATCTCTATGTTTAATTTCAATAACAATAAAATCAATTTCTCCAAATAATTTAAATTCAACTAAGGTTTTCACAATTTTCACTCAAGAATTTTCACAAGCAAAGGTTGTAAATTTATTTAGTTATTTTCTTCTAATATCAAGTTTGTTTTCTAAAATAGATTTAACAAACAAATCTTTAATCACTACTAATTAAAAAAAACAATCAAGAACAATAAAATACAAAGAGGAAAACCTGGTACAAGAAGCTACAGGAAGAGATGAATTTCTGATTGAAGCCTCCTCCAAAGATTTCTTGAATTTTCTTCAATCCTCCAAAGAATCCAATCCAAAATCAAACAAATGCAAACAATCTTTCCTTCAATCAATTCCACAATCAAACTTTCTTCAAACCCTTGTGCAAATTTTCCAAAATTTCTTTCCTGCTGTAAAAATGTATTTTCCTAAAGACTTTTCTTCCCTAAAATTAAAACATGTATTCTTTATAAATCAAAAATACCTAATTCAACCCTAATTCACATTACATGCAAATTTGATATTTCAATTTCAATTTCAATTTCAATATTTACAACCCTAATTCACATTACATGCAAATTAGATATTTCAATTTCAATATCAATTTCAATTTCACTTTCAATTTCAAATTTCAATTTCACTTTTCAAAAACCCACTTTCAATTTAAAATGCAATTTTCAAATAATAAATTAATTTCCAAAGTTGCAACCAATTTCTCAAATAAAAATTTAATTACAAATTCTAATTTAATTCCCACACGTTGGAATTAAATTCCAAAATTAATTCTAATTCTTTTATTTCCTTTCATTCTCTTGCATCACGTTTAATTAATTAATTTAATTATTTAATAACTAAATTCAACCCCTTGGATCAAATTTAATTAATTAATTTAAGTATAAACTTTTATCCACATTGTATTATTTAAATTAAATAATCATCAACATGATTTAAATGCAATTATTCTAAGTATTTATTTTCAAATCAATAATCCTTCAGAAATAAATAATATTAAAACAAGACAAATTATAACTCGACACACACAACTGACGACACACTAAGGCTAGGGCATAGACTTGACACATGTTACCTAGCTACTATCTCCCATTCAACTTAACCGTTGGATCGACATGCTCAAACCTATGAAACCAGGTGGAGTCGATGTCATGTACCTGCAATCATGCAACCAAGTAAACAACATCATACAATATATCCAGTATATAATACACACCGTGAAGAAGGAATTACGGATTCGTAGGGTGCTCGCAAATGAGTGATGCGAAACCATCCTCTTCACCAATACACTCATCGAAACTGATACTTCCATCATAATCCAATAATCTCATAATAACATCTCATGTTAACTCTACAACATCATTAATCTATAATGCATGTGAAACAATAATTAGATAACTACATCCCACAATAATATTTTTTACTCAATAGTAATGATCAAAACATCATAACAAAATGTATCTAGTATCAAAGTAATTACAACCAAACATAGCATTAAGCAATTTAAACAAGAATCAAAATAGAGGGGTATTACACACTTGATGGAAAAAACATCAAATGCAAGCAGTGCAAAGTTGCAAAGTGGTGCAAATTTTGTTCTGCAACTTGTGTGACCAAGTAGACTTTTTCAAAATATCTAAATAGGTATATTTATGCTAGACATGGTCCTCTTTCGCACCGAAACATGTGAAATCACTCTAAGCTACGTTCCACTGGATTGATCCCTTAAGGGTCCAAAGTGCAAAATGGCTGCAAACTTCATCATACTATTACTCAGATACTATGATGCTTAGAAATTTCTTTTCTTATCCTATAGGATAATGTTGGTCCCCTCTACAAAAACCTCTCTTAGTTTTGGCTATCTTTGAGTGGTTTCCCGTGGCAGTAAATTTTCACTTGATGGAAAAAGTGTCAAATATAAGTTGTGCAAAGTTGCAAAGTGGTGCAACTTTCACTCTGCAACTCATGTGATCAAGTGGACTATTCCAAAAAATTTGAATATGTAGTTTTACACTAGGCATGCTCCTCTTTAGCATGGAAACATGCGCAATTTCGCCGCGCTATGTTTAACCGGATTGATCCCTTAAGGGTCCAAAGTGCAAAATGACTGCAAACTTTAGCATGCTATTACTTGGATAACGTGACACTTAGAAACTTCTCATCTAATCCTACAGGATCGAATTAGGCCCCTCTACAAAAATCTCTGTCGGTTTTGGCTATCTCAGAGTGGTTTTCCCAGGGTGGTGGATTTTAACTTGGTGGAAAAAGTGTCAAATTCAAGCTACGCAAAGTTGCAAAGTGATGCAAATTTCGCTCTGCAACTCATGTGACAAAAAAAACTGGTCCAACGCATCCAAATAGGTATTCTTATGCTAGGAATGGTCTTGTTTTGCATCGAAACAAATGGAATCACTCCAAGCTATGTTCCACTGGATCGATCCCTTAAGGGTCCAAAGTGCAAAATGGTTACAAACTTCAGTATGCTATTACTCAGATACCATGATGCTTAGAAACTTCTTGTCTAATCTTATAGGATATAGTTGAACCCCTCTACAAAAACCTCTCTCAGTTTTGGCTATGTTAGAGGGGTTTTCCCGTGGCGGTAGATTTTCACTTGATGGAAAAAACGTCAAATGCAAGCAGTGCA
Organism: Sequoiadendron giganteum; assembly: GCA_007115665.2. Classification (NCBI taxonomy): domain Eukaryota; kingdom Viridiplantae; phylum Streptophyta; class Pinopsida; order Cupressales; family Cupressaceae; genus Sequoiadendron; species Sequoiadendron giganteum. Next base: position 591,380,979 of record CM021104.1, on the reverse strand, counting down.
AAGTTGCAAAGTGGTGCAAATTTTATTTTGCAACTCATGTGACCAATTGGACTATTCCAATGCATCCAAATGGGTATGTTTACACTAGGAATGGTCCTCTTTTGCACTGAAACACGCAGAATCGCTTAGAGCTATGTTCCACCACATCGATCCCTTAAGGGTCGAAAGTGCAAAATGGCTGAAAACTTTAGCATGCTATTACTTCGATACTGTATTTCTTAGAAAATTCTCGTCTGATCTTACTATATTGCATTGGGCCCATCTACAAAAACCTCTCTTGGTTTTGGCTATCTCGGAGTGGTTTTCCTATGCTGGCAGATTTTCACTTGATGGAAAAAGTGTCAAATTCAAGTTGTGCAAAGTTGCAAAGTGGTGAAGATTTCGCTTTGTAACTCATGTGACCAAGTGGATTGTTCCAACATGTATGAATAGGTATTTTTATGATAGGAATGACCTTCTTTCACACCGAAACATGCAGAATCGCTCTGAGCTACGTTCCACCGAATCGATCCCTTAAGGGTCCAAAGTGCAAAATGGCTACAAACTTCAACATGCTATTAATCGGATACCATGATGCTTAAAAAGTTCTCCTCTGATCCTACAGGATTGCATTGGGCCCCTCTACAAAAAACTCTCTTAGTTTTTGGCTATCTCAGAGTGGTTTTCGCATGGTGATGGATTTTCACTTGATGGAAAAAGTGTAAAATTCAAGTTGTGCAAAGTTGCAAAGTGGTGTAACTTTCATTTTTCAATTCGTGTGACCAAAATAACTGTTCCAATGCATCCCAATAGGTAGGTTTATGCTAAGAATGGTCCTCTTTCGCACTAAAACACATGGAATTGATCCGACTTACGTTCAACTTGCGTTCAACGAAGGAAATATTCTCACGCCCATGCTCAAGTGTGCTCAAGCTCTGTATAAACCATACAAATAGAAATTAAACTACATGAATCAATAATGGTTTAATTTTTCACTAACTAACATCTATAACAACAAACGTAAATTGAAAATATTTACTAATTTTCTTCATACCTCCTATCAGAGCCATCAAGGATTGTATAGTAGATGACACACCAATATCCATTGCCCTCATCGCATTTGTAGGTGTTCTGGCTTGCAACATCTGAAAATAAAACAACAAATTATTCAACGTAATCAATGATGTGCATATAAACTACACAAATCTATTAAGTACTTGATTCATTAGTTTAAATCTTTATTCTATTACCTTCAAGTAGGTTTGAGTAAATCCATTGCCACTGGGAAGTGTTCCATCAAAACCTCCAATATTGGTATGTTCAACATCCAAAATCGCATCTTAAATTACCATTCATAAAACAATGCTATTAACATGCAATAAATTTATAATTTTTTACTAGTTACATACCCCAACAATAGGTGTACTACGAAAATAAGTTTGTGGGGGCTAGTGTATCCAATCTCAATAGTGTGACCTTGTAGTTTTATTAAAATCATAAAATAATTTTAGTTAATCTTGCATTTCAAAATTGAAATTTAATAAATTAAACTCAATGAACATGCACTAACTTTTACCTGACTATCAATGCCATATGCCTCATGACAAATGTCAATTACCCTCTCCATCTCCATAGTTTCAAATGGATCTTGCATACCAGTCTCCTAAGTGTCGGTGGGGTCATATGAACAAGTAGCCCCGTAAGATTGACACACCTGTGTTCAGAGGCCACCACTCGAAGAATCCTCTAGATGGCACTGTATAATAGGGCTAGTATGATGGATGACACTCTAGGTCAAAGTGTTGATCACTTGTAATGTCTCTACATTAGCACTTTCCTTCACGATGGAAGGCGTAACAATGTGCTCATGAGGTGGCCTAGCGAGAGCTCGTCTACCTTTTCGTGTAGGATTCGGCTATGCACCAAGTCTATCCTGAGCTGACCCCCCATTTCTCCCCTAGAAATCCCTCATATTAAAATAATTTGGGGTTTTGTTCAATATGAACTTGTGTTGTTAGAATATGTGGTCTAATTAAAAAGAAACTAACACACTAATGAAACATTAGATTGAAAAAAACTAATTTAGAAAAGATGAAAGAAAACTCCAAATAGCAGTAGCTTCTTCAAATTCATCCCACTATTCTTTATGTCCAAGGATTCGATTCAAGATACTGGCTCTGAGTTGGTTTAAGCAGTAGCTTGTTAGAATGACAACTTAGGAGAACAAGATTGATGCAAAATGCATGTCCATTGCTAATGATTTAAACTATTCTTATGAACTTGAAGAACTAAAATGCTATGATATTGCTAAAATACTGATATGCCGATTCGAATGCAACTATAGTAATTAGTCATAAAATCTAGGTTCAAATACACTTACGAAAAAGTTGTATTTATAGATTTTTGGAAGGCAAGAATCTAGTTGGCAAAGATCAACGGTTGATTGTCAAACCTGTCAAGATGAATGGTGTAAGATTTTGGAAGTTGAGAGAAAGATGGAAGGTTGAGAAAAATATGGAGAATATTTTCAACCCACGAAACTATCTTCCTTCAAAAATGGAGACAAACATGATCTTTGTCTGTTCATTTATTGAAAAGTTAGTTGAAGTTTGAAGATAAATCCTAATTAAATAAATGAATTTATTTAATTATATGTGACATGTAATTTTGAAACTTCCATAACTAAATATTTATTTGTTTAACTATGTGAGAGGTGAAAAAGATGTGTAATTAAATATTTACAATATTTAATTATGTGAGGTGTTGGATGAATTAGAAGAATATTCCATAATTTGAATTTAAACATTCAAACTTTAGAAATAAAATGATAATTAAATAGATAAATTATGAAATTTATTTAATTTAATTAAGAGGAAAATAACAATAATTAAATAAACTTATTTATTTAATTAAACTAGAAGAATTAGAAAAATGAACGATATAAATAAATAATTAAATTTATGTATATGTAGATGACTTTAGAATATTAATTAAATAATTCATATTTAATTAATTAACAGGTTTGATTAACCATGACCATTTTTAGATGTATACATAACTCACTATATAGTTTCCGAAGGGAATATTGTGGGACCTCGCAATTCTTGCACGGTGGGTAATTGAAGACCATGTACCACCTATCATAAAATTGGTCCCTAATCTATTAGTGGTGGAACCAATAGATAGGAAACCTCTTTGCATTGAGGGTAAGATTTTGATTTGTGCGAGGGTTGGTGAATAATGAGCACAAATCACCTTTTGTAATTTTTAAATCTTTTACATCTTTGTATGATAGTTTATTTGCATAATAATCCCTAGCCACTTGCCTCCTATCTGTCCATTCAGTTATTTGTTTGCTAATTGAATCTATATTTTTTAACATATCTTTCAATGAATTTGCTAGGGTCATTCTTTATGCAGTTGAACCATTTGGATCACTCAACCTACTGATCAAATCCTCAATTTATTTTTTGTTGTTCTCAATTTCACTCATTAAATTTTGTTGAGTGCCAGGAGGGGGTTGAGTGATTGGTGGAGGAGGTTATTGTTGTGGTTTATTTTGATATTTAGGATTTGGTTGGTCTTCCTATTGAGGATCTTGAGGGTTTGCAGGTTGATTTGCATCTCCTAAAATTTTAAACAAATATATATCAAATTCAACCTAAAACTAACAAATTCAACCTAAAACTAACTAATTCAAAAAAAAACCACAAAATCCTTACCTCTCACACCTCCTCATTGTCGTGGTGCCATTGTTGCAAAGAAATATAAATTGTTGGTGAAAAAATTTGTTGAATATCTCCTCCTAGAATGCGAGTGCAAAAGTATGGGGGTTTTGGCCGCGACTACAAGAAAAAAACAGTCGAAATAACAATTATAGGTTTTCACTTCTTTTTTTCTTTTAACAAGCAATAGCGCGAGCTCATTATAATCCGCTCGCATTATTGCTTTTCATTTTTTTTTTTGAAAGGTGTCCACAAAATTGCTACCCATTTCCATGCACCCGCCCTCATGATAAAGAATTGATTATTGAATTCCTTGTTGATGACATCATTTTTGGAGGTGATGATTATTTGTGTATGAATTTTGCTGATGAAATGAAGAGGCAATTTGAAATTTATATGATCAGAGAGATGAATTTATATTTGGGATTTCAAATCACTCAGTTAGATAATGGAATTTTATATCTTAGTGGAAATATGTAAGATAGCTGCTGAAATTTTTTGTCATGAAAGACTCAAAGCTTGTTGGTACAACCATGGTCACTAGATGCAAATTAACACAAAATGATGATTCTCCTAAGGAAAATCAAACAAGATACATGTCAATGATTAGTTGATTGCTTTATTTGACTTAGGCCAGACTTGACATCATGAATGTTGTATGTATGTTTGCTAGATATCAAGCTGATCTGAAGGAATCTCATGTGACTGTTGTAAAGAGAATTTTCATATATTTGAAGGGGACAATTGATTTTGGCCTTTGGTATCTAAAAGATAATGATCTTACTTTGAGTGCCTTTACTGATGCAGATTGGGTAGGTGATGTGGATGATAGAAAAGGTACTAGTGGTGGTTTCTTCTTCTTGGGGAAGAAGTTGGTGTCTTGGTTAAGTGAAAAGAAAAATTCCATTTTCCTATCTATTGCTGAGGCATAATATATTGCTGCTGCAAACAATTGTAATCAAGTAATATGGATGAAGCAGATGCTGAGAGATATTAGAATTGAGTATGATGAGTCTATTGCTATATTTTTTTATAATTCAAGTGCAATAAAAATTTCTAAGAATCTGGTGTTTCATTAAAAGACAAAGCATATATCTATCAAATATCACTTTTTGAGAGAGCAAGTGAGTGACAAAGAAGTTAGACTGGAGTATGTGTCTACTAAGGAATAGATTGCAAACATCTTTATTAAGCCCTTGCCTAAAGATACTTTTGAGTATCTCAAAGAGAAGTTAGGGGTGATTACCCATCCTAATCAAAACTAAGATGCATATTCTTTGCATCCCGTGCATTCATAGTCATATCTTGATCTGGATTGATGTTGTGGTGGCTTCTACTCAAGGGGAGTAGTCAAGTGGTTCAGATATGTGATTTAGAGCATGTGTACCTTTTCCATTTATGTTAAAGGGGGAGAAGAGTAATGTGAAAAAATATGAAAGAGATAAAAGTAAGGGGGAGAAGAACAATATGAGAAGAGCAATGTGTAAAGGGGAGATTGTTGGAAGAAGAGTTAGTTGTGTTGATGGTGTGTTTTTCACATCATGTGTTCCCATCAATGCAAAAGGGGGAGATTGTTGGATGTTGTTGTTGAGTTATTGATATGTGGTTTTCATTGATGTAAACACTATTAGCATTGGTGTATTGAAGGTTGCATATGTTGATCCTATTGAGAAAATTATAATAAATATGTTGAAGACCTGTTGTATGTGAAGCTATGAAGTTCAGTGTATTGGAAAGTTCAGTGTTTGTATTCAGAAGTTGTGGATTAAAGGTTTTGTTGCTAAGAATATTTGGTTTGTCTACCAGAAGTTTTAGAGGTGTACATCAAGATTTAAGAAAGTTGTGAGTATTTATGTTCCTACAATTATTTTGTTATTGTAGCTGGTGTTTTTGGAAGAAGAGAATGTGACTGGTAATTTGAGTTGTTGCATATTCTCCTATGATGTTTGTTGATGTTTCTAGAGCATGCTCTATCCTTGTTACATGTCCATGTTGATCAGTGTGCTCGTGATTGAATATTTTTGCTTTTTGGGCATGTGTAGGATCATCATGGAAAAAACAGGCCCTTAAATGACAATAAAATTTAGAAAAATTAGAGTTAAGCAACTTGACGTAAAAATTTGAATAAGTTAACTATATTATTTAAAAAATATGTAAGAATAGAATCTATTTCAAATTGAATGTAGTTTCTAAAATTTTAGGTATATTTTTATTTTTAAAAATTCTAATTGGTGAAAATTTGAAATTTCAGTGTAGTAGTACTTAAATTTCAAGGAAAAAATAAGAAGTAGGTGTCTGTCAGGCCACCCTAACCACAATAAACTGAATATATTTTTTTATAAGATTTTATATATAAGTAGAAGACTCATGTCCAGATGTGATGCATATTTTTTTGAATTTTTTTTTTAAGTAAATAATTAATTATGATTTTTTTATTACAAATTTTAAAAAATATAAAAAGGTGTACACCTGACCACCTTAACTTGGTCAAAACTTCATGAAATTCAATTCTTTTTTTTTTTAATCCTATATTATGTAAATCATATAATGTGATGCATATTTTAGATTCAAAAAATGCGACACCATTTGAAAGCTATAAATTTTTTTCAATCAGCCTATCAATTAGGAATTTAGTCGTAATTCAAATAGAAAAAGAATAATAATTATTTATTAAATTCAAAGTAAAGAATAATTTATATTGGTGGAAAGGTAAGAATCTCCTTTAAAACCCCTTTTTGTTTCATTATTTTTGTGTAAAAAAAAAAGTCGTCAGCCATATGGGCCATTATATCACTTACATATCACCACTTTTTGGCCCATCATGATCCTGAACATACCCTTGCATGTTTGAGTTTTCATGTTCTTGGCCGACATGGTGGTTTTAGTGTGTTGTGGATCCTTGTTAATTAACTTTTGAATATTTGGCATGTTTGAGGATGTTGTTTTAGGTCTTCATTATGTTGTGACCGACTTTGGTTGGTGTGCATTGAGATTTGTTCATGAATTGGGCTGACAATTTGTATTCATATATCATTTTATTTTTGGCTGACAAAGTTGTTGATGTAATTCCCTGTAGAAAATATATAAGAGCAATTATCTTCTTCATTTGAGATGTGTATGTGTGTGTAATGTGAAGTATGCAAGTGCTATGTGTGAATAAAGATTAGATCACTCGATTGCAGAGTAGAGTGTAAAGAAGATTGAGTGAAGTGTGAAGAAGTGTTTTTGTGCCTAACCAGAACTATAATCAAGCTTTTGAAGAAGCTAATTTCTTAGTTCAAATCCTTCAGATGGTTTTAATCTGAATATCTTTGTAAGAAAGTGTGTCTTCTTTGAGCAGTGAGCTCTAGGCAGTGTTCCCAAATACATGTGCATTCCCATTATTCATTTCTATACTTTTAATAGGGTATAATAATGTGGACTGACATCCACTGTGATTTTTTCCCTAACAGGGTTTCCACGTATAACATCTTGGTGTTCTTTGTGTTTCTAATGTGGTGATTGTTTATGCTTAATTGTAATACCCCTCCATTTTGATTCTTGTTGAAGTTACTTATGCTATGTTTGGTTGCAATTACTTTGATACTAGATATATTTTGTTATGATGTTTTAATCGTTACTATTCAGCGACAACATTATTGTGGGATGTAGTTATCTGATTATTGTTTCACATGTATTATGGATTAATGATGTTGTAGAGTTAACATGAGATGTTATTATGAGATTATTGGAATTATGATGGAAGTGTCAGTTTTGATGAGTGTATTGGTGAAGATGACGGTTTCGCATCACTCGCTTGTGAGCGCCCTGTGAATCCGTAATTCTTTTTTCATGGTGTGTATTATATGCTGGATATATCGTATGATGTTGTTTACTTGGTTGCAGGATTGCAGGTACATGACATCGACTCCACCTGGTTTCACAGGTTTGAGCGTGTTGATCCAACGGTTAAGTTGAACAAGAGATAGTAGCTAGGTAACATGTGTCAAGTTTACACCCTAGCCTTAGTGTGTCATCAGTTGTGTGTGTCGAGCCATTGTTTGTCTTGCTTTGATGTTATTTAATTCTGAAGCATTCTTGAGTTGGAAATAGATATTTAGAATAATTGCATTTAAATCATGTTGATGGTTATTTAATTTAAATAATGCAATGTGGATAAAAGTTTATACTTAAATTAATTAATTATATTTAGTTTATTTAATTAATTAAATTTGATCCAAGGGGTTGAATTTAGTTATTAAATAATTAAATTAATTAATTAAACGTGATGCAAGAGAATGAAAGGAAATAAAAGAATTAGAATTAATTTTGGAATTTAATTCCAACGTGTGAAAATTAAATTAGAAATTGTAATTAAATGTTTATTTGGGAAATTGACTGCAACTTTGGAAATTAATTTATTATTTGAAATTTCATTTTAAATTGAAAGTGGGTTTCTAAAAGTGAAATTGAAATTGAAATTGAAATTGAAATATCTAATTTGCATATAATGTGAATTAGGGTTGTAAATATTGAAATTGAAATTGAAATATCTAATTTGCATGTAATGTGAATTAGGGTTGTATTAGGTATTTTTGATTTATAAAGAATACATTTTTTAATTTTAGGGCAAGAAAGTTGTTAGAAAAATACATTTTTACAGCAGGGAAGAAATTTTGGAAAATTTGCACAAGGGTTTGAAGAAAGTTTGATTGTAGAATTGATTGAAGGAAAGATTGTTTGCATTTGTTGAGTTTTGGATTGAATTCATTGGAGGATTGAAGAAAATTCAGGAAATCTTTGGAGGAAGCTTGCATCAGAAATTCATCTCTTCCTGTAGCTTCTTGTACCAGGTTTTCCTTTTTGTGTTTTATTGTTCTTGATTGTTTTTGTTAAATAGTAGTGATTAAAGATTTGTTTGGTAAATCTGTTTTAGAAAACAAACTTGATATTAGAAGAAAAGAATTAAACAAATTTACAGCCTTTGCTTGTGAAAATTCTTCAGTGAAAATTGTGAAAACCTTAGTTGAATTTAAATTATTTGGAGAAATTGATTTTATTGTTATTGAAATCAAACATAGAGATTGAACAATGCATTTATAATGTTTTTAGAAAATGAAACTTTCTATTTATTATCAAAAAACGGATTTTAAAATCTGCAGTATAATTATATTTTCATGGTAAAATGGTCTGATTGCGTCGCCTATAACCTCAATTTTACAAACTGGGTTTTTAGGAAATTTAAAGGGTTTTTTCATTTTGAAGTTTTCTTACCCTTGTCCAAAAATCGTAAATACCCAGATCGCAGTTTTTGAGTTATGTTTAAAACATGAGACTGCTGTTAAGTTATTTTCCCATGGCTGTTCTGAAAATAAAATAATAATAATAAATTGATATTTATAAATATTAATATTTTATGTATTGTTATTATAATATTAAAATATTATTTAATAATATTTTATATTATAATTTATAATACTAAAGTATTATATTTATTTATATTATTTTAAATAAAATTTGTATATTAGATTAGTGGAATTAAAATTATAAACATATAGGGAAATTATTGTTTATTTTAAAATGACATGTTAAAGTTTAATTGAAGGAGTTAAATATTTGATTTAAAGAATGCATAATTTAAAATTGAATTGTAAAATTTAAATCTATATGTAAAATGTCCAATTATTAATTTGATTTAATTGGAAAAATATATTTATATTTTGGAATATTGATGATAAAGGATATTTTATTTTGAATTAATCAATTTGATATTTTGCAAAGGATAGAAGATATGTTAATGATTAAATATATTTAAATATATTAATTTATATTTAGTATATATATAGTGAAGGTATATATCCATTTGAGAGAATAAATAATATTTTATCGTATTTTATTCTACTGTTTGCAAATTGAGTATTATTAGTGTTCTAAAAGAAATGATTAGTATGTGTAGAAAATGTGTAGAGAAAGATGTTTTTTTTAATAGAAGTAATTAATTGATTTAAAAGGAAATATTTATTTTGTTAATATGGTTGAAGAAAAATATATTGTGATGTATATATATATCCATGAGTATTTTCAATCAGTATTTACCTTGTTTTATTTAAGTGCGTGTGATTTAGTTTGCATGAAGAATTTAAAAGATAAGTTTTGAATGCGTAGTCAAAGAGATAAACCAAAAGATATTTTTATACATTGATGAAATTGCATGTTTTAAATGGATAGTTGATGAGACATAGACTCCGGATAGAAAATTGGAAAAGATTGTTTGCAATAGTGTTAGGTTGCATTAGAAGTAAATTTAGGAACTAACTATATTGAAAAAGGCAAATAGTTATTATGTGTTATTTAGTTCCATAGAGTAATCTAGTCATTGTGAATGGAATATTAATGGTGTCTATATAATATAGAGCATATATATATATATTCAGTGTAAAATTCATTATCTTATTTTATTTTAATGAGATGCATGCAATATATTATTGAATAGAGATTTAAAAATGGATTGATTAGTGTATATGAAAAATGGATAGAGAAACAATATGTTATTATATTAAAGTGATTGAATGTTTTAAATAGAAAATTGAATGAGAAGTAAGAGTTGGTTAGGAAATGGAAATAGTTTACTTGCATGGATTTGTGTTGATTTAAAAGTAAATTAAGAAGTTTTATTGATGAGGCAATCAATTATATTATTTATTAATTTCTATTTAGATTAATTGAATCATTGTGATTGGATTATGAAAGAGATATGGATTTAGTATATCCAAAAGTAGTATCTTCCTCATGCTTATCTTAAGAGATTTAATTCTTTGTATTCAGTAAAGGGAAGTAAGTTTAATTGTTTTAGATTTCCAATAATGAAAAGGGAAATAGGGGTTATCATTATTTTAGATGATCTACTTATCATGTCTTTGACTTTGTCAACACTACCTATTGAATGAGTATGGATTTAAGAAATCCAAATATTAGATTTGATTGATGACTTGAATGTTTTTGTTGCTATGTCGTCAAGTTGCATTGTTGGTTTTGGGATTTAGTGTTAGTCCTAAATTATAAGTCTTCCAGAAGAACTTAGAGGATAAGGGTTATTGAATCTTTATGCCATCCAGTTGTTTTCCCTTGGGTAGTGCATGGCGTCTTTTCAGTTTTACCCGGTTTTCATGAACGGGGATGTTTGCACCTCCTTAGTTTAGGAGCGGATTATGGGATCCATGTCTCCTTGTATGGAGTGACCTTGTTATGTGGTTTCATCTTGTTGCCTCTTGTGAAAGGAGTGGACTATGTGTTGTTGCCTCCAAGATGTTTGGAGTGAGATCTTTTGTACCTCCTGTGAAAGGAGTGGACTATGTGTTTGTTGCCTCCAAGATGTTTGGAGTGAGTTATATTATTTGTATCCTCCTTGTGTTGGAGTGGATTATGATGCCTAGTTGGTATGCACTTGTGGTTCCCTTGGTGGATTGTTTGGATGTGTGTTGTCGAACAGAAGAGTGGCTTCTGTTAGGCGCCAGAGCCCAAATAGGTAAACTGGATAACCTTCAGGAATGATTTAATCAAGTGATAATTAAAATAATGTACTTAGAAGATTAGGATTAACTTCACATTAATCAAAATAATTTAATCCTCACTCATAGACACAAGGGCTTGTTTAGACTTGGGATGAGTGAGAAGACCTGGAATGGCAAGATCAACTATCTAGTTCTTGCGAGAGGTAGTTGATTTCGCATGAGTGAGTATGAGTGCCAGGATTCGGTTAAGGCCACCAGGATTACTTGTGCCGGAGCCTATGAAGAATGTCCAGAGGAGATCTCATGACAAACCTTGCGATGACACTCTATCTATGACAACTGTTGTTAATTATTTTATGTGTATGGTTATTTGAACATATTTGATCTACTTTATGTTTGGAAGCAATGTGACCTATGTCAGTGATGTTGGAGTTGTACTTGTATTGTACTTGATGTGTACATATATGGTATTTGATTTGTACTTGTATTGTACTAGATTTGTACGTGCATTGTATTTGATTCATACTTGTATGGTGAATGAGTTGTATTTGATTCATACTTGTATAGTGAATGAGTTGTACTTGTTAATTCATTTGGTTGGTTATAACAGTATGAGTTAGTATGAGTCTACCTTTGGTTAGTGGTTGTAGATCTTAGTCCATGTTACTTTGTTACTATCTCCTAGGATGGGGGGTGGGCCTTCGGGTACCACATTGGTTGGGTGGAACATGCACCAAAACCGTTGGGTCCCCATCGATTTTAAGTACTTGGTGTCAAGACATCCAGAAGGATAGCTCGCGATTCTTGTTGTAATTTCTTGCATTGTAATATTTTAGCTTGTATAAGTTATTTTATCCCTCTTGTGATTATGAGGTGGAATTTTGTAATTGTAACCTTGAGTACTATTGCCTCATTCTGGGAATGAGTGATGTATCTATTGGTTTAAGATAATGTTTATGAGATTGTATCTTGGTTGATTATCTTATGATGTTATGTGGCATTCTTATGATGTATGATGTTTATTTCATACAGTTCATAAGGCTATGGTTATATGTAATATGTATATGTGGGTTTAAGTAATCCTAACTTTGTAGCCTTAGAGGTTGTTGTTAATTAGTAAGTGAATGTGTATGTTAAATGCACTTTATAAAAAAAAATTGGTTCGCTTAAAATGTTAATTACAACTTCCTTTAGAGTTACTTGGCGGGGCATTACATTAATGTTCTTTCATCAAATTTGAGAATAAGTAGAATAAGTTTTAATAAGTTTGAATAATCTATGATAAATGATTCACCCCCCTCTCTCAGTTGTATATCCTTTTTTTTCCAACAAAAAATATGTGAAATAACCTTGTATTTATACCTTTTTATGCCAAATCTACAAAATTACAACACTACAAGCTAACATTAGATCTAAGAGAATAACTTCCCACTCATAATTTGAATTTAAAATAGGTCTAAGATAAGTGCGACTCATAGAAAAATTGGGGCATATGAGTCCAAATAGCATACGATTGGGACACAAATTTCAAGAAATTTTGAGTTATATGCCAAATTCAAGACTAGGCCCCAAAACTTAGGTGGGACGCATATGCCCAATGTGGCGTATGAGTCCAAGAACACTAAATATGGGCCATAAAATTGAAAATCATTAAATTATAATTGGTCATTTGATATGTTTTAGGATTATCCTTGGAAAAATGCATTAAATAAGGCTTGTGGATGCAAAATAGGACCGAATAAGACATCAAGAAGCCCAATTTTAGCAAGGAGGGCCAAAACAAGTGTGATAATGTAAAGTGATACATTTTCCTAAACTAAATTATACATGGATTTAGTATAACATAAAAGGGATAAAGGGATAAGACCAAGAAAAAATAATGGAATATAGTGTGAAATAAGAGGGGATACAATGGGATGGGTGTAGAAGGGGATAATGAACCTTATGATGGAATAGAATAAATTAGTGGGATGGGCCAAGAGGGGCTCATAGAACATAGGGTGAATCTAAAGAAAATAATGGAATAAAATAATGGGATAATAGAACATAAGAGTGATGCAGGAGCATCCAAGGTGTAAGAGCAATCTTGCATCACCCAAAACAAAATGTTGTTTCTTTTTCAATCAAGGCTAATTTTGATAGAGTTACTATTTTAGTAAGTTTTAATTTATGCACGGTTGAATGCGAAATATTACACAAACCTCCATAATGGTAAATTGAAGCCAATTGTGAAGAAATCACTTCAATACCATTTGTCATTTGAGAGATATTAAAATTTTAATTTTCAAAAATCCTAGTAAAATCTTTAGAGTCAATTTTTAAGCACTTAGAGGCTCTGGATGGGCTTGAAAACTGGTGGAAAATGAAAGTGGTCAACCTTCAGGCCCCATGTTTTGCAAAAGATTTCTCAAGAGCTTTCTGAAAAGGTATTATAATAGAAAATCTGATGGTCAGATCAAAAGTTGTGACCCTGTGAAGTTGTACTACCAAAATTAATAAAATTTCAAAATATCTTCTTGAGGAAGTTACACTTTCCAAAGGATTCTAGGGCGGTTACACCTTACAAATAAAGGATGTGAAAGGGGGGTATAGGAGGGGGTAGAGCAGCATAGATGGTGGATCTGATTTGCAGATTTACAGATTTATGTAATCAAAAAGCCCATGTGATGGAAAATATAATGTTGTAATTTCATTTTCATTTCAATGATAATATAAAGTATTTTCTTTCCTTCTTGCATTTTTTTTGTGCCATTATTTGTTTTTTTTTTAGTTTTAGATTGTAAGGGGAGTACCCTTCATCAAAGGGGAAGTAAGAGATGGTAATTATATAGAAATATAAGGGGATATTAGAACCTAGGAAGAAATAATGGAGATTCAGGAACAATGGGTGATTGTTAAAGGTTAATTGGTAGAGATTAAAGGGTAATAATACAATATAAGGTTAGTTAGGAGTTGTTTAGCATTTTACTGTAGGAATTGAAGTGGGAGCTTGAGGTTTATACTAGTTATGGAGAAAATATTTGGTCAATAATGAGTGGAAGGACATCTTTATTGTAAGCATATGTGTATAGGATAAACATTTGATGGAGGTGGTTTAATATAAAAGGATGTATGAAAGGTTGAGTTATTTGATATAAAATAGGTAAATGTGTATGATTGTAGAAGTGAAAAATGAGCTGGATTTTGAATGGAAAATATCCTTAAGATTTTGAAAAACTAATTGAACATGTCATCCTCTATTGTGTATGGAAACAAAGATATCATGATAGGTTTCTCATAACATAATATATGCACATTAAATTTCATATACTCTTCATTTTTTGTTAAAATATGTGTTGAGGATGAGGATGAAAGTGATAGCTTATTGGGGGTAAGAGTTAAATTTATTGAATGGATGAGGTTTTCTAAAAATGAGTGTCAAATAAATTATGTGGCATATGATTTCCCACTATGATCTACCATCATCAAAATTTGGTTGTGGCCCTAAAAAATAATGTATCTAAAAAGTAGATAGAAGAAAGATATCATACATAGGGAAACTTAGGGAAATGACAAAGGATTATTGAAATCATGTGAACATAGTAGTAGTGTAAACAAGGAAAGTTGATAACACTAGCCATTTGAGAATAATGAATATTCTTGGACTTACCTACTATATACTAGTAAATACTCAATTATAACATAAAGTTTGATAAATTTTCATGAGGATATAATATGAGAATTAGAACTAGATATAATATATATTAGACACATAACAACAATTAAAGAAATCATAGTTTAATGTACTATAAGCATGCTACGACTAAAATATATACCAAGATTAAGCCAAAATTCTTAGCAATGCAATTTGACAATCATTCAAACTATACATCTATCAAAGATCAAATTGATATGGAAACAAGGGAATGATTTCAATTCCAAACATTCAATTTTATAATTTCAAAAAGTTGTCTCATTTGTTCCCCAATTTATTTTCCTCCAATATTTGAGTTTTAAAATATTTTTCTTGATTTTATAATTAATTCTATATCACTTTATTATAATTGGTTAAAATAATTTATACTTACCATAATGAAAGATATAACATGCAAAAAATCAATTAATTTGTTCAAAACTTGAAAATAATCAATAAAATTAGCAAATTAAATTTAAAAGAATGTAGTTTTATTATCCTACAAAAATTAAAGAAGAAAATTGTGATATATTTATTAAACAATGATTTAAATTCATTTAAACTATAAAAAGTGAGTTTCTATGTGAGACAAAGTGAGTTTGTAGAGAAAATAGAGCATCTGGGGTCTAAAATCATGGGATGCACATACTTTTTGACTATTCAATATTTTTTAGAATGAGTATATTATAACAAGCTCACATTATTAGCTACCTTTGATATTTCCAACCTAAAGGGTTGCGCTTTATTATCAACACCCAAATGCATGTTTTTACAAAAAATAAAAATACCTAAACGACAAACATACTCTCCATTAGGTTTACATGTGTATTTATGTTAATCTAAAAATACCACAATAATGGGAAGCTCTATATTACCTTTCTAACCATAATTTTGTGTTCTATATTTTCAATCGATTAATTTTTTCATCTTAATTTTTTACTTAATGTCCTTCCTATCCCTAGAAACCTATTTATACTATATTCATTTGTCATTTTTTATTCAATAATCCAATTTTAAAATAAATTATATTTTTACATTGTACACTCTATTCTATAAACATTAAAAATATATATATTATTTTCCATAAAAATATGAGGTTCATGCTCAATTTTCTATTTTTCAAGATGTGTCCAATTTGAAAACTGAAAAAAATCATATATTCATTGAAAAACTAGGAAAAAAATAGGCATAAACTACATGATGTTAGCTAATTTTGTATTTGAGCATCTTAATCTCCACTTATTTTTTAAACAGTAGTTTAGAAAGTATATTTCTTGGAATATGACTCTTGTTGTTGTTGCATCTTCAAATTTTGAGCAAGTCTATCTTAAATTTCTTATCAAAAAACATATTTTATTGATCTTTGAACCATCATAAATTGTCACTCTTGGAAATTTTAGACTAGATTTTTCCCCCTTCTATGTGCTTGGACCTAATAATACACATAATTTATTAAATTATTCATCCCATGACATATTTTAGCATTTATCAAGAACTCAAATGTGTAAGACCGAAATATACATCTAGTATTATTCTCCTAACACTTTAGATCCTGAAAAATGAGGGATTTGGACTAGGGTGTCCTTGCACTTTGGTACCCTTAATGTGGCCACAAATTTTAAAGTGTTGGTGGTTGTTACTTATTATTTAAAATTCAAAATTTTAATTGTCGACTATTGGGATCTATTTTTTAGGAAATTAGATCAATTACATATAAATTTATAATATTTTCACAATTTAATTATCAAGAAAGATTAAAGAGCAATTGTTATACTTCAAAATTCAATTCAAGAGTATTCAAGAGAAAACTTTACAAAATTATTGCTCTATTTAATTATCAAGGAATCATGTCAATTTTTATGTGAGTTTTTTTAAGTTTATGCATCAATTTTGTGTGTGAGTACTAATGCTTATAGTTTTCCAACTCTAATCAAGACAAATTGTTTTCGAGCCTTGAGGCGATGTGTATGAATTATGTCCTTCAAAGATATTAGATCTAAGTGGTGAGTGGTAGCGAGTTTTTTATTGGTCTTTAATTTATCATTTAGCCTTTATCCCTCAAAAGGATAAACTCTCATTATAATATTTTTTTCTAGTGTGGAGGTGGAAACACCAATATAGGGTTTGTTTAAGGCAAGCCCCTATATGGCACAAACTTTCCTCCTATTTTGAATGTGAAAGCATAGATCTTAAGATTATTGGAGGAATATTTAAATATAATTCACTCATTCATGTATTCAAGCCCTACAACTTGAAAATATATACAAATTATAATATCTTAGCAATAGACTAAGATCCAACCACATGATCTGAAAGGAAGAAGCTACAAATTAGAGAACTAAGGACTATAAAATCATATTTTAGTTTTAGAAACCTAGAAGAGGGTGTACTTTCACCCTAGTCCATGTAAAATTAGCTTAGTTTTGAATAATAGGTGCATGCACATGTCTACTTTATCCATTTTTGGTCTTTAATTTTTTGTTTTCAGTTTCTTTGCATTCATATTAGAATAGTCAATAGTTAGCTAGTTGCATCATTACAATTCATCAGAAATACATTCCAAACCCCCTAAATAATTTAGAACTAGGGTTGATTGACTAACCTTTTAGGTTGTAAGTCAATCTCATACCCTTTCTAATATCAATTCTAATGTTTTATAGGTGAAGAGTGTTAGAGTGAATACTTTATATATTTTCAATAGCTTAAGTGTAAGTAGTTTGATGAGGTTATACAACATCATGTCTAACTGAATGTTCAATCTTTTAGGTCTCTAAAAGCTACCTAGTTGTTTGGTAAACCTCATGTCCACACCTTTTTAGGTTGGAAGACTTTCTATTTAAACTTATAGGTGAATTTTCTATAGTTGTCACCAAGGTTAATGACTTGGTCAAATAGGTTGATGGTTTTCACATTCCAAGTGATCGAGATGTTGACACTTATAGGAAACTTTGTATAATTATTTGTGCCACGCCATGGTGCACTTGTCAATCCACATGATAGGTGGATGATCTCTTCCTTATGTATATATGCAAGGTCATATTGTGCATTTTAATTAAATCTTTTATCAATCTTTGATAATGTACATTAGGCTCATTTTGTGCAAGTTTTTTTTGTTAAAGTATTAGGTTTTTGTTGTTATGATCTTGTTAGAAATCCTAACATGGTATGAGATCCATGCATGGAAAACCCTTCCCAAAGCTTGCATCAAGTCTAGCTTAGATTTTCATGAAATTTAATTTGCATGTAAAATGATCTCTCTTTAGGCGTAATTATTTATGCATGCAATATGTAGTGTAATCTTGTAGGAAATTTACCAGATTTGTGCTATTTCTAGGTTGATATATCTGTAAAAAAATAAAAATTTAATACTTAGATTTTAATTTCTAGTTCAGTGGAATATCCACCACAAGGGTAAGATATTATACCTACACTTCCTTCTTCATCTCGTGGCTACACCATCTTTGTACACATCTTTTCTATGCATCAGTTGACTTGCTCCTTGTTTGGGTTGCATATACACACTTTATGAAATATTGGTGTTTTTGGTAGCTCCTTTTTGGAGGAATATTCTAAATTAATCCGATGTAGTAGATGCATATGTGTCATTCATACCACATACCAAGGAAAGGAGGGGTTTCAAATAAGAGATTTTCATTATGCCCACACATCAACCACTCAATAGAAGAGAATTTTTTTTGTTTGAGTCACCCAAATCTTAGCCACAACATGAGTCACATATAGAACCACATATTTTCTATTTAAGATTCCTCTATAGATTTTTCAGTTTATTCTTCATGCCTCTGGATATCCTTGTACGATGCTACCATTCATTGCTATAGTTAAGAAATGGTAATAGAAAAAGTAAGGATGCATAGAAGGGTCATTTGACTGAGTATTTTGGTGCATGGAAGATAATTTAGAAGCTAGATTCATCACATATTCAATCTTCACAATCCTCCAATGGTCACCTCAATTGACATGATGTAAAGAGAAACATTGATTAAAAAGGAGAAAAGTATAGTCCAAAACTATAGTGGAGAAAACGTATCCCTTTACCTTGTCACACCTAATTTGGAATTAATATTAAAATGAAATTAATTAAGCCTCAATTTAGTGTTGTAATATGCATTTTACATATTCACATTAATTTTAGGGTCCTAGTAATTAAAATGGATTAATTGTGCCTTATTTTTAGCATTGTAGAGTGTACCTCTTTACACTTTCACACTTATTTAGGGCTCCCTTAATTAATTGAGCTTAATTTTCCTTTGTTGGCCCCTTTAATTCAAACCCAAGCCTAACTAATTACATTTTCTGAAGAGGAAACCTAACATTCATTAATGACCTAACATAACACTTCACATTGAGCGATGTGTGTCCTAGGTGAGTGACCTAGGACCCATTCGCCCAAGGGTGAATGAGTCATCACTTAGGCCTAGGACCTAAATTCAAATTAGGCTTTTGTCAGTATTTTAACATTTTCAAATCCATATTCAAATGTCGGCTTGTGATATTTGAATTTAGAGAAATTAATGTTATATAACTATAAATATATGGTCATTTCACTAATTTTCATCTAAGCAACCTAGAATATTTTTAAAATCCAATTATCACATCATGCATGTTATTGGAGATAATATGGTGGCATAGGTTTCATGATCCATTCAAGCATTCAAATCACTATTTAATATCAAGATTAAAAGATCAAGATCCACATCCATTAAATCCTTGTCATGTAAGTTGCAGATGTATATTCCAAGGTTCATTCAAGGGTTTGGTGAGTTGTGACATTGAGTAGTTCATTCATCATTCTTTCCATACCATTTCATTTCATTTCAAGGTTTAATTAACAAAACGAGGTTTGACTAAGGCAAACCCCCATTCACCAAAAATAAAAAAAGGTTCCCTCTTGATTTGTGTTTGTAGATTTAGGTGGAAGAAATCTTGGAGATCTCTTGAAGAGAAAAATTGGAGAACTTGACAAAGTTGCAAAACTTGTCATCTCACGGAAACTCATTTGTAAAATTTACTTCCACCTTTCCAAACCTAAAACCTAGGAAAATTGAGAGATTCATATTTATTACAACTTGTCTCTTGAAATTTGTAGACAAACTCTAACTTAGGACCCATTCACCCCTTGGGTGAATGAGTCCCAAATCAGATTCAGAAATTGGTTTTTGGTGACTTGTACACATAATATTACCTCTCCCTAATCTATGTTATGATTTTAATTTCCATCAGTGTTAAGATTAATGTATTAGATCCAAGTTGTAGATGTTATTTTGGGTTTTATTTTCTATTTTTAATCCTTCTCCCCAAAATTTTCTTTCATCAGGACCCTCGTCCTTGCTAAAATAGAAAAAAATTAGATTAACAACTTAAGTTGACTCACCTAAGGGTTGTATGTGAATTCTTTATGTGTATCTCATTTCCTAATGAATTGAGGAAGAATAGGTCCCCATTTGGATCATTAACCCTATTTAACAACCTTTTTTTCATTTCATTTTGGTTAACCTAGCGTTTGATCATTGTATTTTTTTTAATTTTAGAGTCTATTTTTACCCTAGATCTAGATCTTGAATTTATTTGCATTGTATTACATTTAATTCAATCTCATTTAGGGTTATTTAACTTGTATTTTTTTGCATTTCATTAGGGTTTTAGAGTTACATCTTTTACATCTCTTGCAATCTGAAAAATACAAAAAAATCAATCATTTGGAAAATAATTTGCATAAAATTGCATCATCATTCATTTACATTTGAAAATTGAATCAAAATTGCACATCAAATTAGGTCTCCTAGTTTTTCATTTTTTCATAATTTGCATTTGCATTCAACCTTAATTTCATAGAAAATTCAAACTGTAAGTCATTGTTTTAAATTAGAATCTCGAAACCACTAGAATCAACTCAGAAACCTGATTTTTTATTTTCTTTAAATCCTAAGGTAGGACCCATTTTTTCTAGGCTGAATGATTACATGATCAGGTTCATTTCCTAAATTTTTAGGCATCAAAACATCTATTTTTGTATTCTGCTTTGTCATTTTTTGTTTTTTTTTTCAATTTGTATATTTTTTGTTAATTCAAATTGATCATTTTAAGCTTCATTTAATAGATTTAGTGCATTGTTTGAATTCAAAATTGCATTTACAAGACATCATTTTCAATATTTTAAATACCATAATCAAAAAATTATCTTGTTTGAAATCTGAAAATTTTATTTACATATTTGCACTGCACTTTAAATTCTAGGTTGCTTCATTACATTTCACCTTCTTTCTATTTTGGGTATACATTGATTTTGTGAAACTTGTATGAGCTTCACAACTTGGTGTCCTATTAGTAATATTGTTGTGAGACATAGTTCAAGAATCATGTCATCCCAAGATACACCATTCATTGTGGATAATGAGTTCTCCAACTCTTGAACACTAATAGGGTTGATAATCAACCCTTTATAAATCATCATCTTCATACTTCATTTCCAATGACTTCCTTACATAAAAAAAATGGTTGCTAATGTCTTGCAAGAGAACACAAAAAGAATAGATGAAGAAATAGAAAAATTACAAAACTTTGTGACATCCAAAAAAATTCTAGTAGTGTCATTCGTACTTTAGATAATGTGAGGAAAATTCTTGAAAATGAACATGGAATTGAGATTGTATGAAGTCTAGCTCATATTGTTGATAGGAATATCCCTACCATTAATAGTTGCACTCAAGCTTTTGGTATACTCCAATCCATGGTTGAAATTCAATTCCTCCTTCCACAACCCTTACCTCCATTTCTACCTAAACTAGTACTCATGTTAGCACAACCATCCAACCTACTAGCAACATCAACACTTCCTTAAGTATTTCCACTGGGAATCCTTCTACCTTTTTGAATTCAAATCTCATATATCCTCAACCATTCCCCCTCACAAATCTAAATTTCACTTACCCTCCACATACATACACCACTCGAGCTTATTCACCTCCATCTCATAATACCAACAATGATCCAATCCTTAACACACTTTTGTAAAATATGTCATCCCTTCAACAAAAAATTACCACGCTAAACCAAAACAACAATGACCAACCTTCACAATACATCAAAACTAATCCATTAACCTTGGAGATGTTAAGAACACAAATACCACAAGTTATAGAGGTTCCTAGGTTTTAGAAATATGGTGGGAAAGGAGATCCTGTTAGTCATATTTCCACACACAAAATCTTATCTAGTGACTTCATTTTTGAAGATAAAATCTTGGTTAAAATCTTTCGTCGATCCTTGAAAGAGGCTATATTAGAGTGGTCTTGTTCTTTATTGGCTAACTCAATTACTTCATTCAATGAACTTATTGATTATGTTTACAACCACTTCCAAATTCACATGGGTCCTAAGATGACCTTAGATGATTTGATGACATGTAAAAAAAAAGGATGATAAAAAGGTCACTGATTTTATAGCATGATACCAAATGCTTTATTCACAAATAAACGTTAAGATTCTTGATTATGACCTTAAAAGAATATTTACTTCTAATTTGCAAGATAAAATAAAAAATATCTTGAGATGATTATATTTACTTCCTTCACACAATCATGTACAACCCTTCATGATTACAAAAATTTGGTTACCAGACGTGAAGTGAAAACTCCCTCTAACTATCCCGAAAATTCTGAATCCACACCTCAAACCAACTACAAACTTTTCAAGAAATAAAATAAGAAATTCCTATGCAAATGGCTGCTATAAAAATGTCAAAACCATATTCCTTTGTGGATAGAAATAAGAGTGAATGAAGGGTCATGGGGTCCAAAAAGTGGTGATATGAAAAAAAGTGGTTGGCGTCTTCTTTTTATCCAAATTTGATGAAACAAAAATGGTTTCTTGAGAAAATTTTCAGCTTTCCAAAAATATAAGATATTCATTATTTGGAATTAAATAGATAATTATTATTGATTTTATACATACATTCTGACTAAAATCCTGATTGATAGGTTGATTGCAAAATATCTATAATTCTTGAACGATTTCATAGTTTTTGAATCTAAAAAATGTAACACATTGTCTTCTTTCCATTCTATAGGATAAAAAAAGAAAAATTCAATTTCATGTAAATTTTTGACCAAGTTATGGTGATCAGACAAACAAGTTTTAACATTTTTAAAAAGTTTTAATAAAAAATTCATAACTAATTATTTAGTTACAAAACAAATTTGCACATATAGGCATGTGTCCTCTACTTATATTGAAATTTTCAAATAAATATATTATTTTTTTCTTGTACTTAGTTTGGTTATACATACATCTGTTTTTTTTTTTTTTTTTCCTGAAAATTAAGTACTACTGCATTGAAATTTCAAATTTTTGCGAACTAGATTTAATTTTTTCCACAAAATGAATAGTATCTTAGAAACTATATTCAATTTGCTACAAATTTTGTTCTTGCATATCTTTGAAATTTTGTTAATAACATTCAAATTTTATGTCAAATTTTCTAACTCCATTTTTCTAAATTTTTATTGCCACTTAAGGGCCTAGATTGGACCCCCATGATCCTGCACTGACCCACAAACAATTTACACCCTTACCTAATACCATTCATAATATCATGTTGCAGCTCTTAGACAAGAATTTTATTTCCTTATCTCCTAATAGAGCTCCAGATCCTACTAATCCTTTACCTCCAAACTATGGACAAAATGCTTATTGCCATTTTCATCGACAAAATGGACATGATACAAAACAATGTTGCTAGTTTCTTAAACATCTGGTGCAAGACCTCATTGATTGTAATCATATTCAAATTGGAGGCATTAATTATCAAGGTAACAAGTTTGTAACTCCTCCTAATCAAAACTTGCTAATATTCACCAACCCTATGCCTAATCATAATATCTCCTTTGTCAAAGCTAGTGAAACAAAGAATGATGTCATTAATGTGGACACAAATGATGAAAATATTAAAGAAAATGAGAACAACCTTATGGATGAATTGGTTGGATTTATTGATGCTAAACCTCATAAGGGCCTAACAAAGATTTCGCTTGACATTGCTTTCTCACAACAAGACATTATGAAACATCCACGTGATTGTCTTCTTTACATAACTGGAAGAATCAATGAAAATCCTACTAATGGGATATTGATTGATCCTATCCATGTAGAGAATGTGATCAATAATATTTTCTATTTGTGCATGATATTGATCAAGATACATACCAAAAACTGAAAGCATGGAACAAAATGCATAATAGTTTTTCTTTCCCTATGATTGTTTCCATAAATCTCCCTCTAAAGGTTGGACAAAACTACTTAAATGTCTCATTCACCATCATCCCATGATTAGACCAATTTCATGTGAATTTATAATATCCATGGGTTCACTCCATTAATTGTTTCTCTTCAGTTGTGTATAAATGTTTAAAGTTTCCATTTGACAATGAAATATTTACTATGCATCATAGTGGCTTTAATCATATATTTCTTGTGGGAACATTTCGTTGGATTTCTTTTGTCCCAAGCTTATTGAATCTATTAGACCCCATGAGGAATTACTTTTCAAATCCTATCAAAAGTTTAAGGAAAAGCACATAGAATAATTATCCCTTAATAAAATGCCTCAACCCATGATTGAGCCTCCCATCCTTGACAAAACAATGATTAAACTAAAATCTCTTCCTAGTAACCAAGACCAACCTATGACAAATTCTCTACCTATTTCATATAAGAGACCATGAGATTATCAAAAAAATCTTGTTGTGCCTCCTCAATTCAAACAACTTTACAAAGTTAAAGAGACTGTGGATGAAAAACCTCTCATGGCTCCTTATGTTCCTCTTTTAAGGGAAGAGAAGGAACCTATGGTTGATAAACCCATTCCTACACAATCATAACTTGAAAATCAAACGAAAAGAAACCAAAATGCTAGAGAGTGTAGGCATAGACATCATGATATTGCTCTTTCGTTACAAACAAAAGAAGAATAGAATATAAAATCAAATCCAAACTTGTCTAAATAAATACATGATACCTCTCCACCCTTGCCACTAAATGAACAAACTTATATGGATATTATAATTAGAGCTCTTGTTGTGATTAACTTCGATGATGATGAAATTGCAAAGATTGATGAACAAGTGCATAATGAGTTTGATTCAGTTTTTTTAATCTTCTATGAGCTTAAATGATGATCCTCATAATAAGAGTGTTGAACTCGGTACTTTTCCTATTTTGGCACTTGATTTTGTCCCTTTGGCTAGTTTTTTACCTTTCTCATATACTGATCAAGATTGGGATGTTGACAAACTACTATAGGTTGACACGCATGTTCCTTACTATTCATTTGATTTATTTTATTTTTCATGTTATTTATGTGATTGCATGTACATGATTTGATCCCTTGTATTGGTTTTCTTGATGTATCTCTCTTCATGTGCATTCATTTATTTGTACATACTTTTTTTATATGTCATAAATATTTATCATTTCTTTTTTTTGTGTTTTCCTTTTGGGGATGATGCAAGTAATCAATACATTTAGGTCTCTTCTATGTTGACCCAAAATATTTTTCTTTGTTTTTGATCTCTATGTGTCATTCTTCCTATTATGTGAGTATTTGGGGAATGATGATGTTTCTGAGTTCTGTAATGACATTATAGAAAAGATATACTGACCCTGAATCCGTGGATCTCTAATGTGTTTGGGATTTCATTTTGTGGGAAACCCATTCCTGTCTTTCTCATGATGTAGCTTCATTCAGGAACATATGACTTGGCATAGGGATTTTTGAATAATCTCTCATTTATTCTTTATTTAGCATTGATTATAGGCTACTTTAAAGAAAATTGCTCCCAGCAATGGTGCTAGCAATTTCTTTAAAGTGGGAACATACAATGGAATTATAATTCCTTATGCTTCATTGTGTAATTTTATTTCTTCTAGTGATGAATATTTTATTGGTGGTGTCATTGGGTTTGATTTCCTTTGAGAGCATGATATTTCTTGGCATACAACTTTCCTCTTAGTGGTGATGCTATCCAATTCATTACCTAAGAGACAAATCTTTTATACTTGACTTGTCATCTCTTGGAGACATTAGGTATATTGTTCCCTAAGAAAATACCTTACGTAAGCTAAGAAATATCCCCTTGAACAAACCTCTGTTTTATTTTTTGTTCATAAGTGTTTAGCATAATACAACTTGTTAACCTTGTGAAACTTGAAGTCTTTGTTTTGTGGCACCCTATCATAGTTATCAGAGGGATAGCTTTGGTATGGTGAGTATAGTGAGAATCTATAGACCTGGCTTAATTTTCTCACTAAGCCACTTCTCTTGGGGGCTCATCTAGTGGACAACCCAAGGTTCCATTATCCTAGAGTGAGAGTGTGTTGTTGTTTACATGTTGGACATCAAGTTTTGCTTTTGAACATCTTTGGAAAAATAGCCGAGATGTGTTCCACATCGCATCAAGGATAGTTAAGGCTTGATCCTCTAGCTTGTTTTGGACAAATAGTTGAGGTGTGTTCCACATCACATTGAACAGTCAAGGCTTGATCCACCTTTTTTGGTTTTCTTTCAAGTATTTCATGTTGTACGATTGAGTATCTTTTTCATTGTTGCATACATATGTGTTGAATGTCTACGTTATTGTGATTTTTCATTGCTCCTCATCCTCTCACTAAAGTGGGGGCTAAATTTAGTGTAAAAAAATATATCCCTTTACATTTTCAAACCTAATTTAGAATTAATATTAAAATAAACTTAATTATTCCTTAATTTAGTGTTGTAATATATATTTTATATATTCACATTAATTTTAGGGCCCTATTAATTAAAATAGAATTAATCGTGCCTTAATTTTAGTTTTGTAGAGTGTACCTCTTTATACATTCAGCTTTATTTAGGGCTCCATTAATTAATTGAGCTTAATTTTCCTTAATTGGCTCATTTAATTTAAATCCAAGCCTAATTAATTACATTTATCAAGGAGGAAACATTACATTCATTAATTCTTTAACAAAAAACTTCTCATTGAGAAATGTGTGTCCTAGGTGAGTGACCTCAAACCCATTCACCCAAGGGTGAATGTGTTCTCACTTAGGCCTAGGACCTAAATTCAAATTATGTTTTTGGTGCAATTTTAACATTTTCAAATCCATACTTGGATGTTGGCTTGTGATATCTGAATTTCGGGAAATTAATATTACATACCTATAAAGATAAGGTCATTTCACTAAGTTTCATCTAAGCAACCTAGAAGAGTTTTCAGGAAATATTAAGAGCAATATCAAGAGAATTTCAAGAGAAATTCAAGGTATTCAAGAGCAGATTTATTGGATATTTAATGCAAAAATCAATATCCAATTATCACATCAAAGTCTTCTTGCATCAAGCATGATATTGGAGCTAATATTATGATGCAGGTTTCATGATCCATTCAAGCATTAAAAGCACTATTTCAAATCAAGATTCAAAGAATAAGATCAACATCTATTGAATCCATTTAATGAAAGTTGGAGATCTACATTCTAATGTTCATTCAAGGTTTTGTTGAGTTGTAACATTGAGTTGTTCATTTATCATTCCTTCCATGCCATTTCATTTCATTTCAAGTTTTAATTACCATAATGGGGTTTGACCAAGGAAAACCCCCATTCAAGAAAAACAAAACATTTTTCCCTATTAATTTTTGTTTGCAAATTTGGGTTGAATAAATCTTGGAGATCTATTGAACAGAAAAATTGGAGAACTTGTCAATGTTACAAAAAAATTCATAAAATTTGTCATCTCACGAAAAATCACTTGCATAATTTATTTCTAGCTTTTCGAACCTGAAACTTGGAAAAATTGAGAGATTCAGATTTGTTGCAAAGGCTCCCAAAAGTTGTAGAAAAATCCTCACTCAAGACCCATTCTCCCCTAGGGGAATGAGTACTAGATCAGCTTTAGAAAATAACTTTTTGTGACTAATGCACATCATATTACCTCTCTCTCATCCGTGATCTGATTTTTGGTTCCATCATTATTGAGCTTAATCTATTAGATCCAGGTTTTAGAGTGAATTTGGGTTTGATTTGTTATTTTTAATCATTCTCCCCAAAGATCTATTTAATCAAGACCCTCATCCTTGAAAACGAGGAAGTTTATAGATTTACATCTTGAGTTGAATCACCTAAGGTTGTATGTCAATTCTTTGTGTGGATCTCATTTCCAAATGAATTGAGTAAGAATAGGTCCCCAATTGGTGCATTAAGGCCATTTAACAACATGTGTTTGCATAAATAAACATATGGAAGAAATAGAGAAGTGGATGTGGTCTTACATGCAAGTTGTAAACCACCAAGATCTCCCTAACGTGACACATCTCCCACATGATGAAGTCAACACTCCAATGTCTTTTCTTTGGTCTACTCACTTTTCTCTCTTGAGCTCCTTGACTTGGTTCTTTTCTATAAGTAGTTATAGATCAAAATTTCTTGTGATTGTGGTTTATAAATTTGACCACACATTTTATTATTAGTTGTTACATTTAAACCATCTATCATTATTGTGCTCATACAAGGGGTCTATTTTTTTTAATAGTGGGTTTTTCATTTTATGTTTTATTATTTTCGTGAGGTTTGAAAGGAATACTTAATGTATGTCTTCCTTGTCTCCCTCATGAGATAAACATGGAAGGACTCAAAAAAAAAAAAACATTTGTAAATAAACTCATATAAAGTGCCACAAAAACTGAATGTGTGGTCCTTAGGTAGGAAATTTTGTACTTACACTGAATTATAAAGTGTAATGGGGGGTTGTTTAGTACCTTAATTTTTCATCACAATAATGAATCCTTGTGATTATAACATCATGCATGTGTTGACTTGATTTTCTATAACAACAATGAATCCTTGTGATTCTCGCCTCATCTGTGTGTGCATTCATGCACACCCTTTTTTAGTTTCTTATACATATTTTGGACCTAATTTGGTTGGTCTACTTATACCTTTTCTTGTTAGAATTAAGTGTGAATTATAATAGTGTTATGCTAGTTCTTCTTTCAATGGCGAAATGGAGGATTCTTTGATATTTATCTCTCATATGGGGTATGTGCAGGATCATCATGTAAAAACAAGGCCCTTAAGTGGCAATAAAAAGATAGAAAATTAGAGTTAGACAACTTGACGTAAAATTTTGAATAAGCTATCTATATTATTTTAAAAAAATGTAAAAATAGAATTTGTAGAAAATTGAATGTAGTTTCTAAACTACTAGACCTTTATTTATTTATTTTATATCTATTTGGTGAAAATTTGAAATTTCAATGCAGTAGTATTTAAATTTCAGGGTAAAAATAAGAAGTAGGTGTCTGTCTGACCACCCTAAGGACAATAAAATGATAATATTTTTTTATAAGATTTTAGATATAAGTAGAGGACTCATGTCCCGATGTGATGCATAGTCTTTTATAACTTTTTTCCAAGAAAATAATTAATTATGATTTTTTTATTACAACTTTTAAAAATAATAAAATCTCGTCTATCTAACCACCTTAACTTGGTCAAAAATTCATGAAATTCAATTTATTTTTTTAATCCTATAGTATGCAAAGCATAGAATGTGATGCATGTTTTGGATTCAAAAAATGTGATACTGTTTGAAAGTTATAAATGTTTTTCAATCAACCTATCAATCAGGACTTTATTCGTAATTCTAATAGAAAATGAATAATAATTATTTATTAAATTCAAAGTAAAGCATAATTTATATTGGTGGAAATCTGATAATCTCCTCTAAAAACCCTTTTCGTTTCATCAATTTTGGGTAAAAAAAAGTCATCAGCCACATGGGCCATCATATGGCTTACATATCACCACTTTTTGGCCCATCATGATCTTGCACATACCCTATGGGGGATTATTAAATTGGATCATATTTTGTGAGATTCTAGTACTTATGTAGAGAACCATGATACATATTTTATTGATCATACTCTAGAATCATAATACTATCTATATTTTCAACTTCACTTGCATCTATGTATCCATGGTTGAGTAGTGTTCTATATGTTCACTCATGCAGTGTTTTTTATCTCATATCTTTAACTACATTTCTTGGAGCTTCATTGATTCCAAAAAACACTAGTTCATCTTGGACAAAGTTTACAACTTAAACATGCTTCATTACGCTCTTCATCGTCATGTTCATATCTTCATGGGACACTTTTTAGGAGGTATTATCCTTCTTTATCTCTCTTTTGGAGGATGGTTTTTTCCCATTGGTATTTTTATCTTTCTTT
The DNA here is from genome assembly GCA_007115665.2 of Sequoiadendron giganteum. Taxonomy (NCBI): domain Eukaryota; kingdom Viridiplantae; phylum Streptophyta; class Pinopsida; order Cupressales; family Cupressaceae; genus Sequoiadendron; species Sequoiadendron giganteum. Next base: position 591,350,828 of record CM021104.1, on the reverse strand, counting down.
CTTTTTATGAGAGATTACATTGTACATGGGTACCTCACTAGACCTCATAGCAAGGACCAATTTTTGTGTATCTATTTGAATTTTATGATCTCCCCAAGTATCCCTTAAGGGGGGGGTGTTAGAATGAATTATTTATTTATTAACTATAGCTAAGTGTACATTGCTTGATGAGGTTAGACAACATCTTGTCTACTTAAATGTGAAACCTTTTAGGCCTCTAGAGGTCACCTAGTTGTTTGGTAAACCTCATGTGCAAAATATTTTAGGTTGGAAGACTTTTAATCTTACCTCAAAGGTCATGTTTGTACACTTATCAACAAGGTTTAAAGCTTGGTCAAATTGGTTGTTGGTTTGTACATTCCAAGTGATCTTGATGCATGAGCATCCTTGGTTGTAAAGAAATTTTGTATCAAAAAAAAAGAGTTATTTCTACCATTACATTGAGTAGAAGTTTTTGTATTTCATTTTGTATTTTTCAAAATCATTGTTTCTCAACTCCTAGAGAAGGATATAACATATACACATGGACATCTATCACATATCTAGATTCCACATAATTTTCCTCTATCTACCAAAAGTTATTACTCTCAAAATTTCACTATGTTCACCAGTCAGAGCATTTGTGGCTGACTTGGTCTCGATTTCTTAGTGTGAACCTACTCTAGATCATGTGGAACCTAATTGGACACATTACAAGTATCTTGAGGTTTGGTAGAAGTTATTTCTTTTTGCATGGAGTTATCTTTCAATTTTTTGAGGCCGACCTTCATGTATGATCACTCATTGGGTTTATGAACCCTTGTGGCTGATGCAAACCTTTGTGGGAGCTTGAGAATAATATTTAAGATCATTTTAGCTCATTGTAGATCATTATTTAGTGTTCATGATTAAATAGGTTTATTATATTTTCCATAAACCCTTTGAGGGCATGTAATAAGGCTTGTTGGAGAGTTGTCTTGTTGAATACCCTTGTGCAAGGCCTATGAGACCTGAGTATTTTCCCTTGAGGTATGTATGGCATGTAAGATTATGAACTCAATAAATTTCCGTGTTTACATATCTATTGTTGTGTTATTTCCACCATGTTGAATCATTGATGCAGTATTTTGGGACCATTCTTTTTGAACCCTCTTAACGTGACTGTACCAGACCTAGAGGTTAACACCTATAGGGAACTTTCCTATTTATTTGTGCCACATCATGGGGCACTTGTCAATCATGATGATAGGTAGATTTCCTCTTATTTTCCTATATATAGAAGTTCATGTTTTATATTTAAATTAACTCTCTTATCAATATCTTTGATAATGTAAATTAGGCTCTTTTTTTGCAAGTTTTTTTATGGAAGGACTACTAGGTTTTTGTTATTATGATCTTGTTATAACTCGAAACAAAAAGTAATTAATCCAAGTTAAATCTAGTATCACTTTTCCTCTATAAAAAAAATTTAATCCTGACATTTTAAACATAAATTAGATCTTCTAATTTAACATTTTTTATATTTGAAGTATTAGGGAAAATAGTGTTAAAATTTCACAAATCATAGGATTTTTTGTGCAAAAAGTGCCTTTTCATTTAAAATAAAAAGTGTCATTTCATTTGATTTCGTGTAAATTTTTGGAAAACTATTTTATTTCAGTATTGGAAACTATCAGATGTATAGGAAAATTGCATAATTTTTTTGAAGCATTACATTATTTGGTTAAAATAACTTTAAATTTTATAAAATTTAAAAACTATAGTTCTTTTCACTACATTAAATATTCAAAATATATCAAAATAGTAGAAAATCAAGTTTAATATTTGAACCAAAACACCCTCAAACATCTATTATCTATCCCTAGAGCCTCATAACTTAAAATTTTAGACAAATTTAATGCTTGACTAGGGCATCCTTCAATCCTAGTCTAGTTAAATTTACCTCAAATTTTAGGTACAAACTAATATTTTATTGTTATTCTATAAATCTAGACTATGATTTCTAGATCTGTAAGGGTATTTTTGATTCTAACCGATATGAACAAGCACAAACATCATTTAAATTTATAAATTAATGATTAATATTGGAAAATTCTAGCAATTTGATCATATGAGATCTTTTTCTATAAGTTCATTAAATACCTACCAAGCTTTCTAGTTATGATGACTTTGATATGTTAGATGATTCCCTTGAGAATTTTATCTCACCTAGACCATCCACTAAGGATTATAGTACTCTGACACACCAAAGAAAAATAAATGCAATCATTGGTACTCACAAAAAACATTATTATTCCTCTCTTGATGTATTGCCTATTTATGAAGAAGATATCTTGGGGCAAGTGGATCCAATCATTGAGATTCATGAGAATCATCTTTGTTTCCCTCCCAATATCTCTCCTACTTAGGAAGATATTATGGCACAAGTAGATAAAATTATTTTTCTTTCTTTTAAAATAAGGTAAGATGGATTACATGGATTAATATGTTAAATTAACATTAGATATTTCATTCATAGAAGATCATCAGCAAGTAGTAAAGTGAACTGAGATTATAAACACATAATTAACTATCAAATATCCTTTAATTATTTGACCTCCCACTATTCCTCTAAATATTAGACCTCCTATCTCTCATTATAGGACCTTTTAAACCTCCTAACCATATACTAAATTTTTCAAAACAATTCACTAGTAATCTTGTGTTGCAAAAAAATGTTCACATAGTTTCTCACACATTTACCAATAGAAATAATAAGTAGGAAAAAAAAAACCAATACCCACCATTACCTCAACCATATCTCCCATCCCCACCTAATACTCCTTAGCATAGTAGTAAATAATATTATCTCTTTGAGAAACATTGTAACACTCCATCCAAGATATCCCTTTGGGACTTAATTCAAACATCACCTACATACCATGAGATGCTCGATGAGGCTTTGAAGAAGATTGATGTATCAAATTTTGTTAAAATTAATTATGTAGCAACCTTGTTTTATTGTATGCAACTAGAAATGTTGGGTATTTGATCCCCTCAACATAAATTAACCTCACTTGAGATCCAAATTAAACATGAAACCTTAATGATAATGGTGTTCATTAATAATACTAGAGCTGGGCATAACCTCATAGATAATGGATTAGGACTTAATGTTTATAGTATTAGTCTTCTAGATAAACTTGGTGTGAATAAGAATCTAATAGAACCTAACGATCTTTCTATTTGTAGCTTTGACAATGTTAGTAACAAACCATTGTGGATGATCATGCTATCCATTAGGGTAGGACTTGTAGTTTTTCCTACCTTGTCCATATCATGTTAGGACCTTTTCAATAGAGTATTCTCTTAGGTAGACCATGGATTCACACAGCGAAGGGAGACTTGTCTACTCGTCACCATGATATTGTGTATGAATATAATAAAAAGATATATATGGTTAAAGTGGATGAAAAAATTAACATTTCACAATTCGAAGCCAAACATAACTCTTTTAATAATTCTATCACAAATTCAAAGGTAGAAACTATACATGTTGGTGATAATAATATTTTTTGTTCATATATAACAAAAATCTTATATGATGATTGGGGTTCATTATATTTTATATCCTCTTTTATGGGAGACTATAAAATCTCACAATATACTCCTAAAAGGTCTTGTGTCTCATTTTCTCAGTCTTTCTCTACACGAACAAATCCAAAGACATCATTCGACAATGGTGGTGGGGGATCCTTAACTTTCTTCCCTGATATGTGAAACACCAAAAAATATGTAGGTTCACCAAAATGGATTGATGCACCAATTAGGGACCCATTTTCCTTTATTTCATTAGGAAATGAGATTCCCACAAAGAATTGAATAACAACCCTTAGGTGAATCAATTCAATGTAAGAATATTCAGATTTCATTATGATTGAAGGATAGGGGTCAAGGTCAAACAACAATTTGGGAAGAAAAACTAATAATGTTAACTCAACACAAAAATATAATTTAACACTTGAAACACCATTATTAAGCTCACTAATAAAAAACCATAAATCAAATTGCAATTTAGAGAAGGGAAGAAACATGTGCACCAATCACCAACAGTTCTCTTCAAAAGCAGATCTAGGATTTATTTGCATATTAGAAAATGGGTTGAATTTCAAGGATTTTTTTGTAGCTTTCAAGATCCTCTGATATAAAATATGAATCTTCCAATTTTCCTAGGTTTCATAGTCTGAATGTTGAGAATGGCTTCGAGATCTTAGTTTCTATTAGATGAAAACAATTTTGACAACTTTTGTAACTTTGACAACTTTGAAAATCTTGTTGTTCGAAAGGTCTTTAGGCTTTCTTCCACCTAAATATAGAATCACACATATAAGAGAAAAAAATGTTTGTTTTGGGTGAATAGGGGTTTACCTTGGTCAAACCAAATTTTGGTAATCAAACCTTGATTTGAAATGAAATATGAAAGAGGAAATGAATAATGAACAAATATATGTTACCATGAAAAACCCCTTGAATGAAACCTTGATAATGGAGATCTTAAGAGGTATGCAGCTTACATGAGATGACTGAATTGGATGTAGATCTTGACACTTGAATCTTGCTTGAAATGATGGATTGAATGCTTTATTTTATCATGAAACATACATCACAATGTTAGCTCCAAAAACATGCATGATGTTGCAAGAATGGAAAAAGGAATGAAAGTGTTGTCATTAAAGTCAACTAGTTATCTACTAGTTGTTGTTGGTTGTACATGTTTTTAATTAGAGGATAAATAGGTTTTGAATGGACCCGAAACCATCAAGTTTTGAAGGGACCCGAGACCCAAACAAGGACAGATAGGTTCCTCAAAAGAAAGTCAATAAAGCCCAACAATGAAATAGAGTTAGAGACTCAACCCAAACTTGCAACCAAAATAGGTTGCACAACATAGAACCAAGATCTTACATAGATCTTGAAAACATTGGTTTTGAAGGGACCAACAACCCTATACAACCAGGTTTTGACGGGGACCTTAAACCCAAGAGGAAAGCCTACAACAGCTAGGGAACAACATGCCAGTCATTCATAATGAAAATCCTTTCCATAACATTGGCAAAAACTACTAAGTCATGGGTCTATAGAAGAAAAACCCCAATAGTAGACAAAACTGAGCCTAACAACATACCCTCTCCACCTCTATAGAAAAGGTTACCACAAGTTCTCAAGGCTCCAAAAGAAAACCATAAAAACCAGTTGCTCACTCCACCTCTATAGGATACAAAATCAAACTCATCCAACCCACCACAGCCACAACATCACTGCAAACCAACACACCACCTCAATAGGCATGGGAACCCCCATAATAGGAAAAGAAGGAATAAACCTTCACCCACAAAATACACCTCCACCCAAGAAGGAGAGGAATCCACCTCCATAAAAGAGGTCACCACCTCAAAATAAGACCTAGTATTCAGAGAGAAGGAAAAGACTGCAGTAAGATGAAAGAGCATAGCAAGCAACATCAACAACATCATCTTGATCTTTAAGTTAATCTCTGAAAGCTGCCCAACCTTCACTACCATCAGCACAGAACAAAGAAGAAACAACACCAAAACCAAACCCACAGAGGGGTCCAACCAAAGCACCAACCCCCAAACACTAACAAAGAACATGGCCAAAAGGCCATAAACATGGGAAGAGAAAAGATGCTTGCTCTCACAAAGAAAAACCCTTGATGATAGCAGAGCGGACCTAGATAAAACCTAGCAAATCAAGGGGAGAAAAACATCCTTACTCGAGCAGCAATACTGCACCACCATATGGGCCAACAACCCAAAATAGGCTCCAAACTAGAGAAATAGATGTAAAAATTGACTAGCCATTTGGAAACCACAATCAGGTCGATAAATAAAACACCAAGCAAAGACATCTCCAAGGAGTAATCACCCCTACCCAAATCCAAATCAGGCCAAATGAAAGACCACAAAGAAGAGAAATTGTTCATAGAAACAACAACTCCCCCCCATAGACAACTACCATACACCAGGAAAGGCATATCTTAATCAAGGCTGAAAAATGTAGAGAGGATAGCCTGTCACCCATGCTATAGGTCATGCACATCGTACCCCCACTCCACCAACTTCACCAACATGAAAATTCCCATAGAGGGAAAAGAGGGCCAATATCTGCACCCTCCCGACACCTCCAAAACCACCGCATCAGCCACCCTTCTTCGATTTCCAATACCGAAATTCCTAGACTCGTCCAGGAGCCACAAGCAGAAAATCCTAGACATCGGTCCCAAGCCATCCACCTTTTCATCACCTTCAGTCTCTCCCTCACCATCAGACAATTTGAAAACTCCTTTCCCGCCTGAACCGCCTGATTCGCTTTGTCTCTCCATTCTGATTTTTGGTTGTACATGTTGGTTGTAGATGTTGAGGATATTGAGAAAATTATATTAAGAGAATTTTATAGGTATTCAAAATGATGGTTTGGTACTTGTCCCTATGGTTGTGCATTTCAAATGTGTTAGTAATGGTTTTTGAAGGTTGCTATATCCAGATTCTTAGCTATTAGTTCTTTGTGAATTTTGAGTTGTGCTCACCAGTTATGAACTATATTTTTTTGTGTTCTATTTGCGGTCAGAGAGAAATGTTGTTGGTTGTTATTTCTCTTTGATGAGGTATTTTGACTTGCAATTGTAGAGATAATATGTTTTGATGGAATTAAAGATATATTTGTTTTTTGGAAGTTTCAGGCTTAATTGTTCTATGTGTTTTACACTGGTTTGGCCAACCGTGTGTTAAGCATTATCTTCAAAGTTTATGAAGCATGTTGGATCTATTATGGGTCTCAATGAAGTGTTTTTTTTAGTCACCCTCATTATAATTCCACCCTAGGATGATTTGGTGTTGACCTAATTTCAATTTGAAGTTGGATGGTCGATTTTGTATCTTTTCAAGGTTGGAGATATTTTAAATATAGGATAAGCTATAAATAAAAAAATGTACAAGAGAAAAGAAGGAAGATAAGTGAAAGAGAAGATGTGACTTTGATGCTATTCAGAAAGTGTGTGTGAGTTATGTGTGTGCTAGATCAATGTGAATCTTAATGCTATGTTTTCGGATGTAGTGAGTAGAAGAACTCTATCATTCATGCAAGTTCACCAGTGATTATTGTAGAATCCTTTCTTGCATAGAGATTGTTGTCTCTCTGTAACAAATATTATTTATATTCTTTTTATCTTTGTGGTAGTGATCCCTTTGGGTTGTAGCCATGTTGGAAAATGAGTCCTTATTGTAGGCAGTGAGCCTTATCTCAAGTAGGGTATGTCCAAGATCATGATGGGCCAAAAAGTGGCGATATGTAAGTGATATGATGGCCCATGTGGTTGATAACTTTTTTTTTACCCAAAATTGATGAAATGAAAAGGGTTTTTAAAGGAGATTGCCAGCTTTCCATTAATATAAATTATTCTTTACTTTGAATTTAATAAATAATTATTATTCATTTTCTATTTGAATTATGACTAAAGTCATGATTGATAGGTTGATTGAAAAACATCTATAGCTTTCAAATGGTATTGCATCTTTTGAATCCAAAAAATTTGTCAAATTCTATGCTTCACATACTATAGGATTTAAAAAAAATGAATTTCATCAATTTTTGACCAAGTTAAGGTTGTCAAACATACAGGTTTTTATATTTTTTAAAAGTTGTAGTAAAAAATCATAACTAATTATTTACTTGGAAACAAATTACAAAAAATATTCATCACATCGGGACATGAGTCCTCTAATTATATATAAAATCTTATAAAAAATATTATCATTTTATTGTGGTTAGGGTGGTCAGACAGACACCTACTTCTTATTTTTTCCCTTAAATTGAAGTACTACTACATTGAAATTTCAAATTTTCACCAAATAGATTTATTTTAAAAAATAAACATAGTAGTTTAGAAACTAAATTCAATTTGCTAAAGATTCTATTATCACATATTTTTGAAATAATATAGATAACTTATTAAAAAAATTATGTCAAGTTGCCTAACTCTGATTTTCTAAATTTTTGTCACCACTTAAGGGTCTATTTTTTCCATGATGATCCTGCACATACCTAGTAGTGAGCCTTATCTCAGGCAATGAGCCTTTTTGTAATCAGTTTTGGTATTCTCTATACTATGAGTTAATCCTCGCCATGGTTTTTCCCTCATTGGGTTTTCTATGTAAATATGGTGTTATTGCCTTTGTGCTTTTGATTTGAGTTTCTATGTTGGCATTTGATGTTTAATCATTAGCAATTTATGTATTATTTTTGGTAATTGAATTGAAGGTTATAATTTGTGACAAATAATTCACCCCCCTCTTAGTTGATCTATTCAAAAATTGGTATCAGAGCTTAGTTCCTTGGTGAAGAGCTTAACCACTTGAGGAAGGTTCGACATGACTAGCAAAATGATCTTTGATTATCTGAGGTTTTGATGGAACTAATTATGGTCTCTGGAAAGTATTGATGGAAGAATATCTGGAGTATTGTGAATAGGATATGTAGAACGCTTACAAGAATCCTTATACTCCTCTTCCTAATGGTTCAATTACACCTGAAGAAATTAAATTACATGAAGAAAAAAATAAGGCGAAGTTCATCTTGAAGAATAGTCTAGTACATTTCGAGTTGATTAAGGTTCAAAATTTAAAGATAGCTAAGGAAGTCTAGGATGCTTTAGAAAGAGCACATGTTGGTGATGAAAGAGTTAAAGAGGCAAAATTATAGAATTTAGAAACACAATTTGATATTATACATATTTTTGAAGATGAAAATGTCAAAGCTTATGCATAGAGATTGGATGAGGTAGTGTGTGGAATGTGATCTCTTGGTGCTATTGTAAATGAAACTAGGATTGTAAAGAAGATTCTCAAAACCCTTCTTGATGCATACAATGAAAAAGTGAGTGCTATTTAGTAGACTATAGTTCATAAGACTTGTACTAAGGATATTTTGTTAGGAATTTTTAAATCTTATGAGATGAGGAAGCCAAGTCTAAGAAATGGTGGAAAAACAAAGACTGCTTTTAAAGCTACAAAAATTGAAGATCCGAATGAAGAAAAATTTGATGATATAGAAGATAATTTTGTAAGAAGAATGAGAAAAGGCTTCGGTAAGTATGAAGGTAAGTTTCCCTTTAAGTGCTTTAGTTGAGGATAAATAGGTCACTATGCTACAAAGTGTCCAAAAAAAGCTAAAAGAAATAAACAAAGATATGAGAAATAAAAGAAAGGAAAGAAGATTAACTAAGCTTACTATGTAAATAAGAATGCTAGTATTTCAAATGAAGATTTAAATTTTGATCTAGATGACAATAAATGCTTGTTCTTGGGGATTAAGGATGAACCTCCTTCTACTAATTAAGAAAAATAGGTAAAGGAAAGTCCTCCAGAGAAGGAGAAAAATGAAGGAATGATTATCTCTATCCTACACGCTAATCAAGAAAGAAATATTTTGGTAGATGATAGTGGTTGCTCACATCACATGACTGGTGATAAGAGTAAGTTTTTAAACCTTGAGAAACATGATGGATGTATAGTTATGTTTGGAGATGATACTAGTGCTAAAATTTGTGGGATAGGTTTAGTAAGTTTTGATGGAAAGCATCATACTAACAATGTTTACTACGTTAAGGTTTTAAGGCATAATTTGTTGAGAATTGGTCAAATGTGCAGGAAAGGATATGATCTTTTGTTTAAGGATGGGGATATTTATCATCTTAGGGGTGTTGATGGATGATGCTTTATGACTCAAATAAATGACAGTTGGTTATGGCATAGGAGAATGTGTCACATGAACTTTGATAACTTGGCAAGGATTACTGTTGTTTAGGGCATGAGATATTTACTAAGAAATACAAATCCTTTCAATGCTATTTGAAGGAATTATCAATTTGTGAAGAAAGAAATAAATTATTACAGATCAATAGAACAATATACTACTAGAATATTGGATTTGGTTCATACAGATCTTTGTGGTCCTATGAGATGGCAAAGTCTACTTGGTGAAAGGTAGTTTATGATTTTAATTGATGATTATTCTAGATATACATGGGTTACATTTTTTATAGAGAAATCATATGCACTAGATAGATTCAAGGAATTCAAGGCTATGGTTGAAATTGAAGTAAATTTGAAAATAAAATGCTTAAGATATGATGGAGGTGGAGAATTCACCTCCCATGTGTTCAATATATTTTTTGAAGTGCATGTAATAAAGAGATAGTTATCTACTCTAAGAACTCCTCAACAAAATGGAGTTATTGAAACGAAAAATAAAACAGTTTAATAGGCTGCTAGGTCAAGGATCATTGAAGCCAAATTACCAGAATTTTACTAGAAAAATGCTATTCATACTGTTGTATATGTATTCAATTGAGTTCAAGCAAGAGAAAATAGTATAAAGACTCCCTATAAGTTATGGCATGGAAGAATTCCTACAACTAAATATTTCAAGGTATTCAAAAGAAAATGTTATATCAAAAGAGATGAAGAAACTTTGGGCGAGTTTGATGAAAGAAGGGATGAAGGAATATTTCTTGGATACTCTATCAAAATCAAGTCATACAAATGTTTCAGTAAAATACTAAGAAAGATTGTAGAGATCTCAAATGTGAAGGTTGATGAAATAGTGAAGAATTTATTGATATTGATGGATATGTGTCTAATGCACATGGTTGTGCAAGAATAGATGAAATTGGGGAAGAACACGATAAAGATGAGTAGGAAAAGTAGAATGAACAAAATGAAAGAGAAGATGCTTCGGTGATGTCCCAAGAATGAAGGTACAAATAGAGGCATTGACATGAAGATAAATCAAACAAAATAGTACAGTGGATCACATTACGAACATGCAACCACAAAAGAACATGTAAAATAAAACAAAGAAAAGACTATTAAGGAACATGTGATTCTACCTATATTAGGTCACCTACATCCCAATCTTGTTCATCATACATGAAAGGGAGAAAACTAGCCAAAGAGATAACATTAAGTTCCAAACTAGGACAATCACCAAGTTTAGTACATGGTAAAACACTCTTTGTAGGAGGATCATCATTATTATTTTCATTTAAGCTCATGGAAGAGGAAAGAAATAAATTTAACTCATTGTGAACTTCCTCATCAATCTTTCTAGTTTGAATATCATCATCCAGTTTTATCACAACAGAAGGTCTAGTGATAGTATCCATAGAAGATTCTTGTTCTTGTTGTATTCAAGTTTTAGGGTTTTCTTGTTTTAGTGAAGGAGGAGAATCATCATGCATTTCTTGGGGTAAGTGTGGATTATGATTTTTAGTGTTGTTCTTTTCTTATTTTACTTGTAACAAATGAGCAATAGCACGACATCTACGCCTACGCTCTCTAGCATTTCAATTTATTTTTGTTTGCTTTTCAAGTTGTGATTGTGTAGGAGCAAGTTTATCAACCACAACTTTATTTTCTTCCCTTAATCAAGTAAAGGAAGGAACAATGGTAGGTTGTTCAACCACTTCCTCTTTAGATTTGTAAACTTCTTTTATTTTAGGAGGCGCAATAGGACTTTTTTGGTTATCTCATGGTCTCTTATAGGAAATAGGTAGAGGATTTGTGATGTTTTGATCTTAGTTACTAGGAAGGGATTTTGGTTCAATCATTGTTTCATCAAGGATAGGATGCTCAATCATGGGTTGAGGAATATTGCTAAGGGATAATTCAAATGTAAATTTTTCCTTAAATTTTTGATAAAATTTGAAAAAGAAGTCATCATGAGGCCTAATAGGTTCCATAGGTTCGAGCCAAAATAAATCCAATGAGAAATTCCCATAGGAAGACACCATATTAAATCCACCATGGTGCATAGTAAATATCTCATTGAAAAGTGCAGACTTTAATCATTTATGTACAACCTACGGGATGAAATTCATGGAGTAAAGACATGGGTAGACTAACTTCACACAAAAAAATTCTAACAAAGGGATGATGGAAAATGGGACATGTAATTTTTTCGGTCCAACTTTCAAAGGAAGAGCTATCGAGCCTATCGTAGGGAAAGAAAAAATATTATGTGTTTTGATCCATGCTTTCAATTTTTCATGAATATCTTGATAAAGCTCATGTAAAAATATGAATTATCTAGTGATCACATTCTCTACACAAACGAGATCAATTAATATCCCATTAGTAGGCTTGTCATTGATTCTTCCAACTATGCAAAGAGGACCATCAGGTGCATGTTTGACTATGTCATTTTGTGAGAAAGTAATTTCAAGCAACATCTTAGGTAGGCTCTTATGAGGTTGAACCTCAATCATAGTCTCTAATTTCTTCATGTTTTCAACATTTGTGTCAATATTCATCACATCATTCTTTTTTTCAGTATCTTTGAAAAAGGAAATATTATTATTTGGCACAACATTAATAAAGATTTGCAAATTTTGGTTAGGTGGGGACACAGACAATTTATTACCTTGATCATTAACACTGCCAGTTTGAATATGATTATAATGAATGAGGTCTTACACAAGATATTTAAGATGCTTGTAATATTTTATATCATGTCCATTTTTCAATGAAAATGACAATAGGCATTTTGTCTATAGTTAGAAGGTAGAGGCTTATTAGGATCAGGAGGTCTAATAGGAGGTAAGGAGATTAAGTTTTTGTTTAAGAGATTCAAAATGGTATTATGAAGGGTGTTTGATAGAGGTGTGAATTATCTGTTTCTATTGAAAAATATGTATAGATTTATTTTATATATGACAACAACTTGTTTATCAACTTGTTGAGATGGTTTAGGGGAATTAAGTTATAAAATTTATTTATTTGATTTCTTGAATGGCTGATAATTGTTATGAGATGTGGATTGAGATTTTTTAGGATATCTAGAGGGAGTTTTCACTTCATGATTACTAAGAGAATTTTGATAATCGTGGAGGGAAGTACACAACTGTGTGAAGGAGGTAAGTTTCAACATCTCGAGCTTAGTTTGGAATTTATATTGAAAATAAGAAATGAACATTCTTTGAAGGTCATCATTAGGAATCTTAATGTTTATTTGTGAGTAAAGTGTCTAGTATTGTGCTATGAAATCAATGGCCTTTTCATCATCCTTTTCTTTGTATGTCATTAAATTAGCCAAGGTCATCTTAGGACCCATGTGTATTTGGAAGTGGTTGTAGAAGGCATCAATAATTTCATTGAATGAGCGTATTAAATTATTTGGTAAGGAGAAAAATCATTCCAAAGTAGTATTCTTCAAGGATCTAGGGAAGAGTTTAGACAATAGTTTATCCTCAAAAATGAAGTCACTACATAGGGTTGTGTATATAGAAACATGGCTAATGGAATATTCTTTCACACCATATTTCTCAAATCTAGGGATCTCTAAACCTTGTGGCATTTTTGTTCTCAATATCTCCAAGGACAGGGGATTTCTTTTCACATATTGTGAAGGTTGGCCATTTTGATTTTGACTTAATGTAACAATTTTTTGTTGGAGGGATGAAACATTTTGTAAGAGTGTGTTAAGGATAGGATCATTTTGAGTGTTGTTAGATGGAGGTGTATAAGGTGGAGATGTATATATATGTGGAGGGAAAGTGACTTATAATTTTTTCAGGGGAGATGGATTGGGAGATATGATATTTGAATGCACAAAGCTAAAGGGAATCCTAGTAGAAATACCTAAGTATGTGTTGACATTTCTAGTAGGTTGTATGGTTTTTGGAATAGTTGGATTGGTGTATGTTGGAATAGAGGTTATGGTTGTGGAAGGAGGAATTGGATTTTCACCTTGAATTTGAGTATATCCCAAATCTTGAGAAAAACTAGTTGTTGTAGGGACATGTTTGTTAATAATGTGAGCTAAGCCATGAAAAATCTTTGTAATCCTTGTTGATTTTCAATTATTCTCCTCACATTATCTATAATAGAGACCATATTAGGAGCATTGTAGTTAGAACTCATAAAATCTTGTAATTTATCAAGTTTTTCATCCAATCTTCTAAGGTTCTTAGGAAGGAAATTAGCAATAATTTTATTAAAATCAGTAACATTAGATGTAGGTAGGGAAGAAATGGGAAATAAAGTGTTAAGGTTATGATCCATAGGGAGTTGACTAGTGTCAACACTATGAGTGGAAGAGTTAGAAAAACCAAGATCTATTTTGAACTATGTATCATGGGATGGCATGAGTATCAAATTACATCTTACAAGAGTATTCGAAATAGGAAACCATTATTTAAGCTCATACAAGTTTAAAAACCTTGGTATACACCCAAAATGGATAAAAGGTAAAATGTAGTGAAACAACCTAGAATGTAAAGTGCAATGCAATAAGCAATTTTCAGATTTTAAAATAGATAATTTTTTGATTATGCTATCCAAAATCCTAAAAATGATTTCTTTTAAATGCAATTTTGAACTCAAACAATGCATTGAATATGGAAAATTATGCTTAATATGATTAATTTCAGATAGCATAAACTCTAAAAATTGAAAAAGTAAACTAGAAATAGAAAAATAGAATACGAAAACAAATATTTTAATGCCTGAAAATGTAGGAGAAATTCATAATTAGGGACTCATTCACCCATGGGAAAATGGGTCCTAGCTTAGGTTTTTTAAAATGAATTAATAGATTTTTGAGTTGATTATTATGTTTTTCAGATTTTGGATTGAGATAGATGGTTACAGTTTTAGTTTACTCTAAAAATTAAGTCTAAATGTGAATGAAAAATAGTGCTAAATTAAAAAATTGGATTCCTAATTTGAAATGGAATTTTGATTCAATTTTCAAATGAAAATTAATGATGATGATGTGATATGTATAAACTATGTAAAATGACTATTGTTTTAAATTTTCTAGATTTTAAGGAATGCAAAAAATAAAAGACCTAAAACCCTAAATGAGATACAAACTAATGCAAGTGAAGAGCCCTAAATGAGATGAAAATCAATACAATAAAATTCAATGAATGAAATACCTAGATATAGGACTGAAAGTGGACTCCAAATCAACAAAGGTACGATGCTCAAAAGTTAGGCTGACCAAAATGAGACACCAAAAAATAGGTAGGTTCACCAAAATGGATTCATGAACCAATTAGGGATCTATTTTCCTTTATTTCATTAGGAAATGAGATTCCCACAAAGAATTGACTAACAACCCTTGGGTGAATCAGGTCAATATGAGAATCTTCAAATTTCCTTATGCTTTGATAGGGGTCAAGGTCAAACAACACTTTCGGGAAAAAAACTAAAAATAGGAAATAAACACCAAAATACAATATAAGAGTAGAAACATCAATATTAAGCTCAATACTAACAGAACCAAAAATAAAATTATCGATCAAAGAAGGGCATAAACATGTGTACCAGTCACCAAAAGTTCTTTTTCAAAGCAGATCTGGGACTCACTCACTCATGGGTGAATAGGTCCAAGTTTAGGGATTTTTTATAGATTTAAACAACCTCTAATATAGATTTGAATCTTCCAACTTGCCCAGATTTCACATTTAGAATGTGAGAAATGGCTTCACAATCTTAGTTTTTATGAGATGACAACAATTTTGAAATTTTTTCCAACATTGACAACTTTGTAAATCTTTCTCTTCAAAATTTCTTCAAGATTTCTTCCAGCTAAATCTAAAATCACACATACAGGAGAGAAAAAAATGTTTGTTTTGGCTGAATAGGGGTTTGCCTTGGTCAAACCCCATTTTGGTAATCAAACCCTGAATTGAAATGTAACATGAAAGAGGAAATGAAGAATGAACAAAGTTATTTTACCACTCAACAAACCCTTCAATGGAACCGTGATAATGGAGATCGTAGGTGGTCTGCAACTTGCATGATATGGTTGAATTGGATGTAGATCTTGATGCTTGAATCTTGCTTGAAATAATGTCTTGAATGCTTTATTTTATAATGAAAACTACATCACAATGTTAGCTCCAAAAACATGCATGATGCAAGAAGACGTTCACATGATGGATTGATCTTGAATTCTGCAATAAAACTTTCACATTTCAACTCTTGAATGCCTTTCATCACTAAATTATGTATTTTATGTTTAGGCATTAATATATATCCGGTTTCCCCTTCGGGAAATGTAATTAATTAGGCTTGTAGGTGAATAAAAGGGTTAATTAATGCATAATTAAGCTCAGTTCATTAAGAAGGCCAAATAAGCATCTAAATGTAATAAGTTAAATTTAACAACACTAAATTAAGGAAATATTAAGTCTAATTTAAATAAGAAGGGCCCAGACAAGTAAAAAAATGTAAAGGGTTAAATATTTCTATATTACAATATGTTCAGGTTCCCTAACTTTTAAAAACTTAAAACTGATTTGTGTTCTCATGCGAGAACTAATTCTTCTTAGGAACATTCAAATAATACTTCTTCATTTGAGTTGGAAGGGTGTTATGCTCTTGGATATAAAATTCTTTCCAAAAGTGAATTCTATACCATACTTTTCTAATCAGGGTCTAGGTTTCCAACCTTCATCCCTATTGTCATTGAATGCTTTATCATTTATGATATTTATGTCATCTTGATGTAAGAGAGAAATATTTTCCTCACAAGATAAATGAATTTATCTTGAGAAATAGCATATTTTTTTGAGGCTTCTCAAATACTGCTTGATTACTGTTCCTTTGAAAACATGAAAGATTTTTTTATAAAAATAAATCATTTTGTGGATATCATCGAGTGCATGGTCATTCTACCAATGAATATCAGGCCTTAAGTAATAAACTACAACTTATTTATTATGGTGCTCTCCCATATGTTGATGCACCTAATCCTTCTAAGCAATAAATATCTTTATTCTATGGTATTTCTCCACACTATATGGCATTTTTAGCTTCATGTGTTTTCTCTTACCATTCGTGGTGGTAAAATATTAAGTGCAACTGTATTTTCCATGGCAACAACACGATAGTATATTGAGTGGTTTTCCTTGTCTCTACACTTTTGGGGGAAGGATAACTAGTTTTAGATATTTTCATTATTATATTCAAGATCCCCTCTTCCCATTTTCTTCCTTAAAATACCAACATAGCGAGTATGTTGACATTTTAAGGGAGGATATCTCCTAGCCATCTCATAAATATCTTATGAGATTTGACTTATTGAAAAAATGCTTTAGTGGTAGTGTTTTTATAGTGCCCCTTGAGGTGTGGTTAAATTTTTTTCCCCTAGAGCATTAAACATTTATTCATCCGCTTGTGACATTAAACTTTATGCACCCTCGAGGTGCTCTTTGTGCACTCCCTAAAACATGCTTTACATATTCCTAGCATAATGGATTTATTTGGTCTATGAGTTTAATGAATTTTTAACATATCCACCTAGCATAACACAACTTTATTTCTAGTGAAGCCATGTGTTTCATAAGATACATAGCATAATGCAGCTTCCTAACCTTGTGAAACCTATCATATTACATGGACACCTAGTATAGCACAACTTTCTAGCCAAAAGATCTATGTAGCTCATGAGTTATTTAACACCCTTATGAGGGCATCATTTATTTAAATCATATAACATTCAATGGATGATTTTTGTTATTTCAGATAAATTTAAGATTGAGGTCTCTTTACCTTATTGACTTGAATCCTTTGAGTACTAACCTTGCATTTGTATTAGTTTCTTTATGTGTTTCCATACAATAGCATTTTTTATCACATTATGTTGTTTATGTGTTGTCTTCTTATCGTGTATGTTTTATATTGTTATGTTGCATTACATTTCATACATGTGTGTTCATCTTTCCTTACATTGTCTTACAATAGGATCTTTAATCATGTGGGCTTGCACAGTCCCTCAAGATTCATTGCCATCCTATCTCTTCGATATTTTGAAAATTTAACCTCTCTTGACATATTCTTACTTTAGAGTGAGTTTTAGTGTAAGTTCACACTCTCACTAAAGTGGGGGCTAAATTTAACATCCTAAATTATCACCCTTGATAGTTTCACACTAGATTTTTTGCACTCTTACATGCTTTCAAAGCTAATTGTACACCTAATTTGCTAAATTATGCATCCCGTGTCCTATTTTAACATTTATCAAGAAATAAATTTGCAAGACCCAAATATACATATAATATTTTCTCTCGACACTTTAGATCCTTGAAAAAAAGGGATCTAGAGTAGGACATCCTTACACCCTAGTCCCCTTAATGTGGCCAAAAATTTCAAAGTGTTGGTTGTAGTAATTTATTATTAATTTATTATTTAAAATTAATTTCCTTATTTTCAGCTATCAAGATTTAATTTTAAATAAATTAGATATATTCAATATAAATTTACCTAATATTTTCATAATTTAATTTTTAAACAAGATTGAAGAGTAATTGTTATACTTCAAAATTCAATTCAGGAGCAATGAAAAGAAAAATTTATAGAATTATTTTAACATTTCATCATCAAAGAATCACATCAAATTTTATATTAGTTTTTTTATGTTTATGCATGCATTTTGTTTTCGAGTACTAATGCTTGTAGCTTTCAAATTCAAATCAAGAAAAATTATGATAAAGTCTTGAGGTGATGTGTATGACTTCATTCCTTCAAGGATATAAAATCTGAGAAGTGAGTGGAAGAGAGTTGTTCATTCATCATTCATTTATCATTTAGCCTATGTCCCTCAAAAGGATAAGCTCTATTTATCATCAATTTTTCCATTGTGGAGGTGGAAACACCAACATGGGGTTCTATAGAAGAAAGGCCCTAAATAGCACATGCTTTCCTCGCTATTTAAATTTTTAGGTATAGATTTGAAGAGGATTGGAGGAATATTTGAAGACAATTCACTCATTCATGCATTCAAGCCATAAAACTTGACAAGATATGAAAACTACAATATCTTAGCAACAAACTCAAACTAGATCATAGGATTCAAAAGAAAGAAGCTATAAAATAGAGACCCAAGGACTATAAATTTAGATTTTGGTTTTAGAAAGAAAGCTTCAGATTTCCTTATGCCCTATTCCACTTAAAAAATATCTTAGATTTGAATCACAAGTGCATACATGCCTTCTTTATCCATTTCTTGTCTTTAAATTTAACTATCAGTCCAGTTTCTTTACATTGATATAAGAATAGTGTATTATCATAGTTAGCTAGTTGCATCATTTCATTTCATCAAATAATATATTTTAAACCCCCTAAATAATTTAGATCTATGGTTTATTGAATAGCCTTTCATATTGAAAATCAATCCCATAACCTTGTGAGTCTCAATTCTAATATTTTCTAAGTGAAAAGTAATTAATCCTAGTTAAATCTAGGATCACTTTTCCTCCTTAAAATTAAAAAAAAATTAAAACTAGATTATTTTGATCCAATATTTTTCCCCACCTTATATGTGAACAAAATTTTCGCTCTATGCTTTGGGAGATAGAACAACGATTTTCCTTCAAGTTTCATTCAAGGAAACCCTAGAGATCTCAATTTTTGGATGGAATGAGGTAAATAGATTTGAAACAAGGTGTCCTAGGGTGTTATTAAAGATTAAAAGGGGGTTCACCACCAAGAAAATTCTTGGAAAGACAAGAAGTGTAAATGATATATAAAACCTAAGAAAATGACCTAAAAATGAACACAAATCAAAATAGTAAACTAGAGATAAATAGATGTGCACCTGGAAACTAAAGAGGTTTGAATGAGGATATGAAATACTAGAAATACTAACTTTCAAAGCACACTAGGACTCATATGGCACTAGGGGTGATTTTTTTCCTAGTGTAGGGTTTCTGATAGAAACTAGAATCTAGAACTAGTAATTTAGGATCTACTGAAAATGTTTGAAATCTGGTATACTGCGACTCATACACCACAAGTGGTGATTTAGTCCCAGTATTAGGGTTGGTCTAAAACTCTTATATCCTCTTAGGTTCTCTTGTAGCTTCTCTCATGTCAAATCATTTAGTCTAAAACATTGAATTACAACCTATAGGTGACTTTCTATGATCTTGCAATGTAGATGACAACTTTGACAAATTGACAAATTTTCTCCAATCTTTCTCTTCAATGCATCTTCAACCTAAACCTGCAAATCTCAAATCAAAGAGAGGGAATTTTTTTTTTTTTATTAGTGGATAGGGGTTTTCCTTGGTCAAACCCCATCTTGGCAATCAAACCTTGAAATTAAATCAAATAGAAGGAAGGAATGATGAATGAACAAATATGCAATGTTGCAACTCACCAAACCCTTGAGTAAAAGGCTACAAACATGTATGAAAAGACTAGCATGAATGTAGATCATGATTTTTTCTTGAATATTGTAGATCTTGAATTGAATTCTTTCTTGAATCATGAAACCCTACATCACAAATGTTAGCTAAAAAACAAGCATGATTCATGATGACTTTGACCTAATGCTTGAATCTTGAAAATAGTTCCAAAACACTTGATAATCATTTCTTGAATACTCTTGATCATAAAAATTCTATAAGAATGCTTTCATAAAACTTCTAAGATGCTTCATAAGATTGTTAGGAGAAAATATGTGAAATAATCTTATTTATACTTGTTCATGCCAAATTTTGAAAAATTACAACACTACAATCCAACATCAGATCTAGGAGAATAAAATCTTGCCAAGAATTGAATTCAAAATTAGGAGCAAAATAAGAAAGACTCACACTCCAGTTGGGTTGTATGACTCTCGTTAGCCTAAGTGCGAGACACAAATTTCAAGAAATATTTAGTTTTATGCCAAATTCAGGTTTATACCTTGAAACTTAAGTGTGACCCATACACCCAAGGTGGTGTATGAGTCCTATATCACTAAATCTAGTCGATACAAACCAAAATCATTAAATTATGATTGGTTAATTTATATATATGTAAGTATTATCCTCCGAAAGATGTATTCAATAAGGTTGTGGATGCAAAATATGAACATATAAGGCAAAAATAAGCTCATTTTTAGTAGAGAGAGCCCAAATGAGTGTAAAAATGTACAATACTACATTTTTCTACACTAAATTCATCCCCTACTTTAGTGAGAGGAGGAACTTGCTTCAAAATCACACTAAAGTAGATAAAACTCACATCAAGAGGGGTCAAAGTGTACTAATACTATTTAGATAGGATTAAAATGATCAAGAGGGTTATGGAGGCCCGCAAGATCAAGATCCTATGAAAAACCAACATAGGAACAAAAGAACACACATGTAAATGATGTAAGGAGAAACAACAAGGCACAAGCATACATGATGAAATACATAAAGAAAGAAAAAGTAAAAGAAAAAAGGGTGGATCAAGCCTTGACCATTTGTCCCTCATGTTGTGGATTAGATCTAAGGTTTTTACAGTCCAAGAAAATTTACAAGTGAAACACAATTTCCATTATGCAAAATAAATGCACACTCACAAGGGCTAGTGGAACCTCAATCCATCCAATAGGTGATCCCCTAGCGAGACACATACGCAAGCAGCCGGCATGCACTCACACAGACAAGTAAGTGGCTATGGGAAAGTCACACCAAAGTTTGGTTCCCATAAATATAACCATACCAAAGCTATAAATCTTGATAAGTTTGGTAAGGTTCCACAAAACAATGAACTTCAAGCTTCAAGATGCAAGGAAAGCTTTGTATGCTTAACATCCATGAACAAATAGGATAGCTCCACAGGAACATAAATTATAAATGAAAATAGTGTAAGGTACATTAAAATATTTTTTTCTTAGTTCATGTAAGGTATTAACATAGGGAATATCATGCCTAGGTAATGTTTCCAAGAGAGGACCAATCGTAGAATATAAGACTCATAACTTAGGGGATGTGGTGTGTTGCATCAAGCCTCTAAGAGGAATATAATATGCTAAGAGAGATCATTCTCATGAGGGACATCACACCCAATGCCACGAAAAAGTGAAAGATTCATTGCATGAAGTAAGAAGACTACATAGTGAAAGATGAAATACAAAAGATTAATTGCAATGTATGCCCCAACTTTAAAGAAATTACTAAACACCATGCTATGAGAAAGTATTTTAAGGTAGCAAATGATAAATGCTAAGAATAAATAGGACATGAGATCTTGTTTGGAAAACCCTATGCTAAGTCATATTTTTCCCAATAAAACTACGTCATAAAAAGGGGTTTCCCCCACAATGAAATCCCAAAATAACATGAGGGATCCATGGATTCGGGATCAGTTTGTCTTTTTTGTAATGTTTTTATAGAGCTCCAAACTATCATCATTCCATAAATACTCATAGAACAAGAAGAATGAAAGAAAGAGAGAAAATAAAGCAAAACCTTTGAGGTCAAGGGTATGTGTAGGATCATGATTGGCCAAAATTGATGAAACGAAAAGGGTTTTTAAGGAGATTCTCTGCTTTCCACCAATATAAATTATTCTTTACTTTGAATTTAATAAATAATTATTATTCATTTTCTATTGAATTATGACTAAAGTCCTAATTTTTAGGTTGATTGAAAAACATTTATAGCTTTCAAATGGTATCATATTTTTTGAATCCAAAACATGCGTCACATTCTATGTTTAACATACTATAAGAAAAAAATGAATTTAATGAATTTTTGACCAAGATAAGGTGGTCAAACATACGAATCTTTATATTTTTAAAAAGTTTTCATAAAAAAATTATAATTAATTATTTAACTAGAAACAAATTACAAAAAAAATATGCATCACATCAGGACATGCGTCCTCTACTTATATCTAAAATATTATAAAAAAATATTATCATTTTAATGTGGTTAGTGTGGTCAGACAGACACCTATTTCTTATTTTTCCCTGAAATTTAAGTACTACTGTATTGAAATTTCAAAATTTCACCAAAATAGAGTTGATTTTTTTGTAAATAAACCTAGTAATTTAGAAACTAAATTCAATTTTATACAAATTCTATTCTTACATATTTTTGAAATAATATAGATAACTTATTCAAATTTTTATGTCAAGTTGCCTAACTCTGATTTTTTTGAATTTTTTGCCACTTAAGGGCCTGTTTTTTCCATGATGATCTTGCACATACCCTCAACATGGAAGAGACCTAAATGTCTCAACACATTTTTTCATTCCCAAATAGAAAACACAAGACAAAGAAAATATAAAGGAAAATATTTTGGGTCAATATCGAAGGGACCTAAATGTCTTGATGCCTTCTGTCATCCCCAAAAGCAAAACATGAGACAAAGATAAAATTTTAAAACATAGGGAAGAATATAGGTACAAATAGAGGAATGTTACAAAGAGAGAGGAACATCAAACAAAATAATAAAGTGAGATCAAATTATGCACATGCAATCACACAGAAGAAACATGAAAAAGAAAATAAAGATAAGACTAGTAAGGCACATGTGAGTCAACCTATAGCTAAGGTTGTCTACATCCCATTATTGTTCATCGTATACAAAAGTTAGACAACTGGCCAATAGAATGAAGACAAATGTGCTACTAGGAAAAGGCTATCTAATTCTTTCGCACACTATGTTTAAGAAAAGAATGAGCCGAGATAGGTGATGAAAAGAGCTCCTTGCATTTTGAAATGATTTGCAATAAATATAAAACATGTAATAGTGAGAATGTTATAATCAGACCAAAACTATTACATGGCAAGGAGAAAAAGGACATGCCTTAAGGGATTATTTCTATGATATAAAACTTTTTAAATATTTGTTTTAAAGCACAACACTCATCAGTACTATTTCCAATAACTTTATGATATCGACAATGCAAAATGTTTGCATTCTTAGGATATAGTTTTGGATTTTGTTTCATGGGTGCTAATGTTACAAGTTCTTGGCTTATAATTATATGTAAATTTCTTTCAATTGCAAATGGAGGAGAAGGGAATTGTAGTTTCTTGAGTTTTTAAGGCCTTCTCTGTTTGCTATATTCACCAACTTCTCTAGGTCAATATAGAGAAGGAGGTCCTAGAGTGACCTTGTCTTCTTTGTTAGTCATCAACTACTCTTTAGGAAGGTGGACACTTATGTCAGGAGGAGGATCTTTATATCTTATCCCATTTGTTTTTCAGTAGGAACTTTCTCTGAAAGTTTATGAATTGCATGCTCACTAGTTATGTCACATCCTTGATTAGTTAAAATCTTAAAGCCTTGACCATATGTCTCTTGAAGGTTGATAGGAGTGTTGGTCACTTTGTTAACATAGGATGGTCGGATATTTTATTGATTAGAAGAACTAAGTTCACCTATTGCAAGGAACTTAGGATTGACTTGTGTTTCAATTTTAGGATGTAAAAGACCAAACATTTCAAGTGGTGGGATGATGGGAGGTGTTGGTTGCTTTAGGGAATGATAAAAGGATGCATTATTTTTGAGGTTGTTAATGAAATCGCTTATGAAGTTATTGATGTTTTCATCATATTCCCCAACGATGTCAACATCATAAGGAGGACAGGCATTAGGAGTTTATTGTGTTGGAAACACAAGGGAAGACAACTGAGAGGGGGGGTGAATAAGTTTTCCAAAAAATTCAAAATTATTAATCTTATTAACCTTAATTCTTATATCTGATTATTAACAGTGAAAGCATGAATCAACAACACATTAGAAACACACATAAAACCAATATTTTTTATGTGGAAACCCTATTAGGGGAAAAACCATAGTGGACGTTAATCCACAAGCTATACCCTATTAAAAGTATAAGAAGAATATAAGAGGAATGCACATGCATTCAAGCGCACTACCTAGAACTCACTACTCAAAGGAAGACTCACTGTCTTACAAAAAATAGTCAAATTAGAACCATCTAAAGAAATTGAACTGAGAGAGTAGCATCTACAAAAGCCTGAGTACAGTTTCGGTTAAGCACATGAACACTTCTTCACTATCTTTCACTCTTCTTCACACTCTGCTCTACCTTCGAATGATCTAAACCTTATTTTCACATGGAACTCACATACTTTGCATTTAACACACTCATAAAATGAGATAAACAATCACTTATATATATCCACAACAAGAAATTGCATTGCTTTATGTCAGCTTCAACAAAATAATAGAATGAATGCAAACTGTCATCCCAAAAACAATAAATATTATCAATGCGTAGCAACCAAAGTTGGCCACAACATATTAGGGACCTAAATCAATATCCTCGAACACAAAATACCTTCAAATATTCTTCCTCGAAGATCCACAGCACGCTTCGAACACATTACTGGCCATGAACATGAAAAAAATGAACACGCAAGAGAAAATATCTGATTGCAAGAACAATGATCAATGTGGATGTGTAGTGTAGATAAAACATTATCTAGAAACATCCACGAACATCATAGGAACATATGCAATAACTCAGATTACCAGAATAACATTGTCGTCTTCCATGAACACCATTTGCAGTAACAGAATAACTATCAGAACACATAAACTTATAACTTCCTCAAATCTTCATGCGCACCTCTAAAAATTAAAAATTATAAACTATATAGGCTTGAAAACAAACCCTTTAATCCAAAACATCTAGTTTACAACATACTTAATTTTCCTTCATACTAATCTTTACTGCTTCATAGATAACCTGTAACATATTTATTTCAATTTTCTCAATATCCTCAACATATGCAGCTTTAAAGACATCTATGCTAACAGTGTTGAAATCAATGACAACCACATATCAAAAACTCAACCACAACATCCAACAGATTAAGCATGGGTAGGTTCAATTTTGTTAGTCATTTCCAAAAGCACAACTTGATAAATCCACTAATGATTTTAATGACATCCAAAGCTTGCTAAAGCATATATATAAAATGAAATGCAATGTAATAACCTAGAATAAAATTTGTAAATATAATTTTGAATTTAAGCAATGCACAAAATGAATGAAATTAAGCTAGATGCAATGAAATGAATGGAATAGAAACTCGATAAAATAAAATAGAGATCTATCAACAATAAATAGAAACATAGAAACAAAGCTTTTAATGCTATAACATGTAATTTAAGATCTGACACGGGACTAAATCGCATAGAGGGGCATATGAGAGCCAATTATATTTTTTTGGTGATTTAAATGATAATTAAAATTCAATAGAGAATACCCAAAAATCAGGAAAAACTATGTATACTTGGACTAAATCTCCTAGAGGGTTGTATGAGTCCCAAATTAGGGTTTTGATATGAATTTGAGAAAGTTATGAGTCAATGTTATGTTTTTTGGTTTGAAATTTGTCTAGAATAAGTGCAATTATAGATTTCAAATGAAATTCAATGATGCAAGATACAAAAATGGAACCTATATACACTTTCACTAATGCAAGATTTAGAAACCCTAGATGCAAATTAATTAATACAAGACCTAATATAAAGTTAATTCAAGGTAGATCTAGGACTATGATGAATTCTAAATCTAAAATTAAGGCATTCTAAAATGATAGGTTCACCAAAATGAAACAGCAAAAAACGTCTCTCTATGCTCTGGGAGATAGAACAACCAATCTTCTTCAAGTTTAATTCAAGGAAACCTTAGAGATCTCAATTTGTGGATGGAATGAGGGAAACAGATCTGAAATAAGGTGTCCTATGGTGTGATTGAAGTTTAAAAGGGGGTTCACCACCAAGAAAATTCTTCGAAAGACAAGAAATGTATATGATATGCAAAACCTAAGCAAATGACCTAGAAATGAACTCAAATTGGAATAGTAAACTAGAGATAAACAAAGGTGCACCTAGAACCTTAAGAGGCTTGAACGAGGGTTTGAAATACTAGAAATATTGAATTTCAAATCACACTGCAACTCATATGCTAGTAGGCTCAATTTAGTCCTAGTTTAAGGTTTTTGATAGAAGTTGGAATCTAGAACTAGAAATTTAAGATCTACTAGAAATGTCTTAAATATGGTATATTTGTACTCATACATCACAAGTGTTGATTTATTCTATTATTAGGGTTGATCTACGACTTTGATATCCTCTTAGGTTCTCCTCTAGCTTCTCTCATGCCAAATCTCTGGGTCTAAAACATGGAATTGCAGCTTGTAGGTGACTTTTCATGGTCTTGAAATGTAGATGACAACTTTGACAACTTGACAACTTTTCTCCAATATTTCTCTTCAAGGTATCTTGAACCTAAACCTACAAATCTCACATCAAACATAGGGTAAAATGTTGTTTTTTTAGTGGATCTAGAGGTTTTCCTTGGTCAAACCCAATCTTGCTAATCAAATCTTAGAATGAAATCAAACAGAAGGAATGAATGATGAATGAACAAATATGCAATGTTGTAAGTCACCAAACCCTTGAAGACAATGTTGGAAACATGATTGAAATGGACAACACAAATTTATATCTTGACTCTTGCTTGAATATTATAGATCTTGAATAAAATGCTTGTTTGAATCATGAAACCCTATGTCAAAAAAATTATCTCAAAAACAAACATGATGCATGATGAATTTTCCACGATGCTTGAATCTTGAAAATAGCTCCAAAACACTTGATAATCAACTCTTGAATGCTATTGAATGCTCCTGAATGATCATGATCATAACATTTATATAAGAATACTTGCATAAAACTTCTAGGATTCTTCATAAGATTTCTAGGAGAAAATATGTGAAATAACCTTGTATTTATACTTGATCATGCCAAATATCATAAAATTAAAACACTAGAAGCTAACATTTGATCTAGGAGAAAAAAATCCCACCAGGAATTTATTTAAAAATTAGGTCCAAACTAAGTGAGACTCATATGCCAGTTGGGGTGTATGAGTCCCATTAGGCTAAGCTTGGGACAAAAATTTCAAGAAATGTTTAGTTTTATGCCAAATTCTAGTTTAGGCCCCAAAATATAGGTGGGACCCATATGTTCAAGGTGGCGTATGAGTCCTAGATCACTAAATTTGGGCCTTACAAATAAAATAATTATATTATGATTGGTTAATTGATATATGGCAGGATTATCCTCGGAAAGATGCATTAAATAAGGCTTGTAGATGGAAAACAGGACCAAATAAGATATAAAGAAGCCCAATTTTAGCAGGGAGGGCCCAAATGAGTGTGAAAATGTATAGGACTACATTTTTATATGCTACATTATGATTATACCATAGTCTATGAAATGGTCTATAAAAGACCTAATAACCCAAGGAGTGGGAATTTCTATTAGACTTAATAAAAATCCTCATAGCTCTATTAAAGTTATATAGAAAGAAGATTTAGATATCTATGTTGGACTACCAAGAATTGCATCTTTTATCCAGGACCTAACTATGTGGGATATTTTGTTGATTTTTAGATATTTATCGACTCAAATCGGTTTGGTAATATTAACTTCAATAAGTATATGAGTGGCTATGCCAAATTTTTTGGAGAATAAATTATTTGGACAAGAAAATGATACAATATGGTTGTGATACATCGGTTTAAAATGATACTTTATTTAAAAAAATTGTTTGAATATTGGATTTGAATGTAAATAGTTGAGGATTAAGTGTGATATCTATAGTTCCATCCATTTAGGTAAAAAATCGTAATACTATGCTTTGAAAATAACTATTTATATTTAGTATAATTTTTTAGGAAAAATGGTTGATGCTGGTAAAATCATGTTATGGAATGTGGTCACCCAAGTGAATTTTGTTGATTACCTTACTAGTAAAGTGATCACAAACAAGTTTAGTTTGTGTAGGGAAGCCATGTTCCTCCTATATTCTACATTTTGATTTGATATTGTAATTTATTTTTCTTCCCTAATTCTCTTGCAAGGTGTTCGATATGTGGGAGAATGTTTGGGTAAGGTGTCTCAAATTGGAAATCCAATTGTTCTATGTTGATAATTTTATGTATTTCTATTTTATATTTGTTCCTTTTGTTTCTTCTTGGGAATTTTGGAATCCTTTCTTGGATTGGATTAATTTTGTGTTATATTCAATATCTTTCTCACATGAGGATGTATGAATCCCACTTGAACTTTTTTCTTATTTCAACACATATGTGAACATATTGGAATGTTTCTAATATTTTCTTGACTAATTTTCATAGGAGCTCCATATGATAGATTCTTATGATATGTAAGGGAATCTAAGAGAGGTTACATCAATTTTTTTTGATCTTGATGATTTTTTTAGAAACTTGTCTTGAAGTATCTAGTATATAGAAGAAAAATGAAAAATTGGAAAACCATGTTTGAGCATTAAAATATTCTATGGTATAACACTATTTCAACATATAATAACTTGTATGTAAGTATTAGTCTATGGGATATTGTACCAAGGGAGGGATTCGGATTTTATTTCAATGAATTTGGCTTTCATACTTTCCTTATAAATATTTTACTAGAAATTAGAACCTAGTCTAGGAGTATGGAAAAGCTAGTTTATAGGTTTTAGTATTAATAGATTCCTATAACAATTCAAGGAAGTAAGTTATATTTATGAGACTCTTTTGAATGAAATTCAATATTTAAATATCCTGGGTGTGGATTTTTCTTCTTTTAATGGTTTATGCATAATTGTTTGGATCTCATTTTTGGTAATGTAAATTTTCACATTTTAATTATTGAATTTTATGTAGCTGGATGGTCAAATATGGGAACAAATTTAATTTTTATTATACCCTATTTTTATATAACATAAGAAAAATAGATATGATTTGGTGAGTAATGTTAGAAGTTATAGCCTAACTCTATTCACAAATACTAAAGAGGATGTGAGAAATGGATTCAGAACATTATTATTTATAAATAGGGAGTACCTGAGAGAATGGAAATGTGATGTTACAAGTGTTGAAGGTATAGTTCTTTAAGAGCTTCAAGTAGATGAGAAACAAGAGCCTAAATGTGAGGGTAAAGTGGTGGTACAATAGTATAATATTTAACAAGCACTTACAAATGTAGTGTAGGAAAATGCATACACTTGTATTTTCACATTTGTTTGGGCCCACCTTGCTTTATTTATCCTTCTTTATGTCCTAATTGGTCCTAATTTACATCCACAAATGTAATAAACTACATATTTTTTTGGCTAATCTCGATAATCAATAGAGGGAAAATGAGCATTTAATGATTCTTTATGCGTGTCCTTGATTTTTGGGTTAGGACTAAAATGTCACCTAGGGCATCTTAGTCACCTAAAGGTCTTGGGACCCTGATTTTCAATACACCTGAAAAGGTCCCTTTTTGGAGTTTGTGCCCCGAGAATTGAGCCTTGGGACTAAGACACCACCTAGGACATCTTAGTCCTCGGCTTATTTTTGGGATTTAATTTCAAATTTTGGCAAGATTTATTCTCCTTCAATTAAAATTTTCCTGTTTCGGCTTGGTGTGATGTAATTTTGGGATATTAAGCATTGAACCACAAAAAAGATATGGGAAAAAAAAGGGAAAGACGATTCTCCAATTAGGCCCCTCGAGTTTTTCACCTAGGAGCTTGGATGGAAGAATGGCTCTCTTTCCACTTAATGATATACTTTTTGGTGAGTTCATTCAAAGATAGGGGTTGTGTTGTGGGTGTGGTGTTAGTATTTGCCTAAGTGTTGTAATGTAATATAGAAAACTAACTATGAAAAGTAAACTAAATGTAAATGTAAACTGTGCAAAGTAAACTAAATGATCTAAATGCATGCAAACTGAAAAGAAACTGGGAGAAACATAAATGGTGCACCTAGGAACTAAAATTTGTAGAAGAGGGGCTCTGGAATCTATTGGGAATTCTCACTGGGACACTTATGCCATAATAGGTGACCTAGTCCTCTTCCTTCGAAATATTGTCAGAACAGGTTTCTAGAAAAAGGGTGTCCAAATCTATAAAAATCCCTAAAAAATAGGTTCATAGGGAGTAGGTCGCCGTTGTTGGCAATCTAGTCCAGTTTTGAATTTTTGGGAATCGAGAAGTTGAGATGGGAGCCTTCGGTTTGCACTTTGGTTCTTGGTAGCTGTGGTTCAGATTGTACATGAAATGGGTTGAAAGAGGTCTCCAAGATTCAACTAGACTTGAATGAATTTGATGAATTGACAACACCTTTTTAACACCTTTCTATTTGACAAACCTACATACAAAAACCTACAAATAACACATGCAAAGAGGAGAAAAGGGTTAGGGTTAGAGAATAGGGGTTTGCGTTAGTCAAAACCTAAATGATGAAATGAAATAGGAAAGGAAAGATTATTGAATAACATGTAAATGAAAACACTCACCAAGCCCTTGTTGAAGAAGTTTGAAGACATGCAAGAACCAACTCCAATGGATGATGTTTGAAATGCTAAGTTTTTGAATGCTTGCTTGAGAAGATTGATTGCTTGAGTGCTTGTGAAGATGCAAGAGTTGGAGAGATGTGGAAGAAGAGAGGAAGAATGAGTAGAAAAACCCTTATTTATACATTCTATGCCCTAATTCCCTGAAAATAACACATGATAGGCAAACCTTAAGGTTTTGGAGGTAAAATCTCACTTGAAATTTTCTTTAATTTTGAATTTTATGCCTAAAGGGACTAGGTTGCCCAACGTCGTGACCTAGTCCACTTGGAAAAACTCAAGTGGTGGTCGAGATTTAAGTGTTGTTTAATAATGTTGAATGGGCTTGTCTCCTGAAACACACTTAAGTCGGGCCTAAAAGTACATTAAGGGGAAAATTTAACATAAGGAAGGGTTGAATTAGTTGATGAAAAGCCCAGGAAAGTGTGAAATTGTATTACAACACCTTACAACACTTTGACACAAGGATTAGAAAGAGGCAAAAAGGGGTTGTTTAGGTGAATTATTATAGAAAAGTCCTATAAAAGTGAGGAAATGTGTTACAACACAACACCTTTGTAATACTTTTGTAGGTTTTTGTTGATTTGCAAGCATTCAAGGCCTAATGTGAATGTGTTGGCCACATTACAACATCAGATTAAAGAAAATCCAGGCCAAAATCCAAGGGAAAAATCCCAAATGAGTGAAAAAGTGTCAAGGCTACACTTTTTGGTGACACATTTAGCCCCCAGTTTAGTGAGAGGATGAAATTGCTTCAAACTCACACTAAAGTAGTTGAATCATGCATGCCAAGAGCGATCTAAAGTATTCATGCTAGTAAGGTGAGAGGACTATAATCAAGAAGGATGATCAATCCCCCAAGATCAATATCCCATGGAAAACCAAACATAAGCACAAAAGATCACACAAGGAGTGATGTGAAAGAGTTAAGATGGAGATAAAGTTAGATCAAGCTTCAACCATTTGTCTTGCTAGTTACGGATCAGATCTAGGCTATTTGTCTGAAATGAAGTGTACTCACTCTAGGGTGATGAGAATTTTGGTTTTGCACCAAGTGAGAAGGCCCAAAAAGGTGAGAAACATACACTTGGTTGGTATGTACTCACACACACAAAGGTAGCTTATGGGGAAAGTCATGTCACTAGTTGGGCTTCCCGCTCAACCATATCAAATTTATACCTCTTGATAGCTTTGATAAGGTGCCACAAAAGAAAAAGGTTCATAGTTAATGAGGAAAGCAAAGATTTGTATGCTTATAACTCATGAACAAGTGCAAAATGGCACCACAAGCATGCAAGTTGTTTTATGCAAGGTATCCATGTATGCAAAGTGTGAAATGCAACATCCAAAATAGAAAAGGGTTGTTCAAAGGAGTCTTATTTAGTTCATGCGAGGTATTTTACTTAGGGAACATTGTGTCTAAGTTCTCCAAGAGAGGACCAATAAAATGATAGAGAATTCACAAATTAGGGGATGGAGTGTGTCGCATTAGGCCACTAAGAGGAATATAGTATGCTAAGATAGGTCACTTTCATGAAGGACATTACACCCAATGTCATCCACAAAGTGAGAGACTCGTTATATGAAGTGATAAGGCTACACTAAAAACAAATAAAAATAAAAATGAAAAGAGAAATAGTTCTAGTGTATGCCTCCACTTTAAAGGAATTGTAAAACACTGTACTATGAGAAATTACTTTAAAGTAGATAAGTGAAAAATGCAAAGAAGAAAGGACATGAGAGCTCACTTGGAAAGCCCTATGCCAAGTGATATGTTTCTGATTGAGGTTTCATCATGGAAAGGATAGTATGTCATATGTGATTCAACTTAAGACATGTCCTTTGTATCCCAAGCTTGCTCTTGTATGTTCATGAGAGGTTAATTATTAGCCAAAAGAGACATTCGACAAGTGACATATGAGGACAAGGCTAACAAACCACTTACCCCTACTTAGTGTAGGACAAAGGTGAGCTGAATAGGATGAAGGTACTTATCAGTGAGATGAATTAGGTGCTTCAAAACACAGAAGGGCACCACACTTTGTGAGATGTTTGAAGTTTATGGTTTGAAGAAAATGGAGAGAAGGGAGGTAACCCTAGTTTTTTCTTGAAAGAGTATGATATGTTAGTTTGCATCATGTGTTAATTTCATCCATTTGTATGAGGGAGATCATAGCTGATATCATAACAATCTTCCAACTTAAATGAAGGGGTTGTGTGCTTCAAAGAAGGATTGGTTTCTGTACAAGAACACAGATCCTTTTTAGTGTTGTATGTTGTCCCTTCATGAGGGATGGGAGTTATATAGCCCCCATCACCACCATGGGGTAATGTTGTTGATGTATAACCAAGTTGAGCATATAAGACATAGGGTTGTTTTGGTTTAGGTTATGAGATTTAAGACTCCTTTAAAGAGAGGCGTAAGACCCCAATCATTACGAGAAATTGTATCAGAAAATGAATTGTTTGTATGTGACTCTTTGGACCAAGAGGGTGAAATTTTGGAAATTTTATTGAAAGGAGGTGTACAATCTAACGACCCCAACTTATCATGAAAGAGTTCTATTGTAGGTGAAGGAGTAGCATCAAATTATATAGGTTCAAGTTTTGATATAGGAATGAAAGGATTAGGGGATTTGGAAATGTTGTGATTAGTTGACTCATAGCTTCATTCATCAGCATCAACTATGTATATATTGTTATTGTACTCGAATTTAATTATACGGTGAAGGGTGGATGGGACTCCTTTCATAGCATAAATCCATGGTCTCCCTAGGAGAAGATTGTATGGAAGGGGTCCTTGCATGATATGGATAGAGGTAGGAAACACTATAGGTCCGACCTCAATAAGTAATGTGATCATCCCTAGTGGTTGTCTATTAACATTGTCAAAGCCATGGATATGAATATCATTAAGTTGAATGAGCTTTTTGTCCATGCCAAGTTTGTTGAGGAGGTCCATGCTACAAACATGAATTTCTACGCCATTGTTGATGAGAGTGTGCCTGATTAAAGTTTCATGAATGGACACCTTTATCATCAAGTGATCATAGTTGTTTTGAACATCAAGTGAGGGTAATTCATGTTTAGGGAATGCGATTTCAGATTGGGTTACTTGCATGGGGCAAGAGGAGGAGGATACATCAGTTTATTATATGTAAGATTGGATTTCATCCATCTGTATTTGCAACATTTCTTGAAATAAACACTTGTATATAGGTGATATTTGAATGAGTTTCCATATGGATATATTAGCAGGAGTCTTTTTAAGATCATCAACACTAGGGACTCTAAGTTGAGAAGAGGGTAATGAAGTAGGAGTGATGTGTGATCCCCTATATTTTTGAGTCACTAAGTTACAACTTAGCGGTCGCAAAACATTGTCATGATTTGATTGCATCATGGATTTCAAGAAATCTTAGTTTTTTGTGTGATTCACTAGTGGGAGGGGACTTAGGAAGCTCACCAATTAAAGGAGATCCCACTTGTGTTGTCATAACCTCAAGAATCTTGTCTTTATTTGTATGATTTTCTAGTGAAGGGGATTGTAATAAAATTTGATTATCTTCACCTAAGGAAGTTTTAGTGTTTAAAGGATATGTGTCAATGTGCATATTTTCTTGCACCATGATATTCTCCCTAGGAGGAGAGTTCTTAGGATAATTACCAACCAAATGTTCTTGACATTCAAAGGTGGGTTCTTCTAAAGGGACTTTATCACAAATAGGATAATGATAAATGGGTGAATTGTCTTTCTTAATAAGGGCTTCCCTAGGGGAAGGGGGACAACTAAGATACTCATTACTTTCATCGATTGTATTTTCTACCAAAAAAGTATCTTCTTCACAATTACGAGAGATACTAGGGGAAGAATAAATTTTATTGTCATGATCCCTCATGGTTTTGTTGTCTTTTTTGTTGAGAGAGGTAAAAGGAAGGAAACGACTAGAATTCTCATAACACTGATTGATTGGTTCTTTGAACACCAAAATATCTTCTTTACTCATAGGAGGTATATTAGGAATTTCCAAGATTGTATTCTCTATCACAAAATCACTCTCATAGGGAGAGGGTAGGGATAGTTGCTTAGCATGTATATATATATATATATGACACTAACATTTAAAAAAAAAAAATTAAAAGAATTTGTAACCATGTCGTGTAATGTTTCAACAATATAAATAATGTATATGAGAAGATACAAAACATTTTCATCCAATGTATGCTAAGTTTTAAGAATGTAAACAATGTATATGAAAGAATGAAACAAACTTTTATTAGACTTAGGAAAATATTTATGAAGAGAAACATTGTGTAAGAAAAAGTGAAAAGTACTTTTATCAATTTTATACATAATTTCAGAAATGTAAGCATTTTGCAGATCTAATGATGAAGGTATATCAAGAATGACTACCCTAAATTGATGATTTTGAGTTAGAAGCATAAAACCTATGTTCCCGAAACTTTACAAACTTATAGTATATGGTAATAGGAGGTATAGGAAGCACATAAATGAGGTTTATGATGCTTTAACAGGGAGTTAAAAATGTGAATTGGGACTAAGTCACCCAGAATGACAAATTAGTCCCAATAGGGATTTTTTTCAATTTTTTCAATTGTTTTGATTGGTTTTGATGTGTTTCAGGCTGTATGATGCACTCCTAAGATGCAAATGAAATTTTTTAGAAATTTTAAATGAAAATATATATGAAAAAATGCAAGCTACATGAACTTTTCACTAATGCAAGTGTAAAAACCCTAGAATGCAACACAATATAAAACCCTAATGCAATGTGAATGCAAGATTTTCCTAGGATGCAAGAACAAAAGTTGAGAATAGTTCTAAGGATGGGTTCACCCAAATGAACCACCAAAATATATGGACAAGAAGGGAAAGAGGATTCCCCAATTAGGCCCCTAGGGTTTCTCACCTAGGAGCTTGGATGGAAGAATGAATCTCTTTCGCACTAATGATGTATTCTTGGTGAGTTCATTCAAAGATAGGGGTTGTGTTGTGGGTGTGTTATGTTAGGATTTTCCTAAGTGTTGTAATATAATAAAGAAAACTAACTATGGAATGTAAACTAAATTTAAATGTAAACTAAATGACCTAAATGAATGCAAACTAGAAAGAAACTAGGAGAAATAGAAATGGAGCACCTATGAACTGAAAGTTGTAGAAGAGGAGCTCTAGAATCTTTTGGAATCTACTGGACATGCTCACTAGAACACTTACGCCAGAATGGGTGACCTAATCCTCTTCCCAGGAAACTTTTTCGGGAATAGGTTTCTAGCAAAAGGGCATCCAAATCTATAAAGAAAACCCAAAAAAAAAGTTCAGAGGGACTAGGTCGCCATTGTTGGTGACCTAGTCCACTTTTGAAATTCTAGGAATCTAGAAGTGGAGATGGGAGCCTTCGGTCTACACTTCGGTTCCTGACAAGTTTTTGGTTCAGATTCTACAGAAAATTGGATGAAAGAGGTCACCAAGCTTCAACTAGGGATTGTTGACTTGAATGAATTTGATGAGGGGTATGTGCAAGATCATCATGGAAAAAACAGGCCCTTAAGTGGCAATAAAATTCAAAAATCAGAGTTACTCAACTTGACTTAAATATTTGAATAATTTATCTATAGTATTTAAAAAATATGTAAGAATAGAATATGTAGCAAATTGAATGTAGTTTCTAGACTACTAGGTACTTAAATTTCAAGGAAAAATAAAAAAATAGGTGTTTGTCTGACCACCCTAACCACAATAAAATGATAATATTTTTTAATAATATATTAGATATAAGTAGGGGACTCATGTCCTGATGTGATGCATATTTTTTTGTAATTTTTTTCCAAGTAAATAATTAATTATGATTTTTTTATTAAATTTTTTTTAAAATATAAAAACTTGTATGTCTAACCACCTTAACTTGGTCAAAACTTCATGAAATTCATTTTTTTTAATCCTATAGTATGTGAAGCATAGAATATGACACATGTTTCAGATTCAAAAAATGTGATACCGTTTGGAAGTTATAGATGTTTTTCAATCAACCTATCAATCAGGACTTTAGTCGTAATTCAAATAGAAAATGAATAATAATTATTTATTAAATTCAAAGTAAAGCAAAATTTATATTCGTGGAAAGCAGAGAATCTCCTTTAAAAACCCTTTTTGTTTCATCAATTTTGGGTGAAAAGAAAGTCTTCAGCCACATGGGCTATTGTATCACTTAGATATCGCCACTTTTTGGCCCATCATGATCCTACACATACTCTGAGTTCACAACAGCTTTTTAGCACCTTTCTCTTTGACAAAACTACATACAAAAACATGCAAAGCACACATGCAAAAAGGAGAAAAGGGTTAGGGTTAGAGGATAGGGGTTTTCCCTAGTCAAACCCCATTTTGTTAATCAAACCCTAAATGATGAAATGAAATAGGTAAGGAAATATTATTTAATAACATGTAAATGTAAAAACTCACCAAGCCCTTGTTGAATAAGTTTGAACATATGCAAGAACCATCTCCAATGGATGATTTCTGAAATTCTATGTGTTTGAATGATTTCTTGAGAAGATTGAGTGCTTGAGTGCTTGTGAAGATGCAAGAGTTGGAAAGATGTGGAAGAAGAGAGGAAGAATGAGGAGAAAAACCCTTATTTCTACATGTTATGCCCTAATTCCCTCAAAATAACACATGATAGGCTAACCTTAGGGTTTTGGAGGTAAAATACGGCTTGAAATTTTCTTTAAGTTTGAAATTTATGCCTAAAGGGACTAGGTTTCCCAAGGTGGCGACCTAGTCTGCTTGGACAAATTCAAGTGGTGGTCAGGATTTAAGTGGTGTTTAATGATGTTGAACGAGCTTGTCTCTCAAAAGACACCTAAGTTGGGCCTAAAAGTATATTAAGGGGAAATTTTAACATAAGGAAGGGTTGAATTAGTTGATGACATGCCTAGGAAAGTATGAAAATGTATTAGAATAGCTTACAACACTTTGACACAAGTCTTGGAAAGAGGTAAAAAGGGTTTTTTAGGTGAATTATTGTAGAAAAGTCCTAGAAAATTAGGGAAATGTGTTACAACACTTCACAACACCCTTGTAACACTTTACTAGGTTTGTGTTGATTTGCAAGCATTTGAGGCCTAATGTGAATGTATTGGACACATTACAACATCAAATCAAAGCAAAACTAGGAGAAAATCAAAGGGAAAAGGCACAAATGAGTGAAAAAGTGTCAAGGCTACCCTTTTTGGTGACACAAGCATAGCTAAGTATAAATACAAGGTTCATTCAGTTATTTTCATATCTAGAAATCCTAAGCATTCATGAAAGTATTCAAGTATTTATAAAAGAGCAGTTCTTCAAGAATTTGGAGCCACCATCAAGATTCAAGCATCATATCAAAGGCTATTCTTGCATCATGTATGTTTTTGTGCAAAAATGTGTGATGTATGGTTTTGATTCAAGCAATCAATTCAAGAAAGATCTATTGGATCATTCCATTGATTCAAGATCTACATTATCCATTTCACACAAGGTTTTAGAATTTACAACAAGGGTTTGGTGAGTTGTGATATTGCATGTTGTTCATTCATTATTTCCCTCCTTTATTCTATTTTATTTTAGGGTTTAATTACAAACAAGGGGTTTGACCAAGGAAAACCCCCATTTACTAACATTCAACAAGTTTTCCCTCTCTTGTATGGTTGTGATTGTATATTTATATTGAAGACTTGGAGATCATTCAAAGTGCAAGATTGAAAAGTTGCAAAGTTGCATGAAAAAGTTTCCATCTTCATAGAAACTCACCTATAGGTCAAATCCAAATGTTTTAAAACTTGAGATCTGACAGGAATCAAGTGGAGAACTTCAACCTCAGGATCACATTCGGAGTTTTTAGAAATTCAAAATGAGACTAATTCGTGACCTTGGGAATATTAGTCCTCCTAGGGGTATTTTTTAGAGATTCTTTGAGATTCAGTTCTGAGATTCGAAGATTCCACATCTACCCCAAAAAATAGCAGTGGGTCTAAAATAATAGTAAGGGAATCTTAGTTCTCCAAGGAATATTTTGACAAGATTTTTATATTTCTACAATCCTCATTACATCTCAATATTTTCTAGGTATACACATCCTAACTTTTTATCACATAATTTTATCATTTGCATCTTTCATTTAGCTTACATAAATAGGTATTTTAGGTTGAATGCTTATTTTTCTTTCCAAGCATCTGCTTGGTGGTGAACCCCTTAAAGATCTAAAATAACACATCCTCCCCCCTTTCCTAAGTCCTAATTGAGAATTGACTCACCTTGTGAGGTTGATGGTCAATCCAACTAGGGTTCTTAGGACATTATTGAATGATTAGTTGGAATGTGGATTGAAAATTCATCATCCAATAAATCAAATTAATCATTTTGGTGAACCCGAGCTCTTTGAGCTTTATTTTTTCTGATTTGGAGTCCATCAATGTCCTAGATCTATATTACATTCATTGCATCTTCCATTAGTGAATGTGCATCTAGGGTTTCTTGCATCTTGCATTATTGAACTTGCATCTAGGGTTTCTTATGTTTGCATTAGTGAAAGTGCATATAGGTTACATTTTTAATTTCATGCATCATTTCATTCCATTCAAAAATAAAAAATTGCATTGTTAATCATTCCAATTGCATTTACAAACATTGTTATTGGATTCAAAATTGAAAAAAAGCGCATTCAATTTTGTATTCAAGTGCTTGTTACAAGTTACTTTTTCTTGCATCCATTTGCATAGATTTTTTTTTCCAAACCTCAGACTCCTAAATAGGAAACCTATAAACATTGTAGATAACTCGAAATTTTTTGATTGTTTTGACAAAAACCATTGCTAGGACTAAAATTCCCTTCCTCGCATCTTAGTCCCTCTTAGGCTCTTTTGCTCAGAATTCTTTGTGTGTTGTTTGTTGTTTGTTTCAGTCCTTGGAACTTCATAATCTCATTAGGAGGACCAAGATTCCCTTCCTGGCATCTTAGTCCCTATTCACTTTGGCATTCTATTTTGTAGGGTCTCAAATTTCTTTTCTATGGTTATGTTGGCTACTTTCAGTTTTTAGTTTTAGTTTCTAGAATAGTTGTTATTCCAACTTCTTTCATTTCAAGTGTAATTGGAAGCATAGTATAATGTGTTTGTTTCCCTTTCACTAGTTTATCCCTTGTATGAGCTATAATACTTGGTGTTCTACTACTAATACTATGGTTAGACAAAGTGCGAGACTCATGGCATCCCACAATAAAACACTTGTTGTGGATCTTGGGTTATCAAGATCTCGTATTCCTAGTGTTGGTATTATTTCACTAGGTATAGACCATACCATTTATACCTCTTTTTCCATGCCTACCTTACCCACAACTATTGTGCCAAGTGTTCAAACAATGATTGACCATATTCCTCAATAAAACATAATAAAAATGCATGGAGACCTAGCCCATTTACAAGATAGTGTGAGTACTAGAAACATTTCCAACACTATTATACCTACCATAAATAGTCTTCACCACATGATGGAAAGTGATGAAGGACTGGAATTTGTGTGTAACATAGCTCACATCTTTATAAAATATCTTCCTTCCACCACTAATGGTGCGCAAACTTAAAACAATGTGCAAAGCCAAGGAGGAAATCAAACTCCTCCCTCTTCAACCATAACCTCAATTCCCACCTATACAACTCCTCAAATAACCATAATAATGCAGCCTACTAGCAATATCCTTCCTACCTCATACATTTCCACTAGTGCTCCTTATACCTATGTGGCATCTAATCTCATACCTCCTCCCACAAGAAATCCATTCATTTTTCCTTCCAACACATAGACAACGCAACCATATTCACCTCCATCTCAAACCACAAGCAATGAACCTATCATTAACCACCTCTTACAAATATTTTTGTCCCTTCATCAACTCTCTACTATAAATCAAAATCAAAATGGTCCACCTTCATACTACGCAAAAAGCAACCTATTATCCTTGGAGATATTGAGAAATCCAGTGCCACAAGGTATAGAGATCCCTAGATTTGAGAAATATGGAGGAAAGGGAGATCTTGGTAATCCTGTAAATGCCTTTACTACTTTATGTAGTGGGTTTATCCTTGAGGACAAAACTTTTGGCTAAGCTCTTTCCTTGATCCTTGAAAGACATTTGCTTAAAATAGTTTTCTGCATTATTGAATAACTCAATTTGTTCATTCAATGAACTTGTTGAAGCCTTTATTAACCACTTCCAATTGCACATGGTTCCTAAAATGAAATTAGCTAATTTGATGAGATACAAGAAAAATGAGGGTGAAAAGGTCACAGACTTTTTTTCTCGTTATCAATCGCTTTATTCCCAAATCAGTGTGAATCCTCCTGATTCTCACCTCCAAAATATGTTCATAGAAAATTTACATAGAAAACTATGATATAAGCGTACAATGATCAAATTCCATTCCTTCATGCACTTATGCCCTACCCTTCATGATTATCAGAATTTTGTAGGTAGTAGTGAGTTGAAACCCACTTCTTACTATCTTGGAATGTTTGAATCCTCAAACCAAGAGACCTACCAACCTTTCTAAAGATAAAATAAAAGCCTAACTCAACCAAAACCTACCTCCCAACCCACCAAACATGTTGATACCCAAGTACTTGCTATCAAAAAGAGTAATCCTTACATATCTGGGGATTCACAAAGACAATTCACACCTTTACCCGAAACCCTTCATAATACCATGACTAAGATATTAAACAAGAACATGGTTACCTTACCTCCCGTTTGACCTATTGACCCTAGAAAGAAATTACCTCCAAGCTTTAGACACAATTCCTATTGTTATTATCACCAAAAAAAGGACATGATAAAAAAGAATGCAAGTGTCTTAAATATATTGTGCAAGACCTCATTGAGTCCAATCATAGTCATATTGGAGGTGTAAATGAAAAAGGTAATAAGATTGTAGCTCGTCCCAATAAAAACTTGTAAATCTTTACCAATCCCATGCCTAACCACAATATTTAATTTCTTAAGGCTAGTGAAACTAAGCCCAATGTGATGAATGTCGACACAAATGATGATAGCATGAGCAATAATGAACAAAATCCTATGGATACTGATGACCAAATTCCTATTAGTACAATAATAGGAGTGATTGACATCGATCCTCATAAATAAAAACCTATAATGCTTATTGATATTACTTTCTCTTTAGAAGAGACAATTGAACATGCACCTGATGGTCCTCTTTACATAGCTGACAGAATCAATAACAGGCCCCCTCCCGAGATTTTAAATGATTTCATCTGTGGAGGGAATGTGATCAAAGAGGAACTCTTATATGTGCATGAATGTACTCGAGATAGATATGATAAACCTAAAGCGTGGATTAAAACACATGATAGTTTTTCTCGTGCTACAATGGGCTCAATCACACCACCTTACAAGTAGGACCTAAGAAATCAACTATATCATTCTCTATTATCTCTAATTCAGAAAAATTTTGTGTGAAGTTAGGACACAAATGGCTTTGCTCCATGAATTTGGTCCCATCCAGTGTCCATAAGTGCTTAAAGTTTCCATTCGGCAATGAAATATTTACCATGAACCATGGTGGCTTTATCCCTCCATCTTCCCATGGAAATTTTTCCTTAGACTATTTTGGCCTGAGCCCATGGAACCTATAAGACCTCGTCAAGAATTCCTTTCCCTATCCTACCAAAAGTTCAAAGAAAAATGCATAACCAAGTTAT
Source organism: Sequoiadendron giganteum (assembly GCA_007115665.2). Classification (NCBI taxonomy): domain Eukaryota; kingdom Viridiplantae; phylum Streptophyta; class Pinopsida; order Cupressales; family Cupressaceae; genus Sequoiadendron; species Sequoiadendron giganteum. Next base: position 591,307,850 of record CM021104.1, on the reverse strand, counting down.
CACTTGAAAATTTTCCTTTGCCCATGCATTAACCTCCACCTCTTCAAGAAAATAATAGTGACCTTGAACCTCTATCTCAAGTGGATGCTTTTCCCGATAAGACTCCCAACTAAATTGTTTTTCCTATATTTCTTTGCCAATATTTAACTCTCATAGTTTTTCTTAAGTGGCTCTATTGGTGGAAATCCATGTACCATTATTTTCTTGTATAACAAATGTAACCCTTTGAAGTTAAAATGCCCAAGTCTTGAATTACATAGCCAAGATTCATTTTTATATGAGGATTTGAAAGCTAATTCAACAAAATTTTGAAATTCTTGTGGCTCTAAGAATAGTTCACTTTGGATTCTAAGTGGAAACATCCTATTTTTTGTCATTTCAACTTTTGCAATCAGCCTATTTCTTGGTTTCTTGTCTAAAATGACACATTCACCATTTTGAAAGTATATTTTATATCCTTTTGTACTAGTTGTCCAATTCTTATGAGATTGTGTTGCAATCTAGGAAGATATTATACATTAGAAAAAATATTCTCCTCACCTTGCTTAGTTATTATATTAATTGACCCTTTTCCCATGACTGAAACTTGATGATCCTCCCCCAATTTTACTTCCGATTTTACTAAATCATCCATTGTTGCAAACATCTCCTTACTCCCACTCATGTGATTACTACAACCACTATCTAAGAACCATACTTCTTTGGAAATCTCTTCTACAACATTGCATGTTATCAATTTGGTGTTTTATTCACTAGTGTTGGGTTGGTTTTCATTTGTAAAATGTGCCTTTTTCTTATTCATGTCATATTGTTTTCTCCTACATTCTGATGCAAAATTATTGTATTTATTGCAATAATGACATTAGATGTTGGATTTATCATACCTTTCTCCTTGATTATGGCTATGAGAAAGATTTCTCCGCCTTCCTCTTGTTGGTGTAGAATGAGCATGTGGGCTTGATTCTAGTCTTCTACTTCCAAATTGTGTATTTTTTCTTCCTCCTCTTGGTGTAAAATGTCCTCTACCTCTACTGTGATTTGATCTCCCTCTTCTTCTACCAAATTAAAGTTGAGTCATGAATGTATTCTCCAAAGAGGATGTCCCTGATTGATTTAATCTCTTCTCATGTGCTAAGAGTGATCCCATTAATTCATCTACTAATAGATGAGTAAGATATTTGGAGTCCTCAATAGCTACTATAACTAGATTGAAATTTTCAGGTAAGCTTCTAATTATCTTCTCTAAAACTTTTTGATCCCCAATGATTTATCCATAGGATCTAATCTGATTTTCCATTGCCATTTCCTGAGTGAAGAATGAATCTATTGAATCCGAGTCCTTCATTTGCAATTTTTTGAAATCCCTTATAAGAAATTGTAATTTTGTTGTTTTTACCTTGCTTGTGCCTTGGTATGATGTTTACAAACTTTCTCATGCTTTCTTTGATCTTGTGGTAGTAGCTACTCTAGAAAAAAATGATTCCTCCATTGTTTGTTGAATGAAAAAAAATGCTTTGGCATCCTTCTTCTTGTTTTCTTTCAAAAAATCCTTCTCTTCTTGTAAAAGGGCCTGATAAGCTTGTTGGTCTACTGGTTGAGGAAACCCATTTTCAACCAAGTCCCAAACATTTTGGAAGCAAAATAGGGTTTTCATTTTTATGATCCAAAAGTCATAATTTTTTCCATTAAAGACTTGAATTTGTGGTTGTGAAATACTTCCACTTGTTCCTGTCATGATTTTTCAAAATAAAAGACTTTGCCTTGCTCATTGTTATTCCTCTAATGGGGTATGTGCAGGATCATGAGGGGCCAAAAAGTGGCAATGGGAAAAAAATCAGGTTTTGGATCGACTCAAAAATGCAGAAATGTTGAGTTGACTTTTTTTAGGTTCGGGTGTTAGTACATTGCTCCAAAGAAAGGCCCAAACCTACTTTTGCAAATCGGATATCCAATTTGGATCAGATATCTGATTTGAAAAGCCTGTATAAATTAAAAAAACTCGACTGTTAAAAGTCATTTCACAATTTGGACGCGAGCGTAGAAGGAGAAGAAGAAATCCAATATCCGATTTGAAAGGTATGTTATTGGTTTTTTTTTTTGTTTTAATCAATTTTGCAATTAGATTCTTATAATTTTAAGTATTTTTTATGATTTTTTATAAAAAATAGGGTTTTTAATTGGTTTTTATTTAAAACTAGAGTTTGCAATGAATTTTTATTAAAAATTAATATTTTTAAATGGATTTTCATTAAAAACTAGTGTTGTTGATGTATTTTTATCAAAAACTAGAGTTTGTTATGGATTTTTGTGAAAAAGTAGAGGTTTTTTGGGATTTTTATTAAAAACTAGGGCTTTTTTACAATAATTTCATTTATATTGTGTAATTTTAATTAGATTAATTGATTTTTAACTTTAATGAAGTATTATGGCTGAGAATGAAAATGCACAAATACCAAATGTTCCACCACCTCCGCAGCCACCAACTAAAGACTTAATTGGTGAAAAATTGGGGCAATTGAGGGGAATTTGTGAAGTTTATAAGGCAATCCCTCGATTGAGAGACATGAAAAACACATTGAAGGAAATAATTAATAATATAGAAACCCTCTCCACCCAACATAATGCCTTTCATCGTGGTGAGAAGACATGGGGGAATATTATGCATGTGGATTGTCTTACGATGATGTGAAAGATCTCAAAATAACAAAAGCCCAAATAGCCTCTTTATTCATTAACCCCCCACACTGGTTTTCCAGTGAATGTTAATAACAAAAAACTTTCTATAAAATGGTGCATGAATAGGGACATTGTAGATAACTTTTGGGATCGTTGGTGTATGGTTTTTGATAAACCATTGAACAACAATTTTGATATACCATTTTACTTTATTAAAAAAATATATTTTGAGTTTTTGTTAGGGCATTGGTTGAGGTATGCCCCATGATAGACACGGGGCAGTTAGAGTAGTCCCACGCCCAAATTTTCCCCTTCCTCCCCTTTGTCCGCCACCTCCACTATATCATCTAGAGATTATCCAGGATGCAACCACATAGACTATTCAAGCTATTCACTCTTTGAGCGGTCATTTGGTTTTGCATGCTTCTACAGTAGCTCAGCCACATTCTAGTGATGTTGGTGAAGGCTCAAGTGCTTTTGCATCATCCTCCTCAGGTTCACATATTTGTGTGCCACATACTTGCACTGTGTGCTACCAGATATGCTTCGTTCCTCTTGTACAACCCACTGAGCATCACTTGGACACTTCTGATTATGACCTCCATGATGTGGACATTATAGATCAATGGTAGGGGAGTGAAGCGCACCCTATAGAGTCCTCACTTGCTAGAGTGGGGGATGTTGGAATAGTGACACAGGTAAGATTTAAGTTGTAAATTCATAACTTGCATTTTTTTTAAATGAATATTAATAAGAGATAGTATCAAGTACTAATATTTATTTACATGGTGTATTTAAAAATTGATGTCTGAGGAGGAGCTCACACGGGTGACTAATAGCACCCTTGGGGACATTTCATTTGGCTTGGACACACACAGAGTATATATTTTTGTACTCACTCGTTTACATTTTTTATTATATACTTGCTTCTCATTTGAATTTTCATTGATGAAATTATATAATAACTTATATGTTTATCTTATTTTCCTCTTGTAGGAAATACCTAGTGCGAGTGAGGTGTAGCCTTGTCTAGACAATGGAGGTACAAAGTTAGATAAGGGGAAGGTAATTGAACTCAAATTGGATTGAATTAATATTTTTAAGATCTTATATTGATTATACATGCATCGACATAGATTGGTAGTTTCATATGTACTTGTCATTTTTATGTACAGGAAATTATGAGTTATATAGAGATGTTGATAAGTGACACACCACCTAAAGGAGTAGGCATTGGAACACCTCAAGGAGTATGTGTTGAAAAACCTCAAAGAGGAGGTGTTGAAACACCTGAAGGAGATAAAGAGAAAGATCAACCTAAAGAGATATGTGTTTATTTTATTTTGTGTTTGGTAAATATGTTCCTATTACCAATAATCATATGCTAACTTGGATCAATTTTATGTTTTTGTTCACATATATAGATTGGCATTTCAAAAGTTAGTTTGGTATATTCTAGGACTCCTGACCCTTTGAAGAGACGTATATTTCAGGTAATCAAGATTTCAATTTTAGAGTTCAATTAAAATTCAATGTATATTGATTTTGATGTTAATTATTCGATTTTAAATTATATAGTATAACTAATCTCAATTGTGGTTTGAATTTTTCTTGTGCAGCTAATTTTAGAGCCAACGAGTGCTTCAAAGAGGCTCCATTTTGATGATCCACTAGTAGTTTAGGATGAGATAGACATTTTGGCATGTAAATTTTGAATACATATTGAGATAGCATATGCCACATTTTGTAAAACTTTATTTGAGTTGGCATCGATGCCATTTTTGTATATGGACATACATTTGACTATTGGATAATTTTATATATAGAAGCTGACAATCTAAATTTAATTTGTTCCTCATGTGCATGATTAAACTCTTTGAAAATTTTATCTTGAGCAATGGTTAAATATCAATGTAAAATAGCATAAAAAAAAATGATTATATTATGTAGTTTATATTTATATCGCTGATTACATTGCATTACACAATCTTTAAAACTCAAATCATTACTTCACATTGCATAACTAACAACTATATGTTCATAGATGAAAAAATTTCAATTACAATATAGTTTTTACAAAGTCAACCTAAGCAGTTATGCAATTACTTCACATTGCATAACTAAAAACTATGAGCAGTTGTCAATTGCATTTTCTTGTCATGGAATTATATGAAACCACATTTATTTGAAGCTTTTTTTCAAATAGTCCACTACCTTGTCTATGCTACCACATTTTTCATACCTGTCTACCAAATATTTTTATCAAATAGTTCATTTTTCATACATTTTTCATAGCTATCACATTAAGTTGTAATAAATTAAATGATAGCCTATGGCTATTTAATTTATACTCATTTGATTTAAATGGATGAGGCCGAACTTCCTTGATATTATTCTGTAATTTATTATTTTCAAGAGAGGCCAACCTCCTTGAAGAGTCACCTTATTTGTATAAATACAAGGTGATGTTTGTTCATTTCCTCAATCAAGTTCATTCAGCATAATTTGCATTCGAAGCAGAAGTTTGCATTTGAGCAACAGTGCTTCATCTTACAGCAGTAGGCCAATTTCAAGGAGAAGCATATTCAATTGTATCTTTGCATCTAGGAGATGTTCTATTATTCATTGTATCAAACTCAGCCATGAGCTAGGCTTGAGTTGTAAGTAGATTTCTGCTCTTATTCCATATTGTTCCTATCATATCTAAGTTGAAGAATACGAGAGAAATGCTTAAGACTTTGAAGGAGATGTATGAGATCAACAACACAAGTCGTGCTCTAGGCTTGAAGCAACAAATTCATCATGTTAAGATGGTGGAAGGAGAATTTTTCATCACCTACTTCATGAAGATTTCTGAATTGAGAGATCAACTCTCTACCATTGGTCATATTGTTGATAACAAGGATCTGACCATGTTGGCTCTTAATGGTCTTCCTTCATCTTGGGAGTCTTACATTCAAGAAATCAGTGCGAGATCAAAACTTCCCAAGTTTGAGCGGTTGAGGGTTGACTACAGTCAAGAGGAGTCAAGGCTGGCTGCGAGAGGTATTGGACGAAGCCCTACAAATGAAGACATTCATGTTCTTTCTTCTCAATCCTCAAAGAAGGAAGGAATATGAGGAAATAAAAGATGCTTCAAGAGGAATAAAGATAAAGGGCCAGATGGTGCTCTTGCATTCAAGAAGATGTGGGACCTCTCTCATGTTCAATGCCTTAGATGTGATAAGTTTGGTCACTATGTGAAGAATTGCCCTACCAGGCCTAATCAAGATTGCTAAAAGATAACAATATTTGATGGATTGTTACTCAGAAACTATGATGCTTAAAGACTCTCCGTCTAAGGATATGGGATCATGTTGCGACCATGTACAATAACCTCTCTCAATATTTTCTATCTTAGAGGTGTTTTCCCGTGGTGATGAGTTTTCAATTGAGGGAAAAGTTGCCAAATGCAAGCAATGTAAAGTTGCAAAGTGGTGCAACTTTCATTCTCTCACTCGTATGCCCAAATACATTGTTCCAACACATTCGGATGGGTACGTTTATGCTAAGTATGGTCCACTTTTTCACCCAAATACGCCGAATCACTCCGAGCTACATTGGATCGACGATTTCCCTTAAGAGTCCAAAGTGCTAAAAGGAAGAAATATTTGATGGTCTATTACTCAGAAACCGTGATGCTTAAAGAATCTTTGTCTAAGGATATGGGATTGTGTTGGGACCATCTAGAATAACCTCTCTCAGTTTTTTCTATCTCGAAGGAATTTTCCTGTGGTGATGAGTTTTCAGTTGAGGGAAAAGTTGCCAAATGCAAGCATTGTAAAGTTGCAAAGTGGTGTAACTTTCATTCTCCAACTCGTACGACCAAACAAACTATTCCAACACATCCGAATGGGTACGTTTACACTAGGTATGGTCCTCTTTTGCACCCAAATATGCCGAATTACTCTAAGCTACATTGGTCCGATGATTTCCCTTAAGAGTCCAAAGTGCTAAAAGGTAGCAATCTTTGATGGATTGTTACTTGGAAATCGTGATGCTTAAAAAATCTCCGTATAAGGATATGGGATCATGTTGAGACCATCTAAAATAACCTCTCTTGCTTTTTTCTATCTCGGAGGTTTTTTCCCGTGGTGATGAGTTTTCAGTTGAGGGAAAAGTTGTCAAATGCAAGCAGTGTAAAGTTGCAAACCGGTGCAACTTTCATTCTCCAACTTGTACAACCAAATGGAATATTCCAACACATATGTATGGGTATGTTTACACTAGGTATGGTCCTCTTTTGCACCCAAATATGCTGAATCACTTCGAGCAACATTGGACCGACGATTTCCCTTAAGAGTCCAAAGTGCTAAAAGGCAGCAATATTTGATGGAATATTACTCGGAAACCGTGATTCTTAAAGAATCTTCATTTGAGGATATGGGATTGTGTTGGGACCATCTATAATAACCTCTCTCAGTTTTTTCTATCTCAGAGGCATTTTCCCGTGGTGATGAGTTTTCAGTTGAGGGAAAAGTTGCCAAATGTAGGTAGTGTAAAGTTGCAGAGTGGTGCAACTTTCATTCTCCAACTCATACGACCAACTAGACTATTCCAGCACATCTAGAGTGGTATGGTTACACTAGTTATGGTCCTCTTTTGCACCCAAATATGACGAATCACTCTGAGGTACATTGGACCGACGATTTCCCTTAAGAGTCCAAAGTGCTAAAAGGCAGCAATATTTGATGGACTAATAGTAGGAAACCATGATGCTTACAGACTCTTTTTCTAAGGATATGAGATTGTGTTGGCACCATCTACTTTAACCTCTCTCGGTTTTTTGTATCTTGGAGGCATTTTCCCGTAGTGATGAATTTTCAGTTGAGGGAAAAGTTGCAAAGTGGTGCAACTTTCATTCTCCAACTCGTACGACCAAAAGGGTTGTTCCAACAAGGCTAGATGGGTACGTTTATGCTAGGTATGGTCCTCTTTTGCACCAGATACATAGAATCACTCCGAGCTACACTGGACCGGCGATTTCCCTTAAGAGTCCAAAGTGCTAAAAGTCAACAATCTTTGACAGATGGTTACTTGGAAACCGTGATGCTTACCAACTCTCTGTTTGAGGATATGGGATCATGTTGGGATCATCTACAATAACCTCTCTCGATTTTTTCTATCTTGGAAATGTTTTCCCAAGGACCATCTATAATTACATGGGAAATGAAATTCACATGAACTTTTTACATATTTGTTTTTGGAAAAAGTGGCAAGCCAATGTAATTTATTATATATAAATAGGAGATATTACAAAACCTAGTTCAAATGAGCATACCGACAGGAAAGAACCAGGAAGAAAACCTCTGGTTGTAGCTCGATTAAGTACAAAAATTTCTTTACATTTTAAACATACCCTTTATACAATTCTAGAAATTTGACCCATATTTCAAAAAACATCACTGGATATAGATTATGCCTATACACAGTTACAACCTTGTTACATTATTTCACATTTCAAAATTATAATTCTACAAAATTTTCCTATTGGAGGCATTAAGGGCATAGTCTTCCACAAGAGTAGTATGTTGATGTTCTGGAGTGACAGAGCTGCCTATTGTTGCAGTAGGTGCATGATAAATCATGCCAAGAATATCACAAAATTTGTCAAATGATAAATCTATATTGTCACAACAAAAAAGATGCTTAGAATAACCAATCTATATTATTCTAAATGACCTAATTGGTGATGAGATGGTAATGCAAACTATAAAAGATGCTTTGAATAACTAATCTATATTATTGTAATCTATTGCATACCTCTCTGAAATGATCAAAGCTAGCTATTGTTGTAGCAGGTCCATGATCAATCATTCCACAAATATAACTATTAAAGAAACCTGCATTGCAATAGTATACAAAATATCAGTATTAAATAAAGAACACTAATCAAATTAAGCATAATGAACCTAAGCATTGTACCTTCCATTCTTGAATATGCTATTCAAGTGTGCCTGAAGGGTCATCTCTTTGCTTAAGAGAATCCAATATTGCTTCATGATCAGTATTACTAAGTGTCCATAGTTGTTCTGTCTTTGGTTTGGCATGATGCTTCAACAACTTAACATTTTTTTCTATAACAAGGTGTGAATACATGAGAATGGTTTTGTGTTTCTCATAGTCTTCAAATGTAGGTATGCCATTCTTTCTAATCATGTATGTCAACAACCAAGTTCCTACAACCATGACGAAACCTATAGGATACATGAACCCATCATCATCTTCCATCGATTGTGTTAGCTTGTGCTTTACCCACACACATCGAACCAACCAATATTTTGATCTCTCTTCATTCCCCTGCGGTGCAACAACTGCAAAAACATGTCCTAACTGTAGTTGATCTGAAATCCGGTTGTAATCAAATGAACTTTCCATTGTGTCATTTGTCATCGATATAGTTTGAGATAAATGAGTTAGATACTGTGGAACCCATGTATCCACCCACTCACTTGACTCACATTGATCCCACTCGCATTGAATACAACTTTGAAAAAAACAAGACAACTGTCGTGTCCAAATGGTCCATGTGCTTGCATCTGAGCTTCAAAATGAATGCATCTTTGAAGAATCTTTGATTGTATGAAAATCCAATCTACCTCCCACTATACCCTCCTCAACCAACCAAAAGAATCTATGCACTGTTGAATCAAGTGTCCCTCCTTGTGACAATGTTAAACTACACCAATCAACAATAGAATGTGCATCACTGAATTTTCCTCCTGAAATCTTCAATTGCTGCTTAATTAGAGCTCTCTTTACACATGCACCTACTCCATTATGCTCCCATTTCCCATTCCTAGCTTCAAAAAAACTTCAAATATTAGGTACACCCCTCTCTACATGCATTCTACTCAACCAATAAAACATACGAGCATTCTTGAATTATCCTATGCAATAATCTGACCAAATGAGATGTCGGTCAGTGCTATATCATGCTCCTACAGGAACTCAAAAAAAATCTCGAAACAATGTTTGACATACTCGGACAAGTGAGATCTATCATCACTCATATAAAAATGAGACTCTTTGATTATCTTTTGATCCTCCTCTGTACTATTAGGTGCATGTCTAAACATTATGTGGACAAAAATAGCAATCTGAATGGAATTGTAATACTGATATTGAACCTCGTTTTGTGGTTGCAATGTGTAGTTTTCTGCAAAATCAACCATTGACATAATAGTGCCAATCGGAAAAGAGTCCTTACATATCCTGAATTGTTGATCCAACCACTGAGACCTATGACTATTCCTTGCATACTTTTAGAAAATATTGTCCTTAAAATATAAAATAAAATCAGCAACACTACATTCTTTTCTAACCAACTCACATCTAGAACCTTCACCTCCACTCTGTAAAGTATATTTGACTATCTCATATCTCTTTTTCTCAACAAAATTCTTTCCAAATTCATGTTTGGAACCCTCATGAAAACATTGAACAAAAATTGTCAAGCCACCACATTATGAGCACTTTGCGTTTAAACAATCATTTCTATAGAAAAAGGAACCATCATCTCTAGAACATAAAAATCGATCTAGCAAATCCCTTGATGATTTCGGAAGAAGCATGAAGCACACACCTGCAACATTTCTTTAGTATGCAAAGTATAATGGATATAGCATAATAGTTCATGGTACATTGAAAACTCCACATGGTATTTTCAACAACAAGTATTACAAATGTTAAGAGGGGCACAATAAAATGGATTAAAACCTTCAAAATTCCTTTGCGAGATTTCCATATTTGGATGTGTTCCAATAAATTTGTTGAACAACATTGTTTGGCTTGATTCCAAGAAATGTTTAGGATGTAGTGTACGATCTCGATTTCCAATTCTTAACTTTAAACATCCTTTGCATTGGGTGATACTCTAGAGTTATCATGCCAAAATTGTTGAATTTCCTACTTTACATTATCAGTTAGCTTCATCAATACATGGAAGCCTCCTGGAAAAAGCCCATGTATCATTTTGAAGAGGATCATCTATTCTTTCTCTTCTTGTAAGTGCTTTATCCAAAGTTTTACGATTTACTTCAAAATCAATACAAGTTTGTCTCATAAAGCGAGCCTTTTTCAATTGATGGCCTACTAGGGCAATTGTAATGACTCTCCGAGTAGCTCTCTTATCTTTTTCCTTGTTATTTTTTCCAATAGACTTGAGAGCATTAAAAATATTTTTGAGAATAATAGAAATTTTTTCACTCTTCTTGTTCACATGAATCTTCAATTTGGCTAGCAAAGGTCTCATATTTTACATCTTTAGAAATTGTACAAAAAATTGGCATTGCTCGGTCAATGTCTTGTTGCTAAAATATTTGTTGAAAAGTCTCCTAGCCCACAACCAAATAGTTCGTGTTGACCTCTTGTCTTCAAAATTGTTTATAATGTTATCATCAATTTCAACTAACCATTTAGGGGTCCTTGAATGTCTTGAATTTGGAATGTCTTTCTTCCACACAAGGTTTCATCATTTCTCATATAATCTGGTGAAACATAATTTACACTCGCTTCAATATTATGTTCAACATCTTCATTTCCAACATTTTTACCTTGAACATTTTCAATATCAATTTCAATAATTTTATTCTCGATTTCAATATCATGTTCAACATCTTCAATTCCAACATTATCACCTTGAACATTTTCTTTATCAATTTCAATAATTTCATTCCCAATTTGAATATCATGTTCAACATCTTCAGTTCCAACATTTTCAATATCAATTTGAACATTTTCATTTCCAATCTCAATAACATGTTCTGCATTTTCACCTTGAAAATATTCAATTTCCTCTTCACTTCAAAGACCATAGGGCTCAGGTTCACCAATATTTAACTTACCTTGTCTTTTCTTCCTATGAAATTCTCTATCTCTTTGTCTATATTCTGATATTCTCTCTTTTGTAAGGTTTCTCTTACGCTTTTGCTTCCAATGACTGTTTCTCCCTATTATACCTTGTAAAAGATTCTAAAAAATCATTCCTTATCACAAATTTGACCACAAGATGCTCCAAAAAGTTCATCTTTGTCTCTTCCTATCTGAAACTGTGCATTTGTCTCCTGCACAGTGTCACAAACAGAATGTAGGGTCCGTTGGTATGCACAAAAATGACTCACATGGGGTTTTTCTATGGCCCACAAATCCGATATCTGATATAGAAAACATTTTACAATGTATTGCAACGGTAAGATTCTAGTTCTACACATCGGAGTTTCACAAATCGGATATCCGATTTGTGCCCACATAGACCTAAGGGTTAATGGTAGAGAGTGGGAGAGTGGTAGATTAAGAGAGGGAGAGGGAGAGAGGGAGAGAGGGACAGTGGGAGAGTGGGAGAGGGAGAGATGGAGATGGTGAGAGAAATGGAGAGATAGAGAGAGAAGGACAAAGAGACAGAGGGAGACAGAGGGAGACAGAGAGAGTGAGAGGGAGAGTCTGAGGGAGAGGGAGAAAGGGAGAGTGGGAGAGGGAGAGAGGGAGATAGAGAGAGGGAGAGAGAGAGGAAGAG
>CM021104.1:591101373-591295521 GCA_007115665.2 Sequoiadendron giganteum | reverse complement strand
GGGAGAGTGGGAGAGTGAGAGAAGGAGAGGGAGAGTAGGAGGGAGAGAGGGAAAGATGGGGTTGAGGGAGAGAGGGATAGAGGGATAGAAAGAGAGAGAGGAGTGATTGAGTTAGAGACTTGGGAGAGAGGGAGAGCGGGAGATTGGGAGAGGGAGAGTGGGAGGGAGAGAGAGAGGGAGGGAGAGTTGGAGGAGAGAGGGAGAGATAGATAGTTTAGGGTTGAGGGAGAGAAAGAGAGAGAGTGTGAGAGAGGGAGAGTGGGAGAGTGAGAGGAGAGGGATATTGGGAGGGAGAGAGGGAGAGAGGGATAAAGAGAGAGATAGAGAGAGATGAGTGATTGAGTGAGAGACTTGGGAGAGATAGAGGTTGAGAGAGAGAGGGAAAGAGATAGACTTGGGACAGAGGGAGAGAGGGAGAGAGGGATATTTAGAGAGGGAGAGAGGGAGAGAGGGAGATTGAGAGAGGGAGAGTGGGAGGGAAAGAGATAGACTTGGGATAGAGGGAGAGAAAGAGGAGGTTTAGGGTTGAGGGAGAGAGGGAGAGAGGGAGAGATAGGGTTGAGGGAGAGAGGGATAGAGGGATAGAGAGAGAGAGGAGTGATTGAGTGAGAGACTTGGGAGAGATAGAGGTGGAGAGAGAGAGGGAAATATATAATATTTAAATATTTTATATATATTTGTAATATATATATATATCTATATAACTATTTATAGATTAAGTAAAATATTGAAATAATATTTAAATATTATACATAATTTGGTAAGAGATTATCATAAACTTTATATTATATATAACATTATAAACTATGTTGTATATTATATATATTAAATTATAAACTTTATTGAATTTTTGAAATCATATATTAAAAATTGTATAAAATTTTTAAAACTCATACTTAAAACATATAAGATATCAGATTCTCGGATATCTGATTTGAATTGGATATCCAATTTGAATCGGATATCCAATGTCATGACACAAAATTTATTGCCTAGGGATGAGGCTCAGGCTTGCTTTGGAATTTACATCTTTTATTTTAGCTAAAATTGATGAAACGAAAAAGGTTTTTAAAGGAGCTTCTCAGCTTTCTAACAATATAAACTATACTTTATTTTGAATCTAATAAATAATTATTATTCATTTTCTATTGAAATTACGACTAAATTCCTGATTGATAGCCTGATAGAAAAACATCTATAGCTTTCGAACGGTATCACATTTTTTGAATCCAAAACATGCGTCACATTCTATGCTTGGCATACTATTGGATTAAATATATATATATATATATATATATATATATATATTTTTTTTTAATGAAGTTTTGACCAAGTTAAGGTGGTCAGACATACGAGTTTTTATATTTTTTAAAAGTTGTAATAAAAAATTCATAATTAATTATTTATTTGAAAAAAAATTATAAAAAAATATGCATCACATCTGGACATGAGTCTTCTACTTATATCTAAATTCTTGTAAAACAATATTATCATTTTATTATGGTTAGGGTGATCAGACAGACACCTACTTCTTATTTTTTCCCTGAAATTTAAGTACTATTGCATTGAAATTTAAATTTTTCACCAAATAGACTTTTCTTTTACAAAAATTAACCTAGTAGTTTAGAAACTACATTCAATTGCCATAGATTCTTTTTTTACATATTTTTGAAATGATATAGATAACTTATTCAAATTTTTACGTCAAGTTTCCTAACTCTGATTTTTTTGAATTTTCATTGCCACTTGAGGGCATGTTTTCTCCATGATGATCTTGCACATACCCAGTGATCTCTAATTTCATTTGACAGTGGCTTCAAACTTGCAGCAAATAAAAATAAATTGCGACGCTAGAACAGATGGAAATAATCCCAACCAAAAGAAAGTTAAAAATGACCATACCCTATATACTAGAATAAATTTGAATGCATCATTGGGCCACATTAATATAGAGAAAATTTCATTACATTTTAAGGAAATAAAATTTACACTAGGTTGTTGCACTCATTGGAACTTCTCTGTAGCAAACCCTCTCTATAGCACGAATGATGTCTTCTACCTATGGAACTACTAAGTGCTCCAAATTTTCAACATAAGACATAGGAACACCAACCTCCCGATATTCAAAGCTTTCCTCAATCACAGTTGCTCTGATGCTAGTTTGTTGAAATAGGGAAAAATAAAAACAATGAATTGCATAGTGAAATGAAGAAATACACATTGAACCAAGATGAAAATAACTTTGAAGAATTCAATAAATTGAGTTTTTTTTATTAATGCCTAAAACAGAGCTGCCCGTGCTCTTTTTATAGTCAAGCCTTTTTTCATTCCAAAAACAAATATTCTATTTTCAGTTTTTTTTATTTAACAAAACTGAACACATTCCCCACAATGGAAAAAGTTTCCAGATTACCCAAAAAGAAGTATCTAGATACATCAAAGAAGAAGATAGAATAAGGAAGAAGAGGGTAGCTATAAGAATTAAATACTGAGGAGAAAAAGAAGATGGCCTACGACACTGGCAGGGGAGATTAATGAAGATAGTTGGCAAACCATGTCACCAACAATATCAGAACATTAATGATTCATGTGTGCATGTGGTTAAAGAACGTATGGAGACTTGTTGTGCATAAGGTGTTTGAAGGGTTTTCTTTTTGAATAGAAGTCATTTGAACCGCTGTTTCTCTTACCTTTACAATAGCTTCCCCAATTTGTGTATTTTGATGCATAGAGTTAGTTGGAGCGATGAATAAACATTGTTGCACAAAGGGCATTGTGTCTTTGGTAAGCATTTTCAATGTGTGAACCAACAACCTATAAAGATGTGATATGATATGATTTAAAAAAGTGAAAAATTAAACATTGCAATTCATTCGGAATATTTATGATCTTTGTGTTATTCTATAAAAGTGGAGTGATAAGTGATTAGATTGATTTTATTAAAATGGAGAGATGATATTTAATTTAAAATTTAAGGTCTATTGGAGAATTTGTGGCATGTTGGGAAATCACACCTCCTAAATCAAGTAGGATAGAGGATAACAAACGACTTGAAATACAACACAGGGTATAGAGATAAAAAATGACTCTACAATAAGTGCATGGATGCCAGATTGTATGAGTTGAGAAAGAAAAATATGAGGGTTTGACTGTGAGGCACACGTTGAGGATTTATGCCATTGATCTTTACCTTCATACCTCTACCACAAATTTTGATGATCGAATGATGTTGCAGCTGAGATGCAATCTCATGTGCCAAGCAAAAATAGAAAATGTTTTGATGAAGAACAAGCACATATCTATTCTGCTTTTGCTAGATGTGAGTGTGAATATTGATGTGAAATAGAAAGTGTGGGTTTCTTATGGCCTAAGATTATCTTCCTGCTTGGATTTGGGGTCTACCAGGGAACATCCAACAACAAACTTAGCAAAATACAATCAATATGGGTTTACCTTATAATGTGAAACTATCTCCAATCCATGTTCTGATTTTATATTAAAATTAAGAGAATCTAGGAGATGAAATCAGGGAAAAATTTAGTGGCGAATATTCACCAATTGGCTAATAATAGAAATCAGGAGCTCCAAAAATGGCTAATAGTACAAGCTAAAATGAAGACTGAATTGTCAGGGTTGTACGAAAAAATAATTTTGTCTCAATTAATTCGCCATGTAAATGATGCGTCATCAAAACTGATTCGCCAGTAGTTTATATAGTAACTAAAAAAATTAATTATATTCGCCAGCAATATTATATTCCTCTGATTAATTTTGGGGCAATATCGCCACTAATAATAAAATATTATTTAATTTTAAGAATATTTTCTTTTATCTATTGCCATAGATTAGTTATTTAATCGAACGGTTGCAGGTTGATTCCGGGCCCTAATACACATGTGCCTTTTAAAAGGCTTTACATGATTAAATCTAATCGTGTGGCCCAAAACAAATTTCGGGCCTCAACAAGCCTTTAAAAAGGCACATGTGTATTAGGGTGCAGAATGAACTTGCAACTGTCCTTCGTTCTATTGGTGGGACGCCAGATAATGTTTCCCCAATGCGAGATTGTGATGGGGGTTCCGCCGATGAAGCATTGTTAGGCCGATGGTATTGAATTTTTTTAGGAATGGGGGAAGATTTGCCCCTCGACCCTGCCTATATCGTGATAAGAGCACACCAAGATTCACTAGGATTCGCCACTATGATTATTATTTTTACCAATTATTCATTAAGATTCGCCAGGATTTTACACCTTCGCCGAGGGGGGGTTTCTTAAAGTTATCCCTGGATGAAATGAAAAACATAATGAACAATGATAATGAGTACAAAGCCTTGCATATATAGGCAAGGAAGATGCAAATGAGTAGACAAGTGCCCAATAGGTGTCAACAATATTAGGAACACTTGGAGTGGAAAAACCAACAACGTCTATGACCAAGTCATCAACCTTGTGTGCCAAGTGTTTAGTGAATTTTGAGGTGAGATGGAAAGTCTTCCAACCTCAAAAGTTGTGTGCTAGAGGTTAACCAAATAACTTGGTAACCTAAAGAGGCTTAAAGGTTATACATTCAGTTAGACAAGATGTTGTCTAACCTCATAAACCTAAGTACACTTAAGTATAGTGAATAGATTAATTATTCACACTAATAGTTATCTCTTTAAAGATAGGAATTAGCATGTCAAAATAATTGTTTCCTACCATATTTGTCATAAATTAAGGACAAGATAGTTAAACACAATGTTTTGGAGAAATATTTCTAAATGAATATCTCTATCCATTAAAATAAGACCTGCATATAAAAAATGCTTTATATTTTTTAATCTTGATAAATAAGTGTTAGCCTCAACCAATATTATATAATAATTAAAAATGATTACCTCAAACCTACACACAAATGACAACACTTAAAAATGTTGAAATTTATAACCCTTTAAAACAAATTCCCTACCTAACTTAAGTATCACTCCGAAAATCAAATTTTATTCATTTAATTTATTTCTTTCGATTTTCCTTTTTAAAGACATGGGAAGAAAGACTTTCACTTTTAAAACTTAAAGCAGTCTTTGATAGTTTAAAAATTCCTTTTATTAAAAAACACTTGGCATTCTCTTTTTTGCCCGTCAAATCAAAATCAAACCTTGTTAAAACAAATAAAAAATTCACAGGGCACATCAATCTGCTTTTAAACTTTTAAACAGCGCCTCTTTGAAAGAAACCAACGCCGTTTCCTTCACCACAACTTTTGAGACTGGCTGCTATTCTCTTATTTCACCACCATCTATCTCTGCATCAGAGGAGTCTGTAGCTTCAAGTTCCTGCAACAGCTCTTCTAGTGGCTAGCTGTACATTTTTTTGTCTAGTTCTGATATTTGATTCAGGTAATAGAATAACAGGACAAATAGCACACAGGCATCCAAATTTTATGAATTTTTTTCAAATTATCTTGATAGAAAAGGAGGTGAAGAATCTATCTTCTAGAAGCTGAAATTGTAGTTGAACATTATTAAACACAATTATATTCACCAATATTTCAACAAAACTTATATACAAGAAAGTACAAGTAAGACAAATAAGTTTAAAAACTCAATCGACATTAATGATGTCAGATTAATTGTACAATATAAATAATGATGTTTTGCTGTATTAATCTAAAGTAATCGGCCTAAGATTTGTAGTTCAAAGACGGATGTATAGCAAGAACTTGTTATGCTTTATGTAAAAAATAATTTTGAATATGTACATACCGTCCAATCAACCCCAGGCAGCGTAAGGAATAAAAGTACAACATACCATTCATTACAGAGACATTTCAAAAAGAAAACGAGCAGTAGAAACCAGAGATGGCACCTGTATACAGAATGAAACATTGAACATTCTACAATTTTTTCTATAACTAAAGAATGGATGTCAAACATACTCCAGAATAAAGAGAAATTTCATAAAATAATTTCTGATTTCTTCTAAAGAAATTTTATAAAATACTTTCTGACTTCTTTCACCATTCAAGTGAGATAAATTGCTGTTATCTCCCCTCAGAAGGTTCCCAAAATCCCATAAAACAAAGATTTTGGGAGCCTTTGAGGGAGAGTTAGCAGCATTTCTCTCATATTTTTCCTCCTCCCAAGGAATAGATCTCAATAACTACAAGCTTTTAATGAGACAAGTTGGCTCTTCTGTGATATGTTCTTTGGCTAGAGGAATATATAGGTAGGAGTTGCAATGTACCTCAATAAAATATATATAAAGTGTCTTCACATGGAGACGAACATTCCTTATCTTGAAATTAAAGTAGAAGACAGGTATATCTACAAAGATTCTCGAATAGATATCAATGGCATGTTTTCTAGTGTCGACTGATATAATTTAAAGTCAAATTCGATGAACAGTTTTGTGATGTAAGTGAAAAGGTAGTTTCTTTGGGTGGAAAAAACTCTTTCATAGATTGCCATAAGAGATAAGGTTTAATATTTTAGCTTTGACTTAAAAGAAACTAAATAACCTATTATTTTTCACAGGTCATATGAATCGTAAACATCGCCATGTCTTATTAAACCATTTGCTTGTAGAAAAGAAAATATTCCCTTGACTCAGCCATTAAAATATTCATGGACTGAAACAGATTATATGATATATTAAAGCGTTAGTATTTAATGAAAACATGTGGAACAAACAATTCTGTGTGCAGGTATTCCATTACAATGGACGAAATTGATTTTCCCTTTCATATTGGAATACGATGTAAGAAACAAAACTATATAGTATAGTATTACTTGATAATGGCGTGTGCGAATTCATCACCAAATACATGTTTGGTTGAATCATAAGTTACCACTGTAATGTTACATCAAAGTTCAACGCAGTGTCTCATAGTTTTAGTTCCATTCCATAAAATGAGAAGGTTTCGTCCCATGTTTCGACATTCAAATGATAAAATTGGTATAATTTTTTAAAATCAAAATAATGTAGTTTAGTATATTGAATAGCTATTCAATTTTCAATATATTTTTTTTTCATTGGAAGATTTTATATCATTCAAAAGATTGTTTTTACTATTTAATATGAGAACATAAGTCTTTGGGTTTAAATATGTATGGTAGGCTGAAATATATTCAGTTGAGGGACAGGGATTAAGCAATTTCCAATCTGTCAAATTTGTGAGAGGCACAATCTTGGCCTCAGCGATTACGGTGCTGGGGTCTTGCACTGAACAAGGCTTGATTTTTAGTGAGAAAAATTAGCACCATAGAACTTCACCAATAGACCAAGGTGCTGAAGAATTGATGAAACTGCCAGAACAAGAATTTACTAGAAAATTTCAAAAAAACCAACAATTTGGAGCACTACAAAATAAATTTTTATTCTCTCTATAAGAAACTACAACAATGAAGGTCAATAAAAAGCACAAATGAACAATACCAAATATGTGTAAAGATGACCAACTCTATTACCAAATAGGCATTTATATAAAGGCAGGAGGAATGCACCTAACCTCCATGAAATGAGTATAGGACTCCTCACTCATAGAGTGGTGGTGAGCTGCCTACCATGAAAATAGCATGAGGTGTTGAAAGTGAGTCCACACCTCTAAATCATCCTAACTAACTTGAAACCTCATAAGGGAAAGTCTTACAGATTCCTAAGTAGGCTTATGGCCTAAGTGTATGTAAAATATACACTAACGCCTGCCTTAAGCATAGCTTAGGTGGGTACAAAAGAAATGGGTCCTGACTATGAGGCCCAGTGAGATACCCAAATAGAATACAATCTCTCGTAAATGGAGAAATATAGAGAACCTTGTGGGAAAAACTATCCTCCAAATGAGAGATAAGAAGAGAAGAATGGTAGAAAGCCCCTTCCCCCCCCACCCCAACGAAAGATGATGTTGTTGCTGAAGTAGGCTTCACGCCAAGAAGAGCTCATAGATGAATGAACTTTCTCTTACTAAATGGTTTTGTGAAAATTTTAGCAACCTACTCTCAAGACTAGCAAAAGACTAAGTAAATGATCTGCCCATGAATAAGCTCCCAAATATAATGCTTATGAATCTTTGTGTTTGGTTCACTAATGTTGAACCGAATTCCTACATATATGTTCATGGTGCTTTGTTTATCACAATAATTGTTCGTTGATTGCCTGGAAGGAATACTAAACTCAAGAAGAATTTCTTGAAGCCATATAGCCTCAGTATTTGAGTTAACAACCCTCATGAACTCCACCTTTGTGGATGATATAGCAACAGCATTTTGCATCTTGCTAGACCAAGTAATAGGACTTGAACTAAGTGAAAAATTGTAACCTAAAGTGGACATGTGATGCTTAGTATCACCAGCTGAGTCTAAATCTATAGAACTAACCAAATCAACTACTGAACCAACTCTTCAATGAATCTCAAATCTAAGAGTCTAATGAAGGTAATGGAGGATCCTCTTACTTGCTTTCCAATGTAGCTCCTGAGATTTTTGCATAAATCTTGAAACCATTTCAGCTAAATACAAAAAATTTGGCCTGGTATGAGTCAAGCATATAAGAGTGCCAACATGTTGATACAAAGTAGCATCAACCAATGACGTAGTACATGAAGTCTCAAGCTTGACATGAGATAGAAAGAGAGTCAAAGATGGTTTATCAGTATTCATGTGAAACCATGAAAGTATGTCAAGAGTATACTTAGGGTTGTGCAAGTATGATCGCTAAATCAAACTATTAAATCTCACTGCCAATAAAGTAGTACAATAAACCCAAGTCTATCATATCAAGTTTGTCCTAGAGTGATGAATTCACTACTTCAATGACAAATGAAGTACTCTTGGTCATCAAAAGATCATTAAAATATAGAACCAATATCAAAAGTGAATCATCCTACCACAATAGATACACATTAGGATCTAAATGCCATCTACTATAACCTTGGGTTAGGAGGTAGGAATCCATGTTAGGATGTCAATGCCTAGGGGCTTATGTCTTAATTTCATGTTTTGTTACCAAATGGTGTGACGTTTGGTCTGAAGCTTGTTTTCTCTCGTATAAATAAGAGAGACCAAGACCAAAAGAAGGCATACGATTAGAGGTAGAAAAAAGGAATAGGCGAACTTAATGGAAGATCTTTGATTTCGTGGTTCCATTTTGGTATTTCATGAGCCCAGTTTTTGGCATATTTTAGACTATGATTTTAAACATTTTTATATCTTTTATTATGCTAAGAAAGACATTTAGTGGTAATTATGGAAGTGATACATAGACTTTATACTTAATATAACAACTTTATTATGATAATTATTTCCATGGTTATTGCTTAAATGTTTTATTAGTTTGATAGAAGATGTGTGCCTTGTGACTTTTTATGATGAAATGCCTTTCTTGCAGCCACTACTATTAACCTTCCTACAACCATATGTGATATATTGTTTGCTCTAAACCAATACCTAATAAATGTATGAATGAGATAATGGATCATTTAATGAGTTAAATGTGTTGAGCTAACTCTTTGCCATAGGAGTAGCTGTTAGTTATTGCAGGTACCAAGTCTCAAGGAGAAGATTTAGCCTCCACTAGATCATTGAAGGACTGATTCAGAGCGGACCGATTCAACAACAAGAAATGAGGAAACGGTTGATAAGTCATCCGCCATGCAAGGGAAGTGTTCCAGGAATCCAACAGAGGCATCTTGATGACACATAAATACAAGATAGTGGTGCTTTAATTCTCCAAACTGATTTGACTCAATTCTCCCGCTTGTGTCCATTTCTTCAATGTAATGGTCATAATGTAATAAAGATTTCCCATTTTATGAGGGAAAGGTTAGTTAGTTGTTAGGTTTGAATTTTGAATAAATAGCCCATTCTCATTTAGAGAAATGACCAAAACTTTACTGTGTAATACATTTAGTTTTTCAGAAAAACAGTTGCAAGTTCTGAATAATGTACTTATTAGTTTTAGTTCAATAAAAGCATTCATAGAATTCACATTTTAATCTGTTGTGTACTTGAGACACTACCTAAGGGGGCCCACTTAGGGGCATTGTCTATCTTTTCCATTTTTGCAATTAGAGTATTTGTATTTCATTTTCATAGAACTTTAGTGTGACTATTCCTGCAGCTGGTAGAATTACAGAGCTATCAACTGTTCCTACAGCCACTAGGGACATATTAGTTTGTCTTTAAAATTGGGTTTACTTTTCATTTTGAGAAGATTTAGTCAGCTAAATTTTGT
The DNA here is from genome assembly GCA_007115665.2 of Sequoiadendron giganteum. NCBI lineage: Eukaryota > Viridiplantae > Streptophyta > Pinopsida > Cupressales > Cupressaceae > Sequoiadendron > Sequoiadendron giganteum. The sequence goes on along the minus strand of CM021104.1, from coordinate 591,285,311 downwards.
TTCCAGCAATTTCAATTCCAGCATGGTATTTTCAAGGAAGAACACATGTCTGAAATAGGTTGTTAGTGCATATACTATGCAAACCCATTTCAAGTCTAACGTCCCTGGGTTGACAATTAAATGATGTCCTTAGTATATTATGACCTGCAACCATGATGTCCAATCCCTAAGTAGAGGAATATATGTTCCTAGTTATCAACCTATTTATGGACACTACATTTTTGGCGTTGTTGTCAAGGATGGTGTAGGACTAAGAACTTGTTGCAGGCATGGTAGTAGGAGTTTGAATTTCATTCCTAGCATTTAGTTTAGAATTCAGCATTCCAACATTTTCCATAGTTTAGACTTAATTTTTACTATATGCGTAGAAGAAAAGACCAATCTGGAAGATTCCTTCATGGAAGAATAGATACCCAAGAAATTGAACCAGAGCTTTTCCAAGAAGAACCATATTTGTATGCTGGTGAGGACTTAATTACCTCATCTTCTTCCTCGGAGTTAAGCTTGAACTTATTTGATGAGCCAGATGACCTTAATCCACTCATTCAACATCTGAATAATTTGCAAACTTCCAACAACTAGGACCCATATAATAATCCGCTTGCCCTTGTAGTTTATCAACTAGGAGCTAACCCAATAAGACCACCAAGGATTGAAAGGCCTACTTTTCCATTCCCAATTCCTCACCTACATGAAAACAATAACCTCAAGAACATCCCTGCCTCATTACTTCCAAAGTTCTATGGACTTGTTACAGAAGACCCTCATACCTTCTTGTTTGAGTTTGGCATCCTTTGTAGGAGTTATGACTACACAACCAATGCATGTAAGTTGAAGTTGTTTCCCTCTACCCTAAAGGAGTCAGCCTTGAGGTGGTTCATGGGATTAGGTGGCAATGCAGTGACCAATTGGGATGAAATGAAGGAGCTATTCTTGGGAAAATATAAAGGATATTGTAGGGGGAATGATATGAGAGGAGATAACATATTCAAGATGTCACAAAAAGAGGATGAAAACCTGGAAGATTATATGTCAAGTTTTTTCGTTTAGTGTGCAGAAAAATACTCAGCATCAGCTGAATGAGGAGTCTAAAAACCTTCTCTTTCTAAGAGGAGTCAATGATGCTTGCATTGAGGCCCTATACCTCATGGACAAAGGAGATATCACCCAAAGAAATTTGGATGATATCAAGAAGATATGTCTCAACTAGTCTAGAGCAACTATGAAGAAAAGGAGAGTGTTTAGACCCTCTATTGCAACAGGAAATGGCTCTGGAGTGTCTCAGGTGGATATTTATAATCTCTTGTCCGACTTCAAGCAAGATATCATCAATGAAGCTGCTACAGAATTGGAAAGTATGCAAGCTAGGAGGAATAAAGATGAAGCAGAGGCAATGCTAGTTGAATATTGACCTCACTGTAGACAAAGGAAGAAGGATTGCAGATGCAAGGTGGTGGCTAATTTGGAGGTGCAACATCTTTCCACTGAGTTCAAAATAATAGAAGGAGATGAAGAAGTGTTATTTGTTGCTCAACGCAGGCCTTGGGCCCCAAGACAAGGTATGCCTCATGACTCCCTGCAAAATTTGGGTTCATATAATAGTCAGTGGCAGAACCAGGACCCTCCAAATTATGGCCAATATTCCCAACCTAGTTGGAATAATCCTTGGCCAAATGTTCAGGAAAATCGGTGGCAGCCTCTGCAAGGAAATTGGCAGTCACCGCAACAAAATCAGTGACAACCTCCCCAAGGAAATTGGCAGCAGTCCAACCAGTGGAGGGGAGGCCAGTAATGGTCAAATCAACCCGTTGGTTTCCTTTAGCAACCCCAGTAGTAGTCAATCATGCCACCTTCTGTAGCTAACCAAAGCCAAAATCCAAAGCCAACCCAGCTCCCTACTCAAGCAGCACCTAACCCAAATAACTAGCGTCAACATCAACAACAAGTTTATTTCACCGATCCCAATCAGCAACCTGCTTATGCTCTCAACTTGAGTAATATTAACTTACATTCAGGGACAGTGCTACCTACGCCTTATCCTCCCATAATTGCAAAATTGCCACCTGAGGAGAATGAGCAAGAAGATACTAATGACTTAGTTTCATCCAAAGAGCCCATGCAAAATCCATCATTGCCTAAGGTGCCCAATAAAAATTCACCTCCTTTTCAACAAAGGTTGGAAGGTGAAGTTGTTCAAAAGAAAGAAGAGCCTACCTTTGACATTCTTGAATAACTAAAGCACATATGTGTAAAAATTCCCTTGTTCCAAGCAATAAAATAAGTACCTATTTATAGTAAGGCCATTAAGGAAGCATGCTTGAAGAAGCCGGGTAGGAAAAAGAAAGACCCTCAAACTATTCATGTCTTAGGTCAACTCTCTGATTTGATGTTAGGGAAGCTTACCATCCCAAAATATTTAGACCCTGGTAGTCTTGTTGCGTAAATCATTATTAATGAGGCTCAAATTAGAAATGCTTTAGTATATCTTGGAGTAGCTATTAATGTCATGACTAAAGACCTTGTGGTAAAGCTAAATATTTCAGACCTAAGGGCTACACCTACAGTCTTGTAGCTCGCTGATAGTTCAACTATCAAGCTTGATGGATTAGTTGAAGACCTAGTAGTCACCCTAGATTCATGGGAATATCCTGCTGATTTTATGGTCTTGTCTCCAAAAGCAACACTAGAAGGATATCCTAAAATTCTAGGAAGGCCTTGGTTAGCCACCACAAATTCTTACATAGGATGTAGGTCTGGTAACATGACTATCTATGATGGATATAGCACCAAGAAGCTCACCCTTTATGCCCCAGCCTAGGCTCAACTTGAGTCTAGACAAGTAGTCTGGCCATATTTAGGAGAAGAAGTGGAATAAATGAATTATGTGGCAAACCTGATGATGATTAGCAGAGAGCCTTTTATTGAAAAATAAGAAGATGAAAAAATATTGTCTAATATCCTTCAAATCAATTATGGCATTGAGTACCCCCTTTGTGAAGAAGTTTCATGTTCCTTGTAGACAATTCTTCCCCCACCTACTTCAGCTCATTATCCTACAACAACTAACTATTTGCACACCTTATTACCCCATGAAGTAGAAATGCCCTTTTTTTTAAAGTATCTATGCTTGAATTGACTTCCGAAGTAGAAGTAGCTACAGGAAAAACCTTGAATATCAATAGTAAACTTACCAATGAGAAACAAGAGTCAATTGTCCAAATCCTTACCACCCACAAGACAATTTTTTCCTAGGATTACAGTGATGTGAAAGGACTAGATCCAAAGCTATGTACACACCGAATTTTCATCAACAGTGGGTTTAAACTTGTTAGATAGCCCCAAAGGAGAATTAATCCAACCCTAAGAGAACTAGTTAAGGAGGAATTGTAGAAAATGTTGAATGTTGGCTTTATCTACCCAATCTCAGATAGCCAGTGGGTTTCTCCAGTGGTTATTATCCCTAAGAAAGGAGGAAAATGGAGAGAGTGTGTGGATTACAAGGAGTTTAACTCAACAACTAAGAAAGATTATTTTCTTCTGCCCTTTATTGATCAATTCTTGGATAACTTATCAGGGAAAAAGTATTTCTCCTTCCTTGATAGTTTCAATGGATATAATCAGATAAAGATTGCTTTAGAGGACCAGGAAAAGATTACTCTCACATGCCTCTGGGGAATATTTGCCTATTCAGTCTTACCTTTTGGTCTTTGTAATGTCCCTACAAATTTCCAAAGAGCTGTGATTAGTATTTTCTCAGATATTTCATATGATTGAAAGGAAATGTATATGGATGACTTTAGTGTTTATGGTGAAATATTTCAGGAAGCCCAAGACAATTTGAAAAAGGTACTACAAAGGTGTGAAGATCATAATTTGTCACTCAATAGTCAGAAATTATTCATGATGATGCAAGAAGGAATAGTGTTGGGTCACTACATTTCTATAGCAGGAATACAGGTAGATCCTTCTAAAATTAAAGTAATTTCTAGTCTAACCTTTCCTACCAAGCAAAAATAACTCATAAGCTCTCGAGGACATGTCGACTACTATAGGAGGTTTATTAAAGATTTCAGTCAAACAACAAGAGGATGCAGAGTTTTCCTAGATAGTAGAATGTGAAAAAGCATTCCTTGATCTTAAGACTGCCCTTACACAAGCACCTGTTTTGAAGGGACCAGATTGGTCACTTCCATTCCATTTTCATACAGATGCATCAGATTATGCTATTGGTGTTGTCCTAGGACAAAAGAGTGGTTCAACTAAGTATGCACTTTATTATATCAGCAAGAGCTTACAAGGGGTTGAACTCAACTACATAGTTACAGAAAAGGAGATGTTAGCAATCATCTATGCCCTCAACAAGTTCAAGCACTATATCACAAGCTATCAAATAATTTTCCATACTGATCATGCAGCAATCAAGTATCTCATGAACAAGAGTTCAATTACTGGGAGACTGGTTAGGTGGTTGTTGTTGATGCAAGAATTTGATATCACAATTGTGGACAAACCGGGTAAAGCCAATGTGGTTGCTTATTTCCTATCTAGAATCCAAAGGAAAGATGATCCTGCACTCATAGAAGATTCCTTCCCTGATGAACATTTTTTTTTCATCAAATTCATTCATCCATGGTATGCAGACATACCAAATTATTTGGGTAAGGGAAAAAATCCTCCTCACCTCTCACCTAAGGAAAAGAGATTGTTAGTAGAGAAAATCTTTAGCTTCTCTTGGATTGTAGATTGCATGTTTTACACAAGACTTGATCAATTAATGAGGACATGTGTGGGGGAGGAAGACACTCATGACATACTACATGCAAGCCATGATGAACCTTGTGGTGGACATTTTTCTGCTAAGAGGACAACCATGAAGATCTTAAATGCTGGATATTATTGGCCAACACTACATAAAGATGTAGCCAAGTATACTCAAAGGTGTGATAGATGTCAAAGGATGGGGAGGCCAACAAGATCAGATGAAATGCATTTGTTTCCACAAGTTATTGTTACACCTTTTGATAAATTTGGATTGGACTTTGTAGGCCCACTTGATCCGCCTTCAAATGATAAGTTTTACATTCTTGTATGAACAAATTATGTAACAAAATGGGTAGAGGCTAGACCTAGGAAGCATGCTAGAGATAATAAAGTAGCAGAGTTCCTCTATGAATAAGTCTTTACTAGATTTGGTGTTCCTAGAGAAATAGTGATAGACCAAGGAGCACAATTTACTTCCACTCTTATTACGACATTAGTAAATGAATACAACATAAGACATAGGAAGTCAAATCATTATGATCCTCAGGCTAATGGCCAAATAGAAATCACTAATAGGGATATTGAGGCCATTTTGACAAAAAAACATTGGACCTTCATAGGAAGGATTGGGCTGTGAGGCTACTTGAAGCTGTATGGGCCTATAGAACTACTTGGAAAACTACAACAGGTTTTACACCTTTTGAAATGGTTTATGGGAAGAAAGCTATGATTCTTGTGGAGTTTGAACACAAAACTCTCAGAATAGCTTTGGAGTTGGATATGGATTTAACAATAGTACAAAAACAGAGAATCATGTAGCTCAATGCCTTGGATGAGCTAAGGAAGAGTGCCCTACATCATATAGAAATAGTACAAAATCAGAGGATTAGATGGCATGATAAGTACATAAAGGAAAATAAATTCAAAGCAGGAGATTGGGATCTACTATATGATTCAAGATACAAGAACAATCAAGGGAAGCTACAAATCAGATGGAAGGACCATACGAAACTACAAAAGTATTTGATAATGGTGCAGGTTGGCTGAGCATAATTAATGATGTCCAGTTTAAATTATTGGTCAATGGGCATCAACTAAAGCTCTACCTAAACCCCATTAATAAGGAAGAGTTCCTGAAGCAGTTTCAAATAGAGCAGGAAATCACAAATCATGTAGCTAAAGGAGTTGTCTCGGCTCTTTTCCCTAAGCAATACATGAAAGTGGATAAAAGATCATAATAAAGGGGTCATCCTTGTGGAACCCCATTCCATACCATCATTTCATTTGCCATCCCTACCATTTCTTCTTCTACCACCTCATCCACCTGTCACACATCACCATTTCCATGTTTCCAAAGATCACCTTTTGCAATAAAAGAAATGGAGTCACATCAGTTAGTTGCAGGTAAGATCCACTTAACTCATTGAGTGATTAATTATTTTCATTTATTATGTTTAGTTAGGTATTAAGTTAGACAAAATATTTCCTATATGGTTACAATATCCTTCGGCCTTTTCCGCATGTTCAAAGCATTTTTCCTAATTCCTAACTGATGGCCACGTCATTACTTTCTGCCACCATGAAGCCTTGTGACATCAAGTGTACTGTCCTTTTTGCGTAAACTCAATATTTTGAGAAAATTGCAATAAATTAGCAAATCTCCATTACTTCTTGCAATAATGCCCAGACGTGTGTTTTACTCCTCTCAACAAATCTTAGGTTGAATTCTCACTTGAGAGCTAAGTTGTAAGATAAGCATAAAAATGGGAGGCCATCACATTAAGCATGAGCCGATAGACTACAATGCCTTGTTACAGGATGTGCAACATTTTCTGCCATTCAGATAGTATCGATATCTCAGTTGTTTTCTCAAGCTTGTCACATTTGATGAAGCTATTGTTGAGGAATTTATCAAGACATTTCACAATGGAAAGGCCAAGATCAGGGGAGTAAAAATTGATGCCTCAGTGGAAAGAATTGCGGAGGTAACAGGGTTACCTCAAGCTGGCGAACTATTTCCTCGAACAAGGGATGCATGAAGTGCTAAGGCAGAGTTTACTCGGCCTGGAGATCCTCCTGTGCATGTGAATAAGCAAGGAACTCAACGAATGAGTTTTCCACAGGATTGGATTCCACAGGGAAGCTATGTAATTAAATACCTAACATGTGAAGCTTGATTCTATGTTTTGCACTCTCACCATTTTAAGCTATTATCTCATTTGCATCATGGTTTATTAATGAACATACCAAATTTTATGTATAATTTACTCTCCAATAGTGCTATCGAATATAAGAAGGGAAGAATCAATGTTTTATCCCATCATTGCCTCATAAAATTAATTATCGATAAATCCATTAGGGATATGTCACAAATGACCTTGCAGGAATTTGTTGTTAATTTCAAACCAAGGGTTCAAAATGTCGAACCCAGGGGTCAACCTCTCACTTTTAAACAATGAACCTCATAGTCAAAGGATGAGGCCTCTGTGGCCGTACCCTCTATGCCTGAAAATTCTGACTCGCAATACGAAGTCCCTCTTTCTGAAAGAATCCCTAAAGAACTAGTACAAAACCCTATTATTACCCCCGGGACCTCCTCTAAAAATAATATGGGGAAGTCACCAATGGTATCGCCTCAGCAAAAGACCCCTACACCTGCTCCTAAATGTATCAAGACGAAACAAAGAGGAGAATTTTCTAATCCTATAGCTAGGAACCCAAAGAAACACATGGCAACACCTACTCCTATATGGAGAAGCTCTAGGATTCTGAGCCAGAAAATACCGCATTCACAAAGTACCTCACAATCCATACCATCACCTTTAGAGCCCTCTCATCTAGTACTTGAGGAAGAGGACCACTCTCTTGGTGAGTCTGAGCATGGTTTAGAAGGGGCTCGCCTTGATGAGATGGCAGATGTTGCAGAAAAAATGCAAGAAGGGTTAACATAAAAACTATAGGAGGAGGTAGTGTGTATTTGGGAGGAAAGAAAATCAGTTGTTGTTCAATCAGAAGAGAGAAGTGAAAATAATGAAGGGATAGATGAATCACTGGCTATTCTAGAAAATACATTCGAACATCTGATGTCGCATGAAGAACAAGAGGACTAGCAACAGGATGACGAAATGGAACAGGAAATTCCTAAGCAATCATATGCCCAGGAAATAATTGAAATGAAGGAGCATGGAAATATAGATACACCTAAGGAAGTTACTAACCATAAGCCTCCTGTCCATGTCACAAGTTTTTCTGCAGGAGTGTCACGTTACACAAAACTTCAAAATCAATGGACTACCTATGAATTTGAAATTGAGAAATTGAAAAGGGTAATCCAGAGCAGGGATATAGAAATTGATAACTTTACAGACACCCTCAATTAGGTAGTCAAAATTGTCCCACAGATAGTGCAATGTAGGTCCCCCTCTCCGGTTTATGCAATGTACTTAAGGGAGTTATATTTGAATTTTCAATTGATAAGGATCTTACAAGGTCAAAACCCTTCTTTAAGCACTCCCCATGAATTCTATGATGCATACATGGAGTCACCGTAGCATGTCACACACCTTCTATGTGATTTATATTTACACCATTTGGCTATGCCTCCTGATACATAATGGAATCCTCTATGCTATGTAGGAGACATACACATCAGTGCTTTCATCTCTTGGATCATGAATGAGATAAGCAAGGGAGAACAGTTTGACAACTACAAACATGACAAAGCTAACATGCCACTGACAATGAGAAATGAATCTAAGAAGGGGATGGGAATTTAATTTGACTGGAAGAAGTTGTGGGCAGATGAAAGGGCTAGACCGATAATTGAACCCTTGAGACAAGAAGAGTTTCCCCAATACTCCTAGATTATAAATCATGACCTCAATGCAGCTAGACATCATAGTAAAACAAGATGGGAGCACTTGCCATTGCAATTAAGAAGGGCAGAGCCACATACCCCAAACAACCTGTATACAACCACTCGGAGACCAGAAAGGTACCTGAGAAATGCAAGGACAAAAAAAGGGAATTGGTTACCATTGGTTATGCAGCTACCCATTCTCTTATGGCCACTTTTGGCCATGCAGGGAGAAAATGGTACCTACAGTAGGAACTCAGAGGATAATAGGTGGCAGCAGTTAGAATGTATGCGGTCTCACTTGTGGAGTTTTCAACATGGTGAATGTGGACAACAATTGAATGCTGATTTAAGAGAGTTTTCTAGGAGGACGAATGTTAGACTTGTTGAAGGGACCAACAAGTAGTCAGTTGAGGGGAATAATGAGCCCAGTTTTTTGCATATTTTAGATTATGTTTTTAAACATTTTTATATCTTTTATTATGCTGAGAAAGACATTTAGTGGTAATTATGGAAGTGATACATAGACTTTATGCTTAATATAACAAATTTATTATGGTAAGTCTTTCCATGGTTATTGCTTAAATGTTTTATTAGTTTGATAGAAGATGTGTGCCTTGTGATTTTTTGTGATGAAATGCCTTTACTGCAACCACTACTGTTAACCTTCCTGCAACCATATGTGAAATATTGTTTGCTCTAAACGAATACCTAATAAATGTATGAATGAGATAATGGATCGTTTAATGAGTTAAATGTGTTTAGCTAACCCTTTGCCATGGGAGTAGTTGTTAGTTATTGTAGGTACCAAGTGTCAAGGAGAATATTTGGCCTCCACTAGATCATTGAAGGACTGATTCAAAGCAGACCAATTCAGCAACAAGAAATGAGGAGACAACTCATAAGTCATCTGCCACGCGAGGGAAGCATTCCAGAAATCCAGTAGAGGCGTCTTGATGATAGATGAATCCAGGATAGTGGTGCTTTAATTCTCCAAACTAATTTGACTCAGTTCTCCTGCTTGTGTCTATTTCTTCAATGTAAAGGTCATGATGTAATAAAGATTTCCCATTTTATGAGGGAAAGGTTAGTGAGTTGTTAGGTTTCAGGTTTGAATAAATAGCTCATTCTCCTTCAGAGAAAGGGCCAGAAGTTTACTGTGTAATAGCTTTAGTTTTCTAGAAATACAGTTGCAAGTTTTGAGCAATGTACTTATCAGTTTTAGTTCAATAAAAGAATTCATGGAATTTGTAGTTTAATATGTTGTGTAATTGATACACTACCTAAGGGGGGCCACTTAGGGATGCTGTCTATCTTTACCATTTCTGCAATTAGAGTATCTTTATTTCATTTTCATAGAACTTTGGTGTGATTGTTTCGGCAACTGGCAGAATTATAGAGTTGTCAACTGTTCCTACAGCCACTAGGGATAGAGTAGTTCCTATCTCTAAAATTGGATTTGGTTTTCATTTTGAGAATATTTAGTCAACTAAAGTTTTTTTCCAGCAATTTTAATTCCAGCATGGTATTTTCAAGGAAGAAAACATGTCTGAAATAGGTTGTTAGTGCATATACTATGTAGACCCATTTCAATTCTAACGTCCCTAGGTTGATAATTCAATGATGTCCTTAGTAGATTATGAGTTCCATTCGTGATGTCTAATCCCTGAGTAGAGGAATATATGTTTCTAGTTATCAACCTATTTATGGACACTACAAAATCTATTATTTGTTGAAATTATTCAATTATATGATTGTCTCCAACTTAATATCTCTTGTTTGTTTAAGTTGATATATATCAAGTATTTGTTCAATTTATCAATGCACATTTGATGTACTTGTGTGATGCGATTATTTGGTTTCTTTAAAGAAGAATTAAATTCCTTTTGATCAATCATAGTAATCTAGAAGTATTGTTTATATCAATAAAGAAGAATCAAATAATTAGGGTTGATATCCTGTCTCCACTAGAGTTTGTCAATCACTTTCTTGTATGTTTATACAAGTTATAAACTAATATTTGTATGCCAAACAATTAGAATTTTTGCTAAATAGAATCCATTCATCATAGACTTTCATTTGACTCCGTTTTACCCAACAAGGCATTGGTCTCACCTATTTTATTTATTTACTTTCATTTGATACTACATTTTTTAATTGAACATATTCATATACCTTGATATTTCTTAGATAATTTATACCAAATTAGGACCATATCTCTCCATTGTTAAATTGCCATTGTGGATAGATTGATTAAGTAGGAAAGACACAACCTAAGTTTGCTCCACTTGCATAGGTACACCCACCTAAGGCGAAGAAGGTTCAAATGCATCATTGGGCCTCATACGTTAGCCAAAAACGTATCAAGAGCTTCACAACCTCTTGTGGTTTCAAAACAACATTTTTGAGACCTAACAGCTTGGTGACTCTACTTGGGACTCAAACTGAACCCAAGCATTCATCATAGAGTCAATACCTTGTAAGAGACTCCACTGGGAACAAGCAACTACAAAATCTTCAAACTTCTCTAAAATGTGAGTGGTGACTCTGAAGAGGTAAGTGCATTAAAAGAATGACAAAATAGAGTATACATCAAAACCCTAAATTTAGATCATCACAATAGCCCACAAAATGTAGGGAAGAAGGTCTTTGTATAAAGATGGTCCCAATGATAAGAGTAAGTGGGAACACAAGAATGATAAGGGGAGGAATATGTCTGATGAAATGTTCTTAACAAATAAAGATAAAACATCAAAGGCACACCTTGAGACATATAACTTATATGATACACTAATAGATGAAAACAACCCATCTCGAGAGCCCCACACTCCTGTAGAAAAGAGGAATTCATGGCTAGATTTGAGGCTAAAAGAGACAAGAGACAACATGAACATGATAAAAAAATGGCATTACTTGAAGAGAATCAAAATGGGCTTGGTAATGATTTAGCCTTTGAAGAAAACTATGAATTCATGACTCAGGATGAAATAAATGCACTATTGGAATATGAAAGACAAGAAGTAGAAATAACAAAAGTAGAATATGAACAAAGGCTCCGAGAAATAAAAGAGCTTCAAGAATTGAAGCTCCAAAAGGCCCAAATTAATTCAGATGGCTAACCTCCCTAAATATGTGCCACGTCACAGGTAGGGAAATAACAACATAGGGCCTTCAAATTTCCCAAAGGGACAATAGAATTAGTCAAGGAATCAATATAGACATCCAAATGCTCCACTTAAGAATCCAACACAACATCAAAATACTCAGCCATCCCATGGCCAATAGTATGTGCCACCACCTCACATACAATATAATAATCCATTATATCAAAACACACCTCCTCCATACACAACCATGATTAGACAGTTTGATTTGGTTGGATTTCAAATATATCCTTATCCCATGCATAATTGTTGGAGAAGCCTCATCCCAAAAGTCACTGGGAGTAGTGTAGTCACATCTGAAGAAAACTTAAGGAGTTTCAATTCTTTTATTCAAGACATGGATATGCAATATGAAGATGTACAAATGAGACTATTTATGATGTCATTGGTCGAAGATGTTAGGGATTGGTTTAACAGTTTACCAACTGCTTTTTTTGATTCCATTTAGGAGTTTTATGAGTAGTTCCTTGAGTAGTATGGGAACCAATATACACCCAAGTTTTCCTTGCATGAATTGGTAAGAATCTAGAAAAATTAGAACGAATCAGCTTACGAATTTAACCAGAGGTTCTCTAAATTACATAACAAGATACCTCCTAGATCAAAATTAGTTGATCCTACTGTATTAAGTATCTATCTAAAAGCTTTTCATCGGAAGATAGGATATGACCTTAGGAATAGGTGTCCTAGGAATTTGAATGAAGCTCAAAAGATATCACTGACAATTGAAAATAATAGAAAGGTTGTAGGATTGATTGGTAAGAGGGATAATCCTAGGGTTCCCCAATATAATCCTCCAAATAGGAAAGAAAATACATACAGGAATGAGAGGCCAAGGTTGCATGATATGCCATTAAATACAAACTGGAAGGATGGAAAGTCTGTGATGGATAACCCTAGGAATAAAGAGACACCTGATCCTTTAAAGAAAGAGGGGGATATATAGTAAATAATAGTCCTCAGTGCACGATTTGGGACTTTCCACATTCCCCTGATCATTGCATTATAGCTTAGTCGATACCAGAACGGGAGATACCGAAAGTCAACAATGAAGAGGACCATAAAGTTTATTTAACCACCCACACTCTTCACCCTATTGAGCAACGATATTCATCTTCAAAAGAATGAGGATATGAATATGATGTTGATCACCAAAGGTACAATGTTCATATGGCAGAACAACAAGTATTTTCTGATCATGAAGAAAGTGATAATGAAAAAATTTCTCCTAGTACATCATGTCAGACAAGTGAGTGCAATGTAAGAAGGCCGACTAAGGAAGAAATTAAGAAGTTAACCATCGCAACAGTGGAATGGGCCAAAACCAAATATTGCTTAAGAAATAGAACAATGAATGAGTTCATGAAGGTGTAGACATGCAAAACTAACATCATGCATTAACCATATTCTCCTATCAAATAAATCAAGTTTATTTGATTAATCTCCTAAGGTTATCAAACTTAATTAAATAAATCAAATTTTTTAATTAATCTCCTAAAGTCCTCTATTTAGATTAATTAAACTCATCATTAACACTAACATCATCCCCTTTAGCTAAATAAATCAAAATATTTATTTAGCTAAATCTAAAGTCATTTTCCATCTCCTTTTGATTTATTTTAATCCATAAATCTAAATCAAATAGGTCAAATCATCTAATTTCTCATTAAATTAATCCAATCCTGATTAATTTAATCTAAACTCATGTCACATCTTCTAGCTTTTCCCACTTGCACAAATAAATCATTTAATTGATTTATTAAATCTTTTAATTTCCCTCAACATGGCATCTTTAAGGAATATTCTCCCAATTTTAATTTTCCCTCCCACATGAATTGTCCATCCAAAAATGCATTTAAGATCTCTTACATGTCTCTTAAACAAGTCCTTGGCATTTAATTCATCTTTCATCCCCCCTAAACATGTCATTTCATCAAAATTGAAATTTCAAATTGCCACATTGACCAAAATGTGCACAACCCTCATCCTCTCACATCTTGACAAGTGGCATCTTGTCATTGGCTCATGAATGATCCCACATTCATCCAAATCCATCAATCTTCCAACCTTGAATCTATAAATGCAAAGAATTTCTACAACTCCACAACTTACAACAACACTACTATCCAGCTTGATACATAATCTCTTGCATTTTCAGCATCATCATCTTGGCACCTTTTGCTTATTAGGGATTGGGAAAGGGCTCTCTTTTCATATCAAGGAGCACCAATCCACTATGAGATAATTTTCATTCATTTTATTTTGTGTCTTATTTTATTTTTCTTGTTTGCTTACTTAACATTACTAAGTATTTCATAGAGATGTTGTTTTTTTCTTTGTTTTAAAGGACTAAGCATGCTAAGTGTGTGTTTGAGTTTTTAAGAAATATGCAGATTTCACCATCTACTTTCAGGTGCTAGAAGGAGGGCAGAAATATAATCTTTATTTATGTTCATTTCTTTTTATTTCAAGTATTAGATAGGAAACATAAAGTCCTTCCTTGCTAGCCATATAAAACAGGAAGCTTTGTTTGCTCTATTACCAATCATGTAGATTTTAAACTTTGTTTTCTTTGTTGCTATTAACATTTCAAACGCATGTCATAGTTTGGCAATCGCGGTTGTGGTAGAAAATAATAGTGCCTTAAGTTATTTCAGACCTTTTCTTTTCTGGGAAGCATTTTAATTAGTCATTACGCTTTTCTTACAAGTTGATTTGTTAACACTGTTCCAGTTTCTACTAAAGTTTTTATGTAATCTTTGACTATACGTGAAAATTATAAATTATGTCAAAACCATTTTGAACCATAATCCTCATTGGGTATTAGTAAATCTTGAAAAGAAAAAGGTTAGCTTGTAAACCATCATCCAAAAATGTCCAACTCTGAATCAATAAACATTTGATTGATTCATCACAACTTTAACATCGACATTTTTATTTCTTAGGTATCCACAGAGAGGCCTTCAGAGGTATGCTACACATAGTTTAAACTGCCACACATTGACCACACACAAGGATTGTAGGATGCTAAGTTTCCAAGATCACATCTAGTACGGGTATGTGCAGGATCATGATGGGCCAAAAAGTGGCAATATGATGGGTATATGGCTAACGACTTTGTTTTTATCCAAAATTGTTGAAATAAAAAGGGTTTTTAAAGGAGATTCCCAGATGTCCACCAATATAAATTATTCTGTACTTTGAATTTAATAAATAATTATTATTCATTTTCTATTAAACTATGACTAAATTCCTGATTTTTAGGCTGATTGAAAAACTTCTATAGCTTTCAAATGGTATAATATTTTTTGAATCCAAAACATGCGTCACATTCTAAGATTCGCATAATATAAGATTAAAAAAGAAAAAAATCAATTTCATGAATTTTTGACCAAGTTAAGGTGGTCAGACATAAGAGTCTTTATATTTTTTAAAAGTTTTCATAAAAAAATTATAATTAATTATTTACTTGGAAAAAAATTACAAAAAAATATGCATCACATCGAAACATGAGTCATCTACTTATATCTAATATCTTCTAAATTTTTTTTTATCATTTTAATTTGGTTAGGGTGGTTAGACAAACACCTACTTTTTATTTTTTCCTTGAAATTTAAGTACTATTGTATTGAAATTTCAAATTTTCACCAAATACATTTTATGTTTCTGTGAATAAACCTGTAATTTAGAAACTAAATTCAATTTTACACAAATTCTATTTCTACATATTTTTGAAATAATATAGATAACTTATTCATTTTTTTATGTCAAGTTTCCTAACTCTAATTTTTCTAAAAAACATTTCCACTTAAGGGCCTATTTTTTCCATGATGATCTTGCACATACCCATACCTCAAATTTCACTACAGTGTGTTCTCATTATTCTCAGTTTTAGTCCCTTTCTCCTTACTGTAATCTATGCCTCTCTCATACAAATGATAATGTAATGTTGATTTTGTCATTTGTGGCACCTGCTCTAACAAAGCAATTACATATTTGATTCATATTGAGTGCACAGGGTTATTCTAAGACAACGACCCTGAAGTTTTCCCTAGATTTTGAACTATCCCAGGTGAGGGGGTATATTGGTGATCAGATACATTTGTGGGCTTTAATCCACTAACCACACTTTTCCTATTTGTATCTCTATTAGTACGGGTGTTAGATGCGTCATCTTATGTATTCTGGAATTTGATTTTATACCTACCAATCATAGTAGCTTGAAATTTTCTAAAATATTTCATGTCAATCATGTAATCAGCTTAATCTTTTTGGACTCTAATCTGGGTATCAGAGCAATTTTAAGATTTTTCTGGTTTGTGGCTTTATTATACTTGTTTTGCAAAAAAATTGCTTTCTTGTATTTTGTACGTTTCCTTTAACAACTTGCAAAGTTGAAAGTGGGTTTTCTACATTTGGTGGAAGGAACTTAACGTCAAAGAAGTAAGGGTTTGTTTTCTTTGCCAAATCCCTCATGAGTTTTGTCTAGACTAGAAGGCGTTTCCTTTTCTCATGCCCTCATAGGCTATAAACTCCTACAAGAAGTTGGTGCATCTTGAAGGTGCTCTCAAGGCATAATCGTCACACCTGGTCTCATGTTTGAAGAAAATCTCCATAATATGCCCATTTGAAGCAGCTCCCTGATCTGCAAAATGCACCAGACAAACACTCATCTGGTAAGGAAGAAAGAGAGGAGTACATTTTCTCACTTCCCATAAAGGTTGATGCTTTTAGCAAGGATGTCTTTAACTAAGCCGCTGAGGCACTTGGAGATCAAGCATTGCACAACCCATACAAAGGTGGGCTGAGTTCCTTCAATAAGAAAATCCACGATGTAATTTTTTATATATTTGTATTGCAAAAGACTGAACACTCGTAGAGAATGAACATTGAAACTCTCATTCCAAAATAGAAGCAACATAGGGACATTGTAGGAGTGACCACACAAGGCTTTGTACCTTGTAACAGAGACTTTTCCATTAGAGGAAGCTTGAAAGGCCCAGGAGAAACAAGCAAGCCCGAATGCCCCACACAGAAGATTGAGCATGGATGGTGAACATGGCATCCAAGTTTGACTACTTCGCTACAACGAGCTAAAATAAAATTCTAGAGAAAACAAGTGATGGGGACATCACCACCCTAAGTGATCTTTGAAGTATTTGATTTGGGAAGCTGCTAAGAGAAGGGGATTACGTACATTACTTGACCCACGTTCCTCTCTCATTGTTTTATAGACATCACATTAAGGTGATATAAATTTATGCTCTTCAATTTCTTTAATGCTCACCTATCTCCTTAATTATCGATATTTTGTGATATCCTTATGATTTCTTTCCTGACTACATAGAGAAGACCTTTACTTTGCAATATTCTTATTGACAACAAATCAATATGGGAACTAACAGCCTCAGAAGAAAAATAAATGTATCCTCATGATGAACTATATTTTTTAAATATATTAAAGCAATCATTGTTGACAATCTCTCTTAAAGGTAGGATTTAAAGTCAATATTTATCAATCTATTTGATTAAAGATATCATTTATGGCACAATAGTCATTTTTCATTTAATGTTGATTGTTGTTTTTTGACATTATCTGATCATTTCATACACTGGGGTCTAATCAATCTAGTTTTTGATAGTGTTAGTTGTTCCCCATTCTGATTGTACTATGGTTTCTTTTTGGCATAATAAACAACAATAATGCTATGAAGTTGCTGGGGCACGCACCTTTAGAGTCTTTTATTGGGATCTAGTTTACTTACCTAACTTCCCTCTCCAACTTTATGTCATAACATATGTGAATCATGTTGACTACTATTAATGGTAGCAATTTGATTGGAGATTAGGTGTCACATCGCTCTGAGTCTAGATACATTAATGGTAGTAAAATGACAGTAGTGAGAAGGTTGATGAAATTGAGTAAGACAATTTCATTCAAACTTAGACAATATCATAGTTGATGTAATCAAGGGTCTATACGATATATGTGTTTGTCAATTTCATGAAGATATGATGATTACAAATAGGTGGTTCATTCAAATCATTTAGTGAGATTTTAATATCACTGAATTTAATAATGTCCAAAACATTGGCCAAGCATTAAAATTAGTTCGTTGCTACTTTCAATGATCTATGAAATGCATGGCTTCTCTTTGCTTGGCATATTAGAACACCATAAAGGATGATATGCAGTTATTTTAATCATTCTCTTTTTCATAAATTAATCTTGGGTCTGACGCTTACAAACAAGATTATTGTGTTATTTTATTAAAATGATTGGATAAGTCATCATGAAGAGTTTTGGAACGTGACATTTTGTCACCAATAGGAGCAAATGAATCTCTTTTAAAATATTTTTTTACTACTGTGTGATAAAAAAATTGAGCTCACTATAATCGATGCATTATAGATTTGAAAAGATCTATTCACGCTTGCTCAAAAATGCTTCTACTACAAAAATTTGAAAACTCAGAAATATCATGTGTTTTCTCATAAAGATAAAAATGGGCAGACTTTTTCACAAGGGATTCAACTAACTAGCAGATTGGAGTGGAGGAAAATTGATCATGGAACATTGAAATCAAGACTTGAAAAAAAAGCATTTTTTTAATGCTTGTTGTAATGATCTAGAGCTTCCACTTTCTACTCTCATTTTCTGTTTTAGACCAACTCACCTTTCTTTTTGAGTTTAAATTTAATCATTGATTTGATCTTTTTAAAGTTGGATTAAAATTGAACCTTAGAAACTTACTAAATTTGAATTTGGGTTCTAAAAATTTGACAAACAACTCTCACATTTTGATTTTGGGGCTTTAAAAAGAACTCAATTTTTCCTTTGGGAATTAAAATGAACATGTGCGTTTGTGTCTTGTAATCTTTTTTGTAAATTAATTTCATTTAAAAAGGCATATGCACTTCTCTCACGCTTCACGATGATCTTGAGAATCAAAAGTCTTTTTGGTGACATTAAGTTGCATAGAAGATTGCCTCCACATTTCAATTTGGGTACCTAAAAATTGAACAAATCTTGAAAGTGTGAGTGGAGGATATTGCGTACATTATCTCTCTTTGTGTTGCAAAAGAGATTGATCGAGTTACAAATATTGCTTGCTCACTTTTGTTTATCCTAGAGGTCCTATCTTGTGGGAAAAAGTAATCACCCAATGGGAAGGACCCAACTAGGAACACACTAAAGCCAAGCGACTTCCACCCAGGATATAAGTGTGGATATTCTAACAAAGGCCAATATCACGAGGATTGTTCTGTCAAGAAGGGAAACAATGGTCTCTCACCGAATGGATGGTCCCCCATGAACAGAATGCCCACATTAAAACCCCTTGTTTAGAAAAGGCCAAAATCCTAATCTATTTGTTGATGCAAAAGGTCATGTCCTTTGAAGCCACCCCACATATACATGTGATATTTTTGTAGAGATGAAAAGTATACCATGGGAGATTCATGGGTACTGTTGCTTGGCTGACCCGAGAAGTGTGTGTCGTGGAGGGGAGCCAGTATGGTCAAGCATCTAATCATTTGCACTGAATATGTGCAATTGGATTTATCCAAGTGGTATCCCAACAAATATCGTATCTTCATCCTAGGATTGTACATGTTCTTGGAATTTAAAAAAAATTGCCTTGATCGACAACACTTGAAAATAAACATTCATAAAATCCCCAAAATTCCAAACCCTTTAGGGAAGCCAATACCTTTGATGAACTCAAGTGCTCATGATTTCCCTAGGGATTTCATCCTTATAGGCTTCTAAGTATTTGGATTTAATCATCATTTTTTTTCACTAAAGTCAACTTAGGAAACTATGCTCTTGAAACCTTGATTTTCACATAATGGACCTTGTGGAATGAAAAGGAATTGAGACATAAACATTCAGTTTGAAACATAATCAAAAAAAAATTTGTGATAAAAGGAATCGAATATGAGAAAGATAATAGAAAATTGAACCACACATGTGCTTGCAATATTTTTTCTTATGATTTTCCATGCGAACATTGATCTTTTGGTTTGATATATTGTTAGGGAAAATAATTTTATTCAATATCTTGGTCTAGTAAACAAGTCCTCTTAGGTTCATCTAGGATCAAGTCAAACACTGCACCCATCTCACCAACAAACTCTTGAAAACTTTGAAAACATCAATCATAGTAGACTTCAAGTTCATTATTCAAAACCACTTTGTTTGAATTAACACAATTAGTCAAACTATCCTCTTGTGTATGAGTTTACTCTAGGATAACACAACTTCCTAGAGTTTACAAGTGCATTATCACTTTTTTTGTCTTAACACACTTATTCAAATTATCCAATCCATTATCACCTTATTTGAATTAACTCAATTAGTCAAACTATCCTCTTGTGTACAAATTTATTCTAGGATAACACAACTTCCTAGAAATTACAAGTGCATTATCACTTTTTTTGACTTAACACACTTAGTCAAACTATCTTCAAAATAAAAAGACCAATCAAATCAAGTCCTAAAGTCTAGCATTGATCCAAAGTTCCTAAAAGTATAAATACCCATATCATTCACCCCTTTCATCCTTTATATCATCAATGGTCCTAAACCCCTCAGAGGTCAACAAGGTCAAAACACAAGAAAAACATGGAGTTTAAACTTGACTCATACATCATGAGTAATCCAAGTCAACCAAAATATCAAAGTCTCATAATTCCAATTGATTATCAAAGCTCACATTTATGTAATCCATACATGGCATCATTATCTCCTCCAAACCTCAACAATACAAATATGAGTTTTCCCAGTCTGAATTTTGGACCAACTTTCCCTATGGTAGATTTAAATCAAAGCCAAAACATACAAATCTATCAACCAAAGAATCAATGCATGAGTTTTCCAAACAACATTATCCCACCAAATCCATACACGCCAAATACAAGTTTGCCAAACATGAACATTTGAAATCCACACTTCATGAATTTTGGGATAGATGCGCTCGCAAATCAAACCAATATTGGTCAAAGTTCGAGCAATATATTGACAACTCCATGTATTGATCCAGGTCAAGGTAACCCAATGAAAAATCAAAGTTACCTAAATCCAAGCAATGTGTTTCCCAATCACAACAATATTCAATATCAACCAATAATGTCAAATCTAAATATCATACCAAATCATAACATTGTTCAAGATCAATCCATCCATGATTCCATACAAACACCACAAGTATACATGCCAAATATGCTTGCTCAACAACCAATTCAACGATATCAAGGGTTTCAAGATCCAAATCAAGATAAAATATTGCGGAATAAAATTGCTACACTCAAGAAACTCATTGATTCATATCACCAAGAGACATCTCCACCACAAAATCATTACACTCTTCCATTGGTCAAACCATGTCATGAAAGCATTGAGTTGGGTCCACAACCACATCATGAACCATATCTCAAATTTTAAGAAGTTGGGCAACAATAACAGCAGCAAACCCAATCACCCCATCTCGAAGATCAGTCATCACATCTCAAAGATCAATCACCACATCTCCAAAATCAGTTTCCACAAGGTCAATTTAAAGTGCAAATATCACAAGGTAGAAAATGAAAATACACACCACTTGGGGAACCAATCGAATCGGTCATGCAATGGTTGATACAAGAAAATATCATTAAAATCCCTATTTATGTGAATTATCAAGAGCCCATGGTGAAACTATCAAGGTTTAATGAGAAGCACTTTTGTGATTTTCACAAAGTAAAGGTACACACAATATCATATTGTATTAACTCAAAAATCTCATCCAATATCTGATTGATCAAAAGTTAATGATTATTGGGGAGAATAATTAGAGCTCAACCACTAGCGATAGTAGTAAAAACCTCCCCACCATAATTGCTGAAGAAAATGATCAAAATCAATCCATCAATTAGCTCTATGAAGATATGTCTACCCCATCTAGTGATAAAATCAACATTCATCAAGAGCCACTTTTTAGTGATCTATTTCAAGATGTGTTAATATTATTTGATCCTATTGACATAATCCATGATCCATCAACCAATGATCATATTGAAAATGTCTTTACGCCACCTAATGAGTTAGAGGACATATTTGAAGAATGTATGCCAAAGCATGATCAACATCTATCACCAAGGTCTAGCAATGGTCCTCTCTAAGACATAATAACATCCCTTGACCTCATGATTGTGGATAGTGAAGGAATACTCAACGATCAATAGGTTATTGATATACTTCCCATTCCTGATAACAATGTCCAAGAACCCACTATAAGCAATCCATCCTTTGAAATTGACCCATGTCAAGAACTTGATCCAAAGCATGTCGAAATAAATTCTGAAATCATTCAAGATCAAGAATTTTTATCTCCAAGACACTACAATGATCTAATGGGCACTCTCCTATCTATACAAGATGTCACAAATGACGATCATATTCATACAAAACATACCCCTCCATCTACCCATGAGATGATTTCTTTGGATGAACACGTAGATGATCTTCATTCAAAACAAGAGTCTCATACTCTTGACATAATTACCAAGGAACAAGAGTCTCTTACTCTTAAAATTTGTGCGTGAGACCAAGATGTAGAAAACTCTAGACACCTAGTAGAAATAGATCATGAAGAGGGCTTCTATAGAAGTTGTGAATCAAAAACATCATATGAAAGCATATCAAGAATGAATCATGAGTAAGAATTTTATAGTGAATCTTTAAAATCTCTTGAAGAAGCATTAAAATCTGATATTTCATGAGATCAAGCTAAAGATATCAATCAGGAAGTCATCCCACATATGGAGGATCCTATCACTTATAAACTTGGATCACTTACCTTTCTTAGGGAAAGCTATCTTATCAATAAAGATGTTGTCACCTTTGAAGATCCACCATAAAGCAAAGAAAGAGTAGCACCTTGTTTCCAAGGTAAATCATATCCTATTGAAAATAAAATGTTTCAACAAATGAGCTATCAAGGCAAAGGATTAGCCCTACATGAACACAATATCCTGGAACCAGTGCAAATTATTGGTAATCCTAAGTATCAAGGTCTTGGTTATTTGGTAATTAAGGGATCTAAGCATATCAGTGATATTTCAACAAAAATAGGGGCAACTTCATCTCAAGAAAATATCAACATAGTGAGCACGAAGAATCCTTATGATGAAACGAATGCCAATACTACAACTCACCACGTCATGAATCTTCATCCACCCATCACCCCATCAACGAATTGAGACCAACATCAAAAGAAAGAATTGAATAAAGGCACAAAGAATTATATCAAATAAAAAGAAGTTGAGAAGCATAATAGACAAATCAAATACATCTGGATACCAAAAGATACAAAGAAATCTGATCCCTATCAAACTCCATTAGTCAAAGAGACTATGGGGCAAGATAAAAAAGGGAAAAGTACCCATCAAAGATGTCCACAAAGGAAAACTAAGGCTTCTCAAGAAACATACAAAGCATATCAAGTTTTTGGTCCTAATTCCATGCACACTTTCATATCCACCTATCATTTCTCATATTTGCAAGTTTGGAGAGTCAAAGGTTCCAAACTATTAATCAATCCATCTTTTATTCCTAAACACACTCCATCCATGCCTCCACACATGATATCCAATTCTCACATTAACCATGTGTTGGAAATGACCCTTCATCATAAGTATTCAGAAGACACTCTATCATGATGTGTGCACAAAGAAAAAGTTAACTCTGGTATCAGTGAAGCAGACCAAAAATTTAAAAAGTTGCATTCAAGTGCACGTATCTTGGAAAAGAAACTTCTTCAAGCAGGATATCAGTGGAACATTATGATAGAAAAATCAACATCAGCACTACCAGGTTGATCCGTATAGGATTAAATATTTCATCAAAAAATAAAAAAAAATCAGAAAAAGGATTGAAAAAAGTAAAGAAAAAAATCGTCCTCTAGTGAAAACCACTTTGGTGGTACTTTGGATAGGTACCATGATGAAAACTTGGTAAACAAGCATCATGTGTAGAATCAAGAATCTACGTGCGCTTATTCAGTTTGAAGCATCTCATCCCATCTATAATAAATCCAACATTCCATCCATCTTAAATTTATTCACTCATGGACCATTTATCCAATCCATTTTAATCCATCTCCCAAATTATCTTGATCTTGACAAGGTTTGGTGCACACTTTACACTTGCTTGTGGTAAACATCTTGACATGGGTAATTTTCCTTGATCCTATCCTACCCAACGATATATGAGCCTTGAATCATTATCCAAATGAGAATCTTGTGAGCAAACACCTTATCTTATCGCAAGATGATCCATATCCATCCATCCATACACCTATTCAAGCGTCCACCCATGATATTCCTAGCATTGCTAGACACAAGGGGTAGATATTTACATCTCGCTTCAGGAATAAATCTTGATCTATATCTTCCATCACACATCAATCCAAATAATCCATATCAGTTGAATCTAATGTGTACATCAACATCACATCAAATCATCAAAAAAAAAAAATTTCTAAGCCAAGCTTCAAAATCGTGATCAGTCAAATCCAATCATCATCTCAGGATATCCTTCCCAATCCTTGTGCTACTTAACACTATCCTGGGATTGTTGTGT
This sequence comes from Sequoiadendron giganteum, assembly GCA_007115665.2. Classification (NCBI taxonomy): domain Eukaryota; kingdom Viridiplantae; phylum Streptophyta; class Pinopsida; order Cupressales; family Cupressaceae; genus Sequoiadendron; species Sequoiadendron giganteum. Next base: position 591,260,908 of record CM021104.1, on the reverse strand, counting down.
ATCCTCAACAATGTTATCATCATCAATCCATCAATTTGATCAATCAAATCCTAGCTTGATTTTCAAAAAAATCCCAAAATAGAGCAGTGATATCATCACATATCCATATCCAAATCGTCAAAATCATGTGAAAATCCAAAAACATCCAAATCAACCAAAAAATTCAAAACACGTCAAAATTTTGAAAAATAAAAACATAGTCCACCAACTGAACTACGTCGTCTTTGAGCTTAAATGTGGGCAAGGCTAATCCTTGATCGGCCTATGAGACACAAAATCCAAAAACATTCACAAATCTTGAAAATACCAAAAACATTGAAAACTTTGAAAATCAAAACAACCTCAATTTTTTTTCAAAAAACATCAAAAACATCCAAATATTTGAAAAACCCAAAATGGTGTATCTGTCTCATCTTGCTTTCACCCACAATGATCACCACTCATGATAAATCAATCATCGCCTTCATCCTTTGGTAGGTCAGTCAGAAGCAAGTGTAGCAGGTTCAAAAGTGAACACCTAAACATCAAAGTCTCAAGTCTAGATCAGTGAGTCAACAAGTTGATTAACTCAGAGTATCAATAGCTTATCATCTAATCAATCTCATCAAAGCCCTTATCACAACATGTCCTAGGATGTATCCTTCCCACGATGGACACCAACATCAAGTATCACTTTAGTTTAGCCTTAGCTAGCGGTACGAAGAACATTAGCTTGTTTGTTTACTTTATCTTAGTCTTTTTGAGTTATCTTATTTTGCATTCATTCCAAGGACCTCTCGATGATGCCTAAACAAAATAGGTTTAGAGAGAAAGAAATGGGGCAATGATCATTATCTTTTTGTCTGGTGTGATTTTTGGACATTCTTCTAATATAACTTGGCAAATACTTGCTTTGTTAGGTCCATCCTTGCAAGGTTTCTATATGTCAAGTGTGAACAAGAGCACTCCTATCTAATTGTCATGTAAAATTCCATCACACTAGGTGCAACACCATCCTGGTTCTTTATACCTTGATGCATTGTGCATATGTGTGTTATCAAACATAAGGAAAGGTATGATCTTTATCTATCCCATCCCTAGATAAGCAATACATCATCATCATTCATCATCATATCTAATAAAGGCTCGACGACTAATGACCTTTTTGAACTTCTACATCTTCTTGGATTTAAGGGTTGATCCCTCTCATTCGTCTATCCTCTTTCACACTAACAATGCATCTATCCTACATCTATACTCTCATCCTACATAATCACATCATATCATTTGCATAATCATTTAAGATGTTTAAAATAATATAGATTTTCTATTCTAAGAATCATAAAAACATCTCATTTGCATCATCATTTAAGTTTTTTAAAATAATATAGATTTGTTATTATAAGCATCTTAAAAAAATATCATCATCGGGTATGTGTAGGATCATCATTAAAAAAACAGGCCCTTAAGTGGCAAAAAATTCAGAAAAATCAGAGTTAGGCAACTTGACATAAAATTTTGAATAAGTTATCTATTTTATTTCAAAAATATGTAAGAATAGAATTTGTAGAAAATTGAATGTAGTTTCTAAATTACTAGGTTTATTTACAAAAAAATAAAATATATTTTCTGAAAATTTGAAATATCAATACAGTAGTACTTAAATTTTAGGGAAAAATAAGAAGTAGGTGTTTGTCTAACCACCCTAACCACATTATAATGATAATATTTTTTTATAACATTTTAGATATAAGTAGAGGACTCATGTCCTGATGTGATGCATATTTTTTTGTAATCTTTTTCCAAGTAAATAATTAATTATAATTTTTTTATGACAATTTTCTTAAAAATATAAAGACTCATATGTCTGACCACCTTAACTTGGTCAAAACTTCATGAAATTCAATTTTTTATTTTATAATCTTATAGTATACGAAGCATAGAATGTGACGCATGTTTTGGATTCAAAAAATATGATACCGTTTGAAATCTATAGATGTTTTTCAATCAACCTAAAAATCAGGACTTTAGTCGTAATTTAATAGAAAATGAATAATAATAATTTATTAAATTCAAAGTAAAGCATAATTTATATTGGTGGAAATCTGAGAATATCCTTTAAAAACCCTTTTTGTTTCATCAATTTTGGGTAAAGAAAAAGTCATCAGCCACATACCCATCATATTGCCACTTTTTGGCCCATCATGATCCTACACATACCCCATCATTATCATATAGATTTGTTAGTCTAACCTTCCATACATGCATTTTGAACCTCTTTTTCGCGAGATCAACCTCAAATCGAATATTTTCACTCGATCTCTTGAGGGGGAAATGTACTAATGTACTTATTTCCGTAGGGGCATTCGAAAAAAAAGCAGAATTGTTTTTTTAAATTTCGATGTCGGTGGCATCATTCTTTGAACCAATGCAACAAGTACATTGCTTCAAAGAGGGGAAAAATATAAACATGCAAAACTAACATCATGCATTAACCATATTCGCCTATAAAATAAAACAAGTTTATTTGATTAATCTCCTAAGGCTATCACACTTAATTAAATAAATCAAATTGTTTAATTAATCTCTTAAAGTCCTCCATTTAAATTAAATAAACTCATCATTAACACTAATATCATCCCCTTTAGCTAAATAAATCAAAATATATTTCTAACTAAACCTAAAGTCATTTTCCATCTCCTTTTGATTTATTTTTACCCATAAGTCTAAATCAAATAGGTCAAATCATCTAATCCCTCATTAAATTAATCCAATCCTAATTAATTTAATCTAAACTCATGTCACATCCTCTAGCTTTTCCCACTTTCACAAATAAATAATTTAATTGATTTATTAAATCTTCTAATTTTCCTCAACATGACATCTTTAGGGAATATTCTCCCAATTTGAATTTTCCCTCCCACATGACTTGTCCATCCAAAAAAGAACTTAAGAGCTCTTACATGTCTCTTACACAAGTCAAACTTGGCATTTAATTCATCTTTCATCCCCCCTAAACATGTCATTTCATCAAATTTCAAATTTCAAATTGGCACATTGACCAAAATGTGCACAACCCTCATCCTCTCACATCTTGAAAAGTGGCATCTTGTCATTGGCTCATGAATTATCCCACATTCATCCAAATCCCTCAATCTTCCAACTTTGAATCTATAAATACAAAGCATTTCTACAACTACACAACTTACAACAACACTACTATCCAGCTTGATACATAATCTCTTGCATTTTCAGCATCATCATCTTGGCATCTTTTTCTTATCAGGGATTGGGAAAGGGCTCTCTTTTCACATCAAGGAGCACCAATCCACTATGAGATAGGTTTGATTCATGCTATTGTGTGTCTTATTTTAGTTTTCTTGTTTGCTTACTTAACATGACTTAGTATTTCATAGAGATGTTGTTGTTTGCATTGTTTTAAAGGACTAACCATGCTAAGAGTGTGTTTGAGTTTTTAAGCAATATGCAGATTTCACCATCTACAGAAGGTATTCGAAGAGGAATATTTGTAAAAGAAAAGAAAGCATCAAAAGGAGCTCCAAAAAGGATAGAAACTAAGCAACCTAACAAGAAGGAGAAAAATCATGTCCATAAGGAGGAGAACAAAGAATTGCATAAGTACAAGAAAAATTCTTCTCAAACAAACAATAGAGAAGGGGAGGAGACCAAAGGAGAGTCATTGGAACAAAGGAAGATGGTCAAAATAGAAAGTGCCTGATTTTATTTCACACAAGCTTTATCCCAAGTAAAAATGTCTATCCCATTAGTTGAAATGATGAAGATCAATGAGTATCGGGATATTGCTATTCAATTGATATCTAATGGAAATGATAAAAGCATAAACTCTGAAAGAAAAGAGAATATCAAAACAAATAAGAAGGAAAAGGTAAAGGTTCATGAGGTCTATCGTAGTGATGCATTAATCAATCCTCCACAAATTGATCCATTCTTCACCACACTACTCATAAATAACAAGTTGGTCAGAAATTATATGATAGATTCAGGTGCTATAATCAATATCATGCTAGTAGCGGTGATGAAACAACTTGGTATGTGGGTAGATACCGAGGATGGTAAGTGTTATGTCATGGATAGTAGACCTATCTCAGTAGTAGGAATTATGAAATATGTGGAGGTGAAGTTGGCTGCTTATCCACAAGTAACTTATAATATAGACATAACTATGATTGATACACCTCATTTTGGAAAGTTATTATCAAGACAATGGAATACAACAGTAGGAGGGAATGCACAGTTTGAATTATCATATGCCATAATACCAGTTAGTGGTGAAGAAGTTAATTTATATAGGGAGCCAAGAATGAGTCGGATAGTGGATTATGTTCCTCAAGAATAGTTAAACTACTTTTGTGATTCAGACCTAGGAAGCTTCAGAGTAGAGCTTTATCAACCTGAATCGGTAAGCACTAACCCAATTGATAAGCATGTTTCCAAGAATGAACAGGGCCTATAGAAAATGTATTTCAATGGAGCATGTGGTCATGAAGGCAATGAAGCTGGTGTATTTTTATTTCACCCCAAGGGATCACTTTCAAATATTCCTTCTTGCTGACTTCTGAGTGTAAAAAAAATGTGGTAGAGTATGAAGCTTTGTTGATTGGTTTAAATATTTCTGTCAAACAGAAGATCAAGTTGCTAACTGTATTGGGAGATTCATAATTAATCATCTCACAAGTCAGGTCAAAATATGCTGCAAAGAATAAGAGGCTAAAACAATATAGAAATATTGTGTGGGATACAATTGAGCTATTTGATGCCTTTTCAATTGAATGGATAGATAGATCGAAAAATATAATGGCATATTTCCTAGCTAATGTAGCCCTAAGAAGATATGATGTCACCTTGGCTTCAGTATCTCAAGATGAATTCAAAACGAGGCCTTCTATCCCTGATAATATCTATAACTGGAAATTTTTCAATGATCACATTGATCTTATAAAATTTCTCCATTGTATTGATCAATATGAATCTTAGCAAATTGATATTAATGTCTTTATTAAAGAAGTTGATGGGAAAAAGACTGTATTCGGGAAAGAAGTTTTGTAGCTTAAAACCAATAAACTTCATAAAGGACTTGTGGCATTAGAAATAGTATATGATGGAAATGATTTTTCTCTCATGAAGCAGACACCAATCAAGAGAGAAGATATTTAAGAAATCAATTTGGGAACTAAGTTAGAACCGAAAAAGGTCTACATTGGAAAGAAGATAAGTCCAACCATCAGGAGAATGTTGGCTGCATTCTTGAGAAAGTACAAACATGTGTTTGTTTGGTCTTATGAGGATCTCAAAGAATATAGAGAAGATATTTTTCAACATGAGATTCCACTTAAACCAGACACAAAGCCATTCAGACAAAATCAAAGGCCCATCAACCCAACTTTGGAGCCTAAAATGCAAGAGGGGCTAGAAAAACTTAGAGATGGAGGTATTATTAAACCCATTAGACATTCAACATGGGTCTCAAACCTAGTTCTAACAAGAAATAAAAATGGGGACATTAGACTATGTAGATTTCAGAAATTTAAATGTTTCCTCCCTTAAAGATAATTATCCTTTGCCCAATATGAAGGCAATATTACACAAACAAGATGTGAATTATTATCAATGATGGATGGATTTTCTAGGTATAACCAAGTTAAAGTCAAAGAATCTGAGCAATACAAGACAATATTTACTACACCATGGGGGACATATGTTTATGTGAGAATTACATTCGGTCTCACAAATGCAGGGGCAACATTTTAAAGGGCCATGGATGTGGCATTTTTAGATCTAATCAATTCCACAATGGTTGTGTATGAGGATGACCTTACTGCTTATTCCAAAAGGGCATAATACCACTTGGAGAAGATAATCATCAAGGCTCGGGAATATGGTATCAGTCTCAATCCCAATAAATGTCACTTTTCTGTCAAAAAGGGTAAGATTTTGCGGCATATTGTATGAAAAGAAGGGATTAGAATAGACCCTAAAAGAATAGAAGCCATAGACAAAATCCCCATTCCCAAAACTGTCAAAGCCATTCAATCATTTTTTGGAAAAATTAACTTTGTTAGGAGATTTGTATCAAATTCTTTTGAAATCATTAAACCTATATCCAAAATTTTAAAAAAGGGAGAAAAGATAGATTGGACTATAGAAGCCCTAGAAGCCTTTAAATCCATCAAAAATTCCATCAAAGAAGCCCCCAGTCTAAACTCTCCTGATTTTACCAAACCTTTTCAAATATTGTCTTTTGCCTCATTCCATAACATAACAGTTGTTATGTTACAAAAAAACAATGATGAGCATGAGCAACCTATATCCTTCTTTAGTAAATCGTTGCAGGGGTCAAAGCTAAAATGGTTATGTGTAGGATTACCATGGAAAAAACAAGCCCTTAAATGGCGATGAAAATTCAAAAAATCAAAGTTAGGCAACTTGACATAAAAGTTTGAATAATTTATCTATATTATTTCAAAAATATGTAAGAATAGAATATGTAGAAAATTGAATGTAATTTCTAAACTACTAGATTTATTTAAAGAAAGAAAAAATCTTTTTGGTAAATTTTTTAAATTTCAATTCAGTATTACTTAAATTTCAAAGAAAAAATAAGTAGGTGTCTATTTGACTACCCTAACCACAATAAAATGATAATATTTTTTTATATGATTTTAGATATAAGTAGAGGACTCATTTCTCGATGTGATGCATATTTTTCTGTAATTGGTTTCCAAGTAAATAATTAATTATAATTTTTTTATTATAAATTTAAAAGATATAAAAAATTGTATGTTTGACCACCTTAACTTGGTCAAAACTTCATGAAATTCAAATTTTTTCTAATCCTATACTATGCAAAGCATAGAATGTGTCACATGTTTTGGATTCAAAAAATGTGATACCGTTCGAAAGCTATAATTTTTTTTGAATCAACCTATCAATCAGGACTTTATTCGTAATTCAAATAGAAAATGAATAATAATTATTTATTAAATTCAAAGTAAAGAATAGTTTATATTGGTGGAAAGTTGAGAATATCCTTTAAAAACCCTTTTCGTTTCATCAAATTTTGGTAACAAAAAATTCATCAGCCACATGGGCCATCATATCACTTACATATCACCACTTTTTGGCCCATCATGATCCCACACATACCCAAATATGGCTTTGTGGAGAAACAAGCTTTTTTATTAGTCAAAGAAATAAAAGTTTTTAGACCATATCTAGTTGGGGTCAAGATAGTTGCATATGTACCACATGCAATTGTGAAAGATATTCTGGTGCAGACATAAGTGATAAGGAAAAGGTGTGGATGGATTAATAAAATCCAAGAATTTGATATGGAAATTCAGATTACCAAGTTAGTAAGGGGACAGGGCTTGGCCAAACTAATGGTAGAAACAAACATTGAGGCCAATCAAATTTTCAATGTGTAAAATGAAGATGACATAGTTGCAACCATTGAACAAACTCCCTAGTACACCAACATAATGTGTTATCTCAGACACATGAGATTCCCTGAAGGTTTGAGTGATAATCAGAGGACTTTGAAGTTACATGCATCCAAGTATGTATTCATAGAAGGAGACTTGTTTTGGAAAAATGGGGATGTGATACTATTACTATGTCTGGATGAATCACAAGCATAACATGTCTTGAGGAAAACGCATGAATGGGTGTGTGGAGGTCATTACTCTACCAAAACCACTGCACATAAAATCCTTAGATTAGGTTATTATTGGTCTAGGATTTTTAATGATTCTTTTGCACATGTAAGAAAATGTCAAGCTTGCCAGAAATTCTCAGGAAAGTTAATTATCAAGGAGGTCTACCCCTTAGACCTTTACAAGTGGAAGCCCCTTTTCATCAATTGGGGATTGATTTTACTAGGGAACTACAAGAAAAATCAACTAGAGGGCATAAATGGATACTGGTGGCAACTGATTATTTCATGAAGTGGGTAGAGGCAATCCAAACCAAACAAGCAACAAGCAAGGTAGTAATAAATTTCTTAATGGAGAGCATCATAACTAGATTTGGTGCACCACTAAGATTGATCACAAACAATGGGATGTGTTTTAGGTCTGATGATTTTAGGAATTTTTGCAACACATTCTGCTATTTCTATCTCTTATGTTGCCCCTTACCACCCACAACAAAATGGTTAGGCAGAATCTAGTAACAAAAGCCTTCTGAAAATCCTAAGGATAATGTTAAATGTGAATAAAAAGGCATGGGATTCAAAATTGAGACTGGCTATATGGGTTGACAGGATTACAGGAAAGAAAGCAATTGGAAAATCTCCATTTGAACTAGTATATGGAACATAAGCCAGAATGCCATTGCAAAATATTTACCAACTTATAAATTTATTCTGTAGGAAGATGTAGATATTCCAGAACCAATGGAAGAGAGGATAATAGCCCAAAGATAAAATGTGAAACTCCAATCATAAATGAAATATCTTTTTGATAAGAAAGCCATGGATAGAAAATTCAAGGAAAATGATTTGGTACTAATGTGGAATGCTAGATGTCAACAGAAGGGAAAGCATGGAAAGTTTGAGGCCTTGTGGTTAGGTCCCTTTCTTATTATTGGCAAAGGAGAGGAGGACTCTTATTACTTGCAAAACATGTCTGGAAAGGAGCAGGATTTGCTAGTACATGGGTAGTTTCTAAAACGCTTCTTTTCTTAAGGAGTATCGGGGGATTAAGGATTGCCAATCCATAGAAAACTCCTAACAAACCTCTTGAAACATTCTTTTCCATGCACAGTAGTTTAGGAAATCAAAATAGGGGCTAGGATTTGCTAGTACATGGACAATCCTAGAAATCCCTCATTAAAAAACATAATTTTCTTTCCATTGTATAGTAGGATCATCTCTATATCCATCATTTCCATCTTCACTTCATCCATACCATGGTTCCATTTTTTTGAAGAGCTAGATCTACACGTAGAGATATTCTGGATACTTAAAATGATTGCTAAATCACTAATCCCCAATTGGAGCCACTATTAGAACTAGATTTTTTGTAAAATTTATAGAGGTTTTCATCCATTAAAACCCAAATTCATGATGTTTCTATTATAAAAAACCATTTTATTTCCATCCATAAAGTGAAAAAAGAATTTTACCAGTATACTGCTACCATATTGTTCATTCTATATAACCCTCACCTTATACCTCCTTACCACATCCTCTTACAAAATAACTCATGGTATCATGGTAAAGGAAGCTAACACTATATCCTTTCACCGCTATACCATGAAGGCTTAAAAATTAACCCACGGTGGAGCAGTATGCTGACTAGCATTAACAAAGGAGATCACTATGCTGCATAGGGTCAGAATGAGACCCACGATGGACTGCTACACTTGAGAATAGTAATAAAGGGACACCGCCATACTGCAGGAGGAAGAAACATAGTCGATGATAGAGTGGTGTGCTAAGAAAGAATGTTGGAATGAAACCGCAACACCATAGGGAGGTGAGAGATATCCCACGGTATAGCAGTATGTTTTTATGTGTGTGGAAGATACACCACGATACCACTAAACAGTCAAAGATGATGAGTGGTAGAGTAATACTCTGAAACAAGGATAGCAATACATACCGTGATATTGTGGCAATATGAAACATGATGAGTGGTAGAGTGGTAAGCCAGTAGAGAGGAATCAAAGCACACTATGGTACCACAAAGGATTGAAAAGTGGCATGAGGTAATAGGGTAAAGCAGTTGTTGAGGCATTTAAAGAATATCTGTCACATTAATCAACTTCAAAATATGAAATTGAGCTTGATAAAAAGATTTGAATCATGCAAATTTATGAGTCAGAAGTAAATGCAGCTTGGGATTAAAATACATGAAATAAGTTGGTTGTTTTTCATTTACAAAAGATGAAATCGAATAAGGGGCAAGCTCAAAGGGTTGAGGAGAAGAGAATTTTTCAAGGAAAATCATATCTCCAGGTAATTTTAGCTCATTTCTATCTATAAATTTCATAATGACACCAAACAAAATAGAAGTAGGAGCTAAGAGAGACGAAGCGAAGCCTAATAAACCTTCTTTGTAATCGCCATTACTTGCTCTATTGCTTGGGTCGGTGAACAAAGGGTCAAAGAATGTTTTCAGAGATTTAGCTCAAGGTTGAAGAGACCCAATTACACCCTAATTGGGTTGGAACCTACACTCGTATTTCTACCAGAAGAGGAATGATAAGGTTCTTGCATCAAGCCCGTGGACCTCGAATGTGGCCAAGCTAATTGTGCTGAATATTTTCATTGATACTACGTTAATTGAAGCCTTAGCTCAGAGTTATGATGCCCCGACTAAAATTGTCACACTTCCAAATGGGGGGTGTTTGGTGGATGTCAATAGGGATGTTATTGTGAAATGTTTTAATCTTAACAAACAAGCAGTAAAAAAAGTGAAATTAGTGAAGTTAGAGCAAGAATATAAGAGGTTAAGAATAACCTACCATAGTGGTGATTTCCCGTTACACATGAAAAGGGGTGATAACAATAGAAAAATCCCAATCCCTACATCTAAGTTCAAGCCCTTTCAAGTTTCTAAATTCCAAGTGTATTTTAAAAATACTTACCTTGCATTATGTCAAATATTGGGAGTGGATGTAGAGGAACACATGTTTCTAGGGTTAATGAGGATGGCTATGATAATTCAGCATCCCGAATCAAATGTAGAATTTGACTTTGTGTCTATGATTGAAGAGTAGATTCATGAAGGTTTGCTTCAAATCAGGGAGGCTAAGGCCCCCATTACTTTCAAAAAGTACTCTTTGCTATGTCATTTAATTTTATATCAGCATGAAATGAAATGGACCAAAAGGATGAAGTTGTGTACACATGAGAATGGAATTAGGCTTCTCGTAAAGAATTGGTGTTACATTTGGGACAAAAAATGCAAAGAAAGCGATTTTATGGTGTTTAGAGATGATTTTCTGTAAGACTAATAGATGCTTTAGGTTAACCTACACCAAGATTTCCTGTCTTTAATGAAAGTAATGAGACCATTCTAAGGCAAGCCAAACCAGGGTTTCACCCATAATTATGCTGACTGGTTCTTCATGTCCCAACACACACTTATTAGAGTCTATAGGTGTAACCAAGCGCCACACATCTTGCCTAAGTTTGTATCATCAAGACTATGTTTTATAGAGTTTATATGGAAAATGTTGTTGATGGAGCACGATTTGATGAAGAACCAGAGAAAAGGCACATTTTTTCTTGATTTGAAAGTGTATGAATAATTTTCTTTTAGGTCAAATATGTTGGAGGAATTACAAAGATTCATGATTTTCACTTATTCCCTCAAGTCTGGTAAGGAAATGGTATGTGACCTGGAGGGCCACATCAATAATATTTGAAGGACTCTATTAACAAAAAAGGCCATTACACATGAGTTTGACCCCTAGGAGGATGTCATAAGGAATCTAGTTTATTTTGCAAATGTTATGCAAAGAATAAAGAGATGGATCACAATGATGAAATGGGAAAGTCATAAAATGGAAAAGGATACAGGTTTTAAGGGGTTGTTTGCAGAAGAACCTAACCTTTTGAAAATAATGTAGCTAACCCATGGGAAATATGATGAAATTTATAAAATAAATCAAACTAATTTGGGGTTGATTCCTGCTCCTACACCCCAAAAACCATCACATGAAGCGTCCATGTCAGATTTACCACTCCATCACCTTCACACTCATATCCTTCATCTCCCATACAAGAACCCCAGGCCAAGAAGCATAAAAATAAATCATTGGTTGAATATAGTGATGATGAAGAGGAAGGTGTGGTCCTTTCCTTAACTGAAATAAAAGAAGTGGTAGAGCACCAAAAAACTCAGAAGCCTGAGGATCCTAAAATCAGGATATCATAAGAAGCTGTAGATGAAATTTAGGATGATGAGAGGGTTGTTGCCTCTCTAAGGTTTATGGAGGATGATAACTTCATTCATACCAATGAGTTTAAATAGTTTTTGATCAAGATGAAGATGAAATAGTATGTTGAAAGATTGAGGATAAATATCATAGGGGTTGATGATGCAAAATAGGCTGAATTTCAGGCTCAAACATTGGCTGAGCTAAATATTGACAATATCAACATCACCCCACAAGAAGCAAGGGAATTAGTGTTGAAAAGTGATATGTTGATCATACCAGGAATGGAGTTGTCCAAAGTGTTTATTTTGGACCAAATTAGATCACAGGATGACCCAATGCTAATTGCAAAATTTGATTTAGAATAAGGTGTATCAGGAACATGGTATACCCCTACCATTCAGACCCTTGCTTTATGGACCAAACAGAAGAATACAAGGAAGCCTAGGATTTTAGATGTGGTGCAAGAAATGAGGGGGTGAGCCATGGTTAGGAAAATGAAAGAGATAACACCCATAGAGGATGCAACTATCACCATGCACTCTGAAATGTTTACTAAGGACATTGTGGAAAATATGGAGAAAAAGGTTAGTGAATATGAGAAAAGGTTGAAGTTGTTAAATGATGAGGTAAATAAGTTGTTCATTGAAAATTTGAAGCTAAGACAACAATTGCAACAGGCTACAATGGTAAGGGGGAATGAGATAGTTGTCTATCACCCACCTACACAAACTAAAGACCCACAGGTTCAATAATGGAAGGATGAAACTGATAGATTAAAGAAGCATAATATGGTAGATTTCAAGCATCACATCTTGGATACCTTGAGAAAAATATTGGAGTATAGAGTTGGAGCACTGAAAGAGAAAATAGGTACAATACACAAGAGCTTTAGCAATCTAGTCAAATCTTTGGAACAAAAGAGTGCTAATTTCCCTATTATTGATGAAGTCCAAAAGAGGTGGCAGCCAACTTATCACACTCTAACCACTCTTTGCAGGGAAACACAAAGGGATCCAGATGCCCCTAAAAGACTCCAGCCTAGTCAGGAAATGGTGAAAAGGGTGATCGAGGAGCATAAATACTTAATGGAGATAAAGAAGAAGGTGGAGAATAGGAGAAGTGCATTTGACTCTATAAAGTATCTCTTCAGTCCCTCAATCATTAGGGATGACAATCAAATAAAAGGTGTTGAGGAATGGAAGAACAAATTTGATCAAATGATTTCTCAATGCTTGATACATATATAGAATTATGGGGATATCAGCTTGGATAGGTTTCATACTATGTTTGATGGAATTTTCACACTAGATAATGAATACATAATGTTTGTGGTAGATACTAGGAACCTGCTCGACAATAGATGGAAAAGCCACCTCAAAAACCTCATTCCTGCATAGGAATTCAAATGGCCAAATGATCTGGCAATTAGAAAATGGCAGGAAAAATAGTTGGGCTCAGATGAAGACTAATTACATACATCATAAGGAGAAAGAATCATACAATAAAATATTTGAACAGGTCTTGGCTGACCACGGGATTTTACTTGAAGATTAATGGATTTCTACACTTGTTATTGTTAATTTCTTTCAGTTATGTTTATGTCTTAATTTCACATTTTGTTACCAAATGGTGTGATTTTTGGTCTGAAGCTTGTTGCCTCTCGTATAAATAAGAGAGACCACGACAAAAAGAAGGCATAAGATTAGAGGTAGAAAAAAGGAATAGGAGAATAGGAAAAAAATACAATGTTTGCATTTCAAAAGACTATGATGCAAGTATAATTTTGAAGAAGTTAATGGAAGATCTCTGATTTTCTGGTTCCATTTTGGTATCTATTGTTTTTTGAAATTATTCAATTATATGATTGTATCTATCTTAATATCTCTTGGTTGTTTAAGTTTATATATCAATTATATGTTCAATTTATCAATGCACATTTGATGTACTTGTGTGATGTGATTATTTGGTTTCTTAAAGAAGAATTAAATTCATTTTGATCAATCACAATAATTTTGAAGTATTATCTGGATCAGTAAAGAAGAATCATATAATTAGGGTTGATATTTTGTCTCCAGTAGAGATTGTCAATCACTTTCTTGCATTTTTATACAAGTTATAAACTACTATTTGTATGCAAAACAATTAGAATTTTTACCAAATAGGAGCCATTCATCATATACTTTAATTTGACCCCTTTTTAGCCAACAAGACACTAGTCTCACCCATTTTATTTATTTATTTTCATTTGATACTACATGTGTTAACTGAACATATTCATATACCTTGATATTTCTTATATAATTTATACCAAATTAGGATCATATCTCTCCATTGTTAAATTTCCATTGTGGATAGATTGATTAGGAAGGAAACAAACAACCTAAATTTGCTCCACTTTCATAGGTACACCCACCTAGGTATGGAAAAGCTTGAAGCAAGAAGGTTCAAATTCATCATTATGCCTTGTACGTTATCTAAAAATGTATCAAGTGCTTGGTAACCTCTTGTGGTTCCAAACCAAATTTTTTGAGACCTAACACAACCAAATCTCTAGCAAAGCATGCCCAGTTCAGAAATCTAGAAATCAATGCAACTAAAGGTAGTTACAAGGATCCTCACCAAATATGTTCCTGTGCACCAGGAAATCTTTTTAGACTAGGATTAGATTAGTTTCCCACTTATCTTATTTTTTCGAAATAAAGATGGATATTTATATCTAGTCCCAACACAGCTGGATGTTAGATTATATCAAGTTTTTTATCCTTCTCATGTAATTTCATTTTCTATTTTAAGTTAGAATTATTTTTATTTTGCTTCATCCCTATCGAGGAAAATTCTATGAAAATATAAAAGATGTTGATTTCAACTTTGTGCTCAATTTTTCTAGAAGTAGAACAGTCCACTTTCAGAAGGAAGGTGATCATGTACATGTTAAGTTAATTTTTTAGTTATATATTATGTTTTCTATGCTAGCTTAGATATTAGAATCATTTCATTTATTGTGTGTTGGAAAAATCTTAGATCAAAGTTTATTTTACTGTTTATGTTTTCCATGGTTAGTCTCCTAGTTAAGAATCATTCATAGATCTGTAATATCCTAGATTATCATTTTAATGGAGTTTGTGCAAAGAGGAATAGTTACTTGTCAATTTAGTGAAGTGGGGAATGGAATAGTTTATTTGTAAAAAGAAATTAGTTCAATTTTAAATAGATCTTAGAATTCAGCAAAGTAGATAAGATTAGTCTTCCAATATTTCATAGTCTGAATTGTCTTGTAATAAACCTTCTCTATTTTACTTTTATTTTAAAGGTTATTTAGAGTAAATCAGGAAATAGGATGATTAAATAGAACCCAACTTTGATTAAATATGAATAGCATAGAAAATTTCGTCGATCGAACAAAAATAACTCTGAAACGCTCCTAATCGAGAAAAAACCAACAAAACCCCCCCAAAAAAAAATTGATCAAACTCTTACTGCAAATAGCTTCAAACACCCCTAAGTTGACATTCAATAGATTAAATGAGTGGGAATATTTACAACAATTACTTCCTACCATCATTTTTGGTGCCCTTGTCGAGGAAGATTTGGCTTGAAAATAAAATCTAAGCCTAAGTGTCGATAAGAATTTCTCTTCCAGTTAATGAATAGGTACAAAGACCAGTTTGGAAGACTTGTAAGAGGAAATTTAGAGGTACACCTGGAAAGATCATAGTTTAGTATTACGAGTTGACCTAGGACAGGATCTACCTAGTCAAAAAATATGGGAGACGGAGATTAGGAGGAGGAGGTTCCAAACAAAATTTTTTCCTTTCCCATTTCCATAAATGTCCAAGCATATGAGACACCAATGAAAAATATCTCGCCCTCTTTTTTTCCTAAATTTCATGGCAAAATTTTGGAAGATCTTGATCAGTTCTTATTCAAGTTCAAAGTATTATGTCAAACTTATGATTAAACATCTGACAATCAAAAATTGAAATTATTTCCATCCACTCTCAAGGAATCAGATTTACATTGGTTTATGGGATTGAATGAAAACTCAATAAACACTTGGGATGAAATGGAGATATTATTTCTAGATAAATATCATGATTATTGTAGAGTCTATGATAGAAAATAAGAACTGTTTAAAATAAGGTTGTTGGAAGATGAGAGTTTAAAGGACTATGTAGATAGGTATCAATTTGTTCTGCAAAGGTGTGGAAATGGATTAGATCGAGAAATTAGTAAATCTATATTTCTAAACAACATTGATGACAATTGTAGAGAGGCCTTGAATCTATTAGGAAAAAGAGATTAATACACAAACATTTGAAGAGATCATTGAGATTTGTAGGAATTACTCCAGAACAAGACCAGGTTATAGGGGAAGGATTACTATGTTGATGTTTCCAAAGTTATGGAAGAACATGCAAACCTAAACACAAATATTTTCCTTTATCTTAGTTCTCAGCTAGATAAAATAACAGTTGAACCTTTGTCCATTTAATGTCCTAAATGTAGGGATAAGCATCCACTAAGATAATTTCCTCTTAATTAGGTAGATCTATGTGAGATATGTGAAAATAAATATTGTACTAGAAATTGTAGTTTCCTTCCTGAAATTAGGAACCAATTGAAAAAGCCAACACCAGTAGAAGAAGAATTAAATTTTATAAGAAAAGGAATATTCAATCCTACCTTTGGTCAGCCTAGAAATAATCCTAAATAGGGTTCAAATAAGTGGAATAACCAATGGAATTCCCAATCATAGTGGAACACTCAACAAATGAAAAATCCACCTCCACCTATGACAAACCCTTGGGTGCCACCATGTGGACAACCTAAATATCCACAATGGAACTAGCGTCAATGGCAACAAAATCAAACCCAATGGCATCCTAATCACGGAAATAACCAATGGAAAAATCAAGGACAAAAGAGACCTTAGAATCAGAATAAGGTAACTAGACAAAACTAACCTTCAAGTTCTAAACCAGTCAATTAGCCTCAGATACCTGCTCAGCCCGTTCCTAATCATAAGAATATTAAACCTCAACAACCTGCCTATAATGTTAATCCTAACACAATAAACTTGAATAACATTGAAATAGGTGATATTCATTTATGGAATAGAGTTATCCCATCAAAACCTGATGAAACTAAGGAAGATCAACAACAAAACTTAGTGAAGGAGATAGAAAAAGAAATCAAGAAAGATCATTCTAAAATGTAAGCACCATTTTATTCACGGCTTCATCAGGAACTATTAGTTGAACAAGCTGATAAAAATGATGATCTGGTTGATCCTCAGATTATTGATGAGCTTAATAAAATAAAAAATGAAATTCCCCATTTAAGAGCTATTTGTGATATACCAGAAATCAATCAGATGGTTAAAACCTTGCATGTTAAAACACTAGGTAGGAAAAAGAAATTGCCCCCTACAATTCAAGTTGGAGGGAAGTTTTCTAATTTTTTATCAGGGAAGTTAATTCCACAGAAATATGGTGATCTAGGAAGTCTTGTAGTTACTCTTTGCATTAATGGTGTTGAAACTCAAAACATTCTGAATGACTTAGGCGCTGCCATTAATGTTATTACTACTAGAACAACAACAAAAATAGGAATTATGAATGTAAAACCAACAACTACCGTTTTGCAATTAGCTGATCAATCAATTACAAACCCTGAAGGGATTCTTGAGGATGTCAATGTCACTATTGACACCTACGATTATCTTGTTGACCTCGTTTTTTTATAAACTAAGCAAAGAAAGACAGGTTATCTAACGATTTTAGGGAGACATTTGTTAGCAACAACTATTGCACTTATTGATAGTAAATGGGTTTCTCCATTAGTCATTGTACCTAAGAAAAATAGCAAATGGAGGGTATGTGTGGACTAGAGAGTGCTAAATAAATCTACAAAAAGAGATTATTTTCCATTACCCTTCATAGATTAGGTATAAGAAATTTTTTTTGGAAGTAGTTATTTTTCCTTTCTTGATAGGTTTAGTGGCTACAACCAGATTTAGGTAGATTTAGAAAATCAAGATAAAACGACATGTGCATGTCCATGGGGTGCCTTCGCTTATAGGGTTCTACCTTTTGGATTATGTAATGCTCTTGCAACCTTTCAATGTGTTGTTCTTGCTATTTTTGCAAACCTAACAACATGTGTGGAAGTTTATATGGATGATTTCATAGTCCATGGAAAAACCTATGAAGAATCTTTGGAAAGTTTGGACAAAGTCCTAAATAGATGTAAAGAAAATACGATGCCATTAAACCATGAGAAGAGTTTACTAATGATGATGAAAGGAATTATCTTAGGTCATCACGTGTCAAAGGAAGGAATTACAGTTGAGCCAAAGAAATTTGAAATAATTTTACAAATACCCATACGTCTGAATCAAATAGATGTAAGGAGTTTCTTAGGAAACTTTGGTTATTACAGAAGGTTTATTGAGGGATTCAGTAAGATTGGAAGTCCACTCTTTACCTTGTTGAATAAAGACTCTAATTTTTTGGGGAAATCATTATGTCAGGAGTCATTTGAACAATTTAAACAAAATTCAACAACTTCACCCATTATTGCTCATCTAGTTTGCAGTGAACCACTTCATATCAATAAAAATGCCTCCAACTTTGCAATAGGAGCAGTTCTCAGGAAGAAGGATGAATCTAGAGCAATGCATGCTATATATTATGTGAGCAAGAACCTCAATCCAATAGAACTAAATTACACTACCACTGAGAAGGAATATTTAGCAGTTGTGTTTGGTATAAATAAATTCTAACATTACATCACTAGATATAAGACTTTTGTGCATACTAACCATGTAACTATTTTCTATCTTATAAAAAAATTTGTTGTGGGAGGACGTATAAATAGATGGTTTTTGTTACTAAAATAATTTTATATAACCATCATTGATAAACCTAGAAGAGATAATGTTGTGGTTGAATTTCTGCCAAGAATAGTTTTGCAAGGTAATAATGAACTAGTAGAAGATAAATTCCCTGATAAACATCTATTTGCAATATCCATTCAATCACCATGGTTTTCTGATATTGCAAATTACTTAATAACTAGGAAATCTCCTTATTTTTCAACAAAATAGAAAAAAAGATTGATTAGGGAAAGCTCCTAATTTGAATGGATTAATGGTTGTTTGTTAATAATGTGCCCGGATCTTGTGATGTGAAGATGTGTGTAGGAAATTAAAGTATATAATATATTAAGAGCATGCCATGATGAACCAAGAGCAAAGCATTACTCCACAATAAGAATAGTGCATAAAATCTTGGGAGTAGGCTATTTCTGGCCCACTATGACTAAAGATACATCTCATTACATTAGACACTATGATCAGTGTCAAAGAATGGGGAGGCCTACAAGATCAACATAAATGCCACTATAGGCACAAGTCATTTGAGCCATTTGAAAAGTGGGGTATTAATTTCATTGGCCCAATAGATCCTCCATCAAAAGGAAATCATTACATACTTGTATGTACTAATTATGTTACAAAATTGGTAGAAGTCAAAACATTGCCAGCTACCAAGTTGGAGAAAGTTGTAGATTTCATATACAAGAAAATTCTACAAAGATATGGAGCACCTAAAGCATTTTTTTCAAATCAAGAGCCACAATTCATGTCTTTGATGCTTCAATAATTTCTAGCTAGCATCCTCAAGAAAACGGATAGGTAGAGGTGACCAATAGAGAGCTAGAAAATACTCTCACAAAAATAGTCTTATCTAGAAATAATGGTTGGTCTAATAGGTTAAATGAAGTTGTATGGGAATATAATACAAAATGGAATTCAACTACTTGATTTTCACCATACGAGTTGGTTTATAGAAAAACTCATATCGTTCTTATTGATTTTGAGTTAGAAACACTCAGAACAACTGTAAATGTAGGGATAGATCTTACTGAAGAATAGAGGAATAGAATAATGCAATTGAATAAGTTGGATGAGATGATAACTAAAGCTTTGCACTGAACATAAATCATTCAAGGTCAAAGGAGACAATGGGATGATAAAAATATCCATAGTAAGCAGTTTACTGTAGGAGATTAGGCTTTGTTGTTTGATTCAAGGCTTCAAGAATTTAAGGGAAAATTGCATACAAGATGGCTTGGGCCATATGAGATTGCACAAGTATTTGAAAATGGAGTTTTTCAGTTAATACCTATAGATGGAGAGAGAAAAAAAATGTTGGTAAATGGGCAAAGGCTCAAGCTTTATCATAAGCTAGCATCGAAAGAGGAATTTGTTATAGACCTTCAAGCAAGAATTGAGCATTTTAATAAGGATGATTTTTCTTCTTTTGGTGAGATGTTCCATCCTTAGATCCATATTTATATGGCCAAAAATAAACAGAGTAAATTGAAAACCATAAATGGCGGTTTACTTTAGAAAAAAGAAAAAGAAAAAAAAGAGAAGAAAAAAGGAAAAAAAAAGAAAGAAAAAAAAGAGAGGGAAAAAAGATAGAAAAAGATCCTCCACTCCTAGGAATAAATATGAATAGTTCTATAGAGCCTGTTTAGGTGTGATATCTCATAATGGCTCTTGATCATGCTTGATCGGAATGGAAATAAAAGAATTAGTTCCTTATAGTTCATCAATAGCTCCTAATCATGCTTGATCAGGGAGTAATTGAAATGATTAAAAGGGACACAAAAATATTCTTAGTAGGTTTGATCAGAATAAAAATTTAGGAAATTCAAGCTTACTATAGCACCTGATCACACCTAATCTGATGGAAGTTCCAATGATTGATTTTTTTTTATAAAAAAACTCCTGATCGCTCTTGATCTCTTCTAATCGGTTTTTCTTCATGAGTCGGTAAAGGAAAAAAATTCAAATGAAGGTTTTAACAATTCATGACAATTAGGAGTGTGAAGAAATGACCAAGTGCTATCAGAAGCTTTTAGCTTCATTTATTACTAATTTTTTTGTGTAAATGTGCAAGTACAAGGTTAAAATTTGAAATTAATATTGTAACACGTGGAAATAAGTGGGCTCCCACAAGGGTAGAGCTCAACGTGTCTTGCATTAAGTAATGCTGATTTTATTTAAGATCGAACTTTTGTTGTGGATTGTATGGCTTGAGTAGGCACTTATTACCATTATTTTCCATCATTGATAGGTAAGCATTTATATCACAAGGAATTTTTCAAAGTCTAAAGTACATTAATTATAGTTTGTAAAGTTGCTTAAAGGATTAAGTTATGATTGTTTGATAGGAAACATATAATTTGTTTTAAATGTACAAATAGATGCATCATTACTTAAATAAGTAATAAATTTGACAAGATGGCTTTCAAGGTAAAGTGATGGTTCGTAAAGTTGATACGTACATGACACACTATTTTCAGTACCTTGACTTGACATAATAGGCATGCAAAGAATAGTCAATTAATATTGGATTCACTGATTGTATCTCATCATTCATTTTTAAAGGAATTAATGTCGCCATTTCAAGTAATTGGTTGTGGACATTATTGGTGAATTCTTGAGCTTCTAAAAATTTGTCCTTTGAAAGTTCAGAATCTTTTGAAAATGGGGTACAAAAGAATGGCAGAGTGAAAAGGAATAACCTTAGATGCTGAATCAAGGAAATATTTACAACAAGCTGGATGGTTAGATTTCTTACTTAAATATGATGGCTATTCGTGGGATATCATGCTGGAGTTCATCAAAAACTTCCAAATCAATTTCATTATCATCACAGGAGAGCCCATTGAGGTATCCATCGCTGTGATCAGTGCCTTATCTAGAATATTGGCGGAAGGTGATATTATTCAACCTAGGCTTTCCAATTTGCAAGAATTGGTTGAAATCTTCCATGTGCCACCTGAACCTTTTCTAGTCTTTCACATAGACAAAGTGAAGAATAAGGGCATTGAGCATAAAATTTTGCAGGAACCCTGGTCATCCATTGCACTTTGCATTATGAAGTTCTTCACCTGTAGATATCAATTTGCAATAGTTCTAGGGCCGCCACTCAAATTGTTGAATCATGTCAGACATGATGCAACTAAACCTGAAGTAGGGGTTAATTTACTTTATTTTCTCTTTTCTCAACTTATTGAAATGGTTGTTAAATGCAAGGAAAAATAAAATAGAGTGACTGATTATGGTCTAATGCATTTAATAGTTAAACATCATTTCATGCAAAAACCTAATTGGGAAGAGGAATGGAGGAAATTTCTATTGAATACTGATAGAAAAGAAGGAAAATCTGAAATCTTTGAAAGCAGAACACTTAAAATAGAAATAAATGAGTTTTTAATGAAAAACCTAGTTAAACTATTAGGAGGCCTAAGAAGAAAAAACCAGAGAGTTCTACTCCTGCAAAGAAAAGAAAGATAAAGGTTTTGACATAAAACCTAGCTAAACCAATAGATAAAACGAGGAGGCATAAATCAAGAAGTTTCATTTTTGTAAAGAAGATAAAAACAGTGGAAAAAAAAACCCCAAAAGGTTCTGATACTAAGAAAAAAATATCCAAAAAGAAGAAAACTGTAAAAATTGAAAGACCAAAAAGAAAAACTAGGTTAGAAACATAGAGGATGGAGCAAGAAAAGTTAGAGTCTGAAAAGACTCCTTCCACCATCAATCTTGATGAGTCTGGGGGAGAAGAAATTGAAAAATATGAGTCTGAGAAAAATGATCATGAAAAAGAAGAATCTGAAAAGGAGGTGCTAAAAGAAAAAGAGCATGAACAAGAGGAGTTAGAAAAGGAAGAAGGAGGGTCAAAACCTCCAATGCATAGTCCAAAATGTACCCCTCTAGAAGAGAATTTGTTAGCTCATAATTTCGCTTTTCAAGATGCTAATTTTTCAACTCGTAATTCTCCTTTTCAGGATGTTGATGTGTCAAATATGGAAGCTGAACATGAAGTTGAAATCCCAAATGTGCAAATTTTTCATGAAGGTGAAGTGCCAAATATAGAATTCCAACAAGAAGGAATAGATCAACATAATGAAGAGACATTCATCCATAGGAAGGAAAGCAACCAATAGAAGAGGAAGAAACATTTTATGATATTGAAAGTTTAGAGGAAAAAGAAGAAAATATTAAAATTGCTCTTAGAATAGTAAGTTTAGAAAAAGAATTAGAAGAGTTTAAAATTCAGAACTTGTTATTAGAGGAAAAATTAACGCAAAAAGATGAGGGGACATCAAAATTTCAAATAGAAACAAATGAGTTGAAAGAATAGTTTGAAAATAAAGTTAGTCAATTGTTTTCATAGTTAAAGGAAATAGGGGAAAATCTAACCAAAATGACCATTCGGAATGAACAAAAAGATAGAGAGATCAAGAGGTTGAAAACAAAGTTCGAAACAAGGACTAAAATAGAAGATAAGGTATAGCCAAAACTGCTCAACAACATGTTACTACTTCTACCACCACCTAAGGAAGATCATAAGGAGAAAACAACAGGACCTAGATACCTTTCCTTAACAGTTATGAAATATAAACAACTTAATAAAGAAGTCCAAGAAAATTTGGATAAACTTACAACGAAGAAGGAAGAAGCAAAGGAAAGGGTTAACAAGACTATAGATATTGCATTCACATTAGTTAACACTAGAAAACCTTCTAGAGTGTATGGATTGTTTCTTATAGAGTTGTTCCTGAAATGGAAATTCAATCAGATTCTGCTAAAAGGACCTACTGACTTCTGGACAGATTATGATTTCATGGATTGTTATTTTAATAGTTTCCCAGACATTCAAAATCAAATGTGTGAATTCTTCCAACATGGATGTCTCATGGGTAACGATGATGAGTCATTGCTTAATGCCTATATAGGTGAACTTCAAATCAAATATTTTGTTTCATTATTGAAAAATCATGTGGAATGGTCAGCCAGAATGGAGGAATACAAAAAAAATCAACAGACATATAGGTTACCAATAACACCAGAATATCCATAATCAATCTATTACATCAAAAGGTTCAGGTCCATTACAAGGCTCAATGAAGTAACTCATTTTTATGTTAGTAATTTGTTAAAAATCATTGCAACTTTTCAAGATATTGAAGGAATTATTCCTCCTATAGCTTTGCAAGCATGTGAAGAAAGATTCAGATCACTTCTAGACCCATTAAAAAGGAGAGAGCCAATATCACCAAATAATATCACATGGAGCTTAACATGTTTGAGGCATGTAATCAATCTAATTCATCAACAACAAGAGTTATGGATTCGTATGAGATTTAGAATGCCTATCATTATCATGCCTACACCTAATATTAATGCACCTTCATAGATACCAGCCGAGGTCCTCAAGGCCTGGTATGACAAGTTGGAGAAGAACAATGGATTTGTTGTGTCTACAAGAACTGCAATGGGATACAAAGGAGGATTTTTTGGCTGTGCCCTTTGAATAGAATCGCTCAATAGGGGAATTCATATTCCATTTAGATAAACCATGAGGGCATGGTTAAATGCAAGAGGAGGACAATGATGAGGCCAAGTAAAGACCTCATAATCACTAAGGTTTTACCTTTTTAATACTATAATTTGGCTTTAAAACTCATAATATTTTCCTTTATGTATGCATATATGAACTTAATGAGATATTAAGACTTAGAATATGAATGGTCAATATTAATTCTTATTTCTATTAAGTGCATGATTAATGTGGTGATTAATCTGTGAATTCTTTATGATAAGTACACCTTTAGTATGCAACTAGAGTTGATATTTATTTCTCAGCCAAGTGATAATTGTTTTTGTTTCAAAAGTGATGAACGTCTAATTGTTTGTGACTCATCCTCAAAAATGTTATTATCTGTTGATCTTGTTTTTGACTCATCATTTTGAATGAAGACTCTTCCAATTGCAACCAAAGCTCTAGCAAAGCACACCCAGTTCAGAAATCTGGAAATCAATGCAACTGAAGGCAGTTACAAGGATCCTAGTTTACTATAAGCTAGGATATCTTCTTAGACTAGGATTAGATTAGTTTCCCACTTATTTTTTTTTTTTGAAATAAAGATGGATATTTATATCCAGTCCCAACATAGTTGGATGTTATATTGTATCAAGTTTTGATCCTTCTCATGTAATTTCATTTCCTACTTTAAGTTAGAATTATTTTTGTTGTACTTCATCCCTATCTGGGAAAATTCTATGGAAACGTAAAAGAAGTTGACTTCAAATCTGTGCTCAATATTTCCAGAAGTAGAAGAGTCCATTTTCGAAAGGAAGGTGATCCTGTAGAGGTTAAGCTCTGTTGTTAGTTGTATGTTATTTTTTCGATGCTATCTTGATATTAAAATTATTTCATTTATTGTGTGTTGGAAAAATTTTAGATCAAAGTTTATTTTACTATTTATGTTTTCCATGGTTAGTCTGTTAGTTAAGAATCATTTACAGATCTGAAATATCCTAGATTATCGTTTTAATGGAGTCTATGTAAAGAGGAATAGTTACTTGTCAATTTCGTGAAGTGGGGAATAGAATAGTTTATTTATAAAGAGCAGTTAGTTCAATTTTAAATAGATCTTAGAATTTAGCATAGTAGATAAGATTGGTCTTCCATTCTTTCATAATCTGAATTGTCTTTTGATAAACCCTCTCTATTTTACTTCTATTTTAAAGGTTATTTAGAGTAAATCAGGAAATACAAGGATTAAATAGGCATCACACAGAAAATACTCCCGATCAAGCAAAAATAACTTTGAAACACTCCTAATCAAGCCAAAACCAACAAACCCCTCCCCCAAAAAAATTTGATCCAACTCTTACCACAAATAGCTTCGAAAACCCCTAGGTTGACATTCAATAGATTAAATGAGTGGGAATTGTGATAGCAACAACTTCCTACCATTAGGAATGAGTACCCACTTTTAAATGGGTACCTATTCTTAAAAAATTAATGTGCACCTTTATTAAAGCTAAAAAATGACACTTCTCCTATAAGTGCACCAAAATTCTTGCACTTATCTACAAACTACTATAATGGAGACATCAAAGAATTTAACCCATTGGAATTATACTTTAAAAAAAATCTTTCCTTCTTTATGTAATTCAACTTTTGTAGGTGATGCACTTGATTTAGCATTATTGAATAATAATATGGGAAAACCAATAAAGATGGAATTAACCTTGGATAGTTTCATCAAAGGTGCCAAGGTAAGTTTAAAAAAATATATACATTTTAAACAAATAAACTTGCAAAATGATTGTGGGAAATGTAACTTTCGGAAAGATACATATTTTGTAGTGTGTATATATTGTCAAGATCTCTAAAAATTATCTATAACATCAAAACACATTTGATTGATACATATATGAAAACATGATTAAATATTTAATATTCTCTAGCATTGTAAAGCAATTTCCTTTTGAATAAAATTGTCAAGTATTATTGATTTATTCATTGAAAGATTGTTACATTTTATGTTTCATTGATAGCTTATGTTTAATTAATTATGTTATCTATTTCATTGAAATACAAAGGGGATTGTTGTAAAAAATAGATTGTTAAGCACAAACACACTATTAGCCATTCCTAATTCATGCTACTATAATGTAATAATATTTAAATTGACCATCGAAATATGTTAAGTATTCATTAGAAGAAGCTTATATGACTCAATGTCTCTAGCCATAAATATTTTAAGCATATTTTTAGTTATTTTTAATTATTTTACCTACTCATACAAATATCTAACTTCTCCTAGGGATAATGGATATTTTCATGTAAGAATTCTTGGATCATTGTTATAATAAATGAGAATTTGTCTACTAGGTATCATTTAACTATCGATATTTTATACCTTACAATGACACCATAAGGGGAACCCACCTAGGCTTTTGAGAGTCTTAAGTACAAAATAAATGTATCATATAACTATGTTTCATGTTCTTTCGCCAACCTCCTAATATATTTGAGCATAATATTTTGTTAATATTTACAATTAATTCAAGAATTTGTTGGAAGAACCAACACGTGGGATGAAGTCATAAAAAAGGAAAGATTAGGATGATAATAGGATCAAGGATATTTATCTACCTAATATTTAGCCTTAGGGATGAAGTTGTGAAGGAGAATATAGTTCAAAATCCAATTTCACTTTAGTGAATAGTTATACAAAATAAATATCTAGATGAGTATGATTCATAGTGAATTCTTACAATTTTCAATGCCCTTGGAAGTTCTAATAAATGGAATTTCATGATCAAATGCATACTCATAATCATAGAGAATATCTTCAAATGTGTGTATATATATGTTTGTGTGTATGTATTTTTATGTGTGTGTGTATATATGTAATGACCAATCTTTATAGATCTATGCACTAGATTATTGACATATCTATGATTATGTATGTATGAATATATAAATATATACATATACTTATATATACCTATGTTTGTATGTATATATGTAAATATATAAAACCATATAAAACTCATTTAAATAATCTATGACCTGAATCTCTATAGATAAATCATTCAACAAATCTATTTTGAAGCATGCATTTCTATAAATATTAATTTTTAATAGTGATATGGTAGGAATCACACATGAGTGAGGTTTATACAATCCTTCCACTTTTCTCCTTTATTTGAACTTAACTTGGCCCATTTCTCACAAAGAAAATAATTAGTATACAAGTGATAATTTTATGTTTAAGAGTTGTCAACTAATAATAATATAACATGAACCTACCTTTAGTATACAAATGATAATTTTATGTTTAAGAGTTGTCAACTAATAATAATATAACATGAACCTACCTTTAGATGCTCATAAATTCTACCATTAGTATGTAAATTCAACATTTCATTACATCAAATCTATAGACATATAAATGAACCTAGTTAAACTTCATGGAATGAAAATGACTAATTGATTTATATGTTACAATTTAAATCTAGGTCAATGGAAACTTCATTCCTACTATTCATTATGTGCTAACTTAAAAAATGAAAATTCTTAAATTGTATATTAATGTGTTATATAATTGGAAAAACGCAAAGTTGTTATGATCAATCATGAATCAATTAGAACATGAGGGTTTTAGGTCAAGGAAATATAATAAATTATATTAATATGACATCAGCATTGATTAGGCATATTGCATGATTATTTTGCATTTACGGACCATTGTCACATCTTTATTGATTTGAGAATTTTTGATATGGAGAGATATTGACATAGAAAATCTATAAGTTTTTTATTAGTGACTTTAGCTTTTAGACATAGGTTCAAACATCCGAAGTAGTTAAATTCAAACTAATTAGAAGTTCATAGATCATTTTTTGTAGAGAAGGATCAAATTTAAAAACAATCAATGAAACCACAAGAATATAGATCATTTCAATTGTACAATAATAACAATGAGTGATGCATTGTTTAACATGCATATACAAATAGAATTTAATACACAAACTTTACAATGATCAATTACGAACGACCATCTACAAACAAATATTATATATCAAATCTTAAAATAAAGTACATTTATAATGTTTACTAGCTTTAACATTAATTCATAAACCTGTGTTTCTACAACATAATCTATCCCAACTCATAATTCTATATATACTTATACATTTTAATTTACATAAGTTATTTGAATGTTTTACATTAGTTCTTTTCAATTCTTAATTACATTATTTTCTCTTTACAGACATAAAATGTTGTTTATCAAAGAAGCATCTATTCATCTCCCAAAATGTACCTTTGATCCTATTTATTAATTAATTAGAAAATTAAAAACAATTGTCTTATGATTTTTAATTAACTAATAAATACAATCAAAAGATATATTCTCAAAACTGTATAGACTATAGTATACGTGCATGTACAATAAACGACTCTTTATGACCTTCAAGGGAGAGGTCACAACTGCCCATTACTGGACATTTACTAATTGGTCGTATAGTATGTTACTGGAAAATGCTAAATATGTAGTGTAAAGTGGTTTCTACTTAATGTGTAAAAGCTGGAAAGGCTCTAAACTATAACTGGCATCTCCTCTCACTAAAGGCGAGGACAAGCTTACCCAAATATTCCAAAGATTATCTACATCTCTCGTACATTAAGTGAGACAGCTTTTCTATTTGTCTGTTCTCAATGCCTCGCTTCTTTATAAATTTTCCAAACATTATGAAAATTTATGATTAAGGAGGTACCAAAATGGGGGATGGAACGGATATTTATCCAAGCTACTCTAACCAATACAATTTCTTGATACTTTTGGTAAATCACAGTTAAGGTGCAGCACTCTGAAACCAACTACAGTCTTGAGATCTGATGGTGTTGAAACCACTTTAAATTTCCGTTTTACTGAATTCAATTGTGTCGAAATCGACTTTAAGCCTTCGCTCTACCAGTACAAATCATGGGATTCCAACCTTAGACAACCCAATTGCTATCCTCCCTGCAAATTAACTATTGCACTGCGGAGTCAACCCCATTTTACGCTACAGTATTATGATTTGGATAGTTTCATTATTTTGTGTTCATAGATTTTTATTTTTCTACATGTGGAAATAAAGCAGATCTCAAATGCTTTTTATCCTTAAAAGATTCTTTCTTATCTGTTTTCTACATTAAGATTTTGTGCATTCCTGGAACCGACAGGGCACTGAAATCAGTATCACAAATGCTTTCTATCCTTAACAGGTTCTTTCTTATCTGCTTTTTACATGATAAGATTTTGTGCATGCCTGCAAGCGAGAGGGCACTAAACACAGTATCACAAGCACATTTAACAGCAGATATTGACTACGTCGAAAATATATATATTTTAATGCCCACCGCCCCTCAAGTTCTTTATATATTCTACCCTTTAATCTTTTATATACCGCAATCACTCATCTATCAATACTGCACTTAGGTCTCGAAGTTAAGCATGGCTTCTCATATTGTTTTATCAACCTTATTTGGGCCTTGAGTAAAGGCTATGCTAGAAGCTTATTACTGGGTAAAGTTGTTCTTACCTCTCTCTCAATGGCTTCCGAATCCTTACTCGTAGGGGAAGATTTCTGATGCCATTGAGGAGTGGTCAAAAGCATCTATGATCCATTAGTCTTATATTATTTGTTGGAGCTATGATTTTCAGGTTTGGAAAGTAAAAATAAAAATTTGTATTTCTTTATATGTTAGAAAAGGATTTTAATATTTTTATATATCTAATTAACAGGTTAGTTATAGTTTTATGATGTTTTCTAAATCATCTTATTAGATTGACATCAAGATATTTTCAAGATAGTTGGTTAAATATAAATTTTAATAAATAAAAATATGATTATTATTTTATCATACAATCATATGTAAAATTACGGTTAAATTTGTAAAATTAAAAAACATAATATTTAAATAGAATGAAGTACTATTTCTACAAGAGTTTTTTATTGTCAACATATTTCTAATAAAAGGATGATTTTCAAAAGACTATCATATAAAAGATCGTTAGGAAATCATTAACCTCATTTGTTAGATATAATAAAATAATGAATGGATCCTTAACTTTCAAATTAAATTATTAGTATTCTACTTCTATTCTATCCCTAATTTATACTAGATCTACTTCTAATATAATAAGATTGTAATAAAAACATAAAATGATATTTATGGATTAGAAAAAGAAAGAAAAAATTTAGAGACAATGACATGCATTGTTTTAATCTTAGTGATGGAGGATAAGAGCAATCTTGCATCATTCATTTTTTATTTTCTTTTCAATAGGTTAAATTTCCCAGGGCTACTATATTTAGTAAGTTTGCATTTATGCACGGTTGGAAATGAAATCTTACACAGATCTCTGAAATGGTAAATTGAAGCCAATGACGAAGAAATCACTTAAATATTATCTATCATTTGAGAGTTATTAAAATTTCAATTTCTGAAAATCTTGTTAAAATATTCAAAGTCAATTTTGAAGAACTTAGAGGCTCTGAGCGGACCTAAAAATTAGCAAAAAATGAAATTAGTCTAACTCTAAGTAATAATTTTGAGGGATGAAACTTCTTGAGAACTTTCCAAAAATATATTATAATTGAAAATCCAACAATTGGATCAAAAGTTATGACCCTACGAAGTTTCTCTACCAAAATTAATAAAATTTTGAAATATCTTCCTAAGTAAGTTACACTTTCTAGAATATTCTAGGGCGGTTGCACCTTCCAAATAAAGGATGTGAATGGGGGTTATAGTGATGAGGGCGAAGCAGTGTAGATAGTGTCTCCGCTTTGTAGATTTGCATATTTATGTAATTAGAAAGCCCATGTGATCGTGATTATAATGTAATTTCATTCTCATTTCAATGTTAATAGAAATTTTTTGCTTCTTTATTGCATTTTGTTTGTGCAATTCCTTTTTGTTGTTGTGAGTGTCAGATTTGAAGGGGAGTACTCAATTTGTAAGTCGAGTACCTTTCATCACTTAATTTTAATATTTAATAAAATTCAACATAAACTATAATGCAATGACTAGATTATTTAGAAAATCACAAACATTAATAAAAATGATTCTAATA
Source organism: Sequoiadendron giganteum (assembly GCA_007115665.2). Taxonomy (NCBI): domain Eukaryota; kingdom Viridiplantae; phylum Streptophyta; class Pinopsida; order Cupressales; family Cupressaceae; genus Sequoiadendron; species Sequoiadendron giganteum. Next base: position 591,229,489 of record CM021104.1, on the reverse strand, counting down.
AATTTAAACTAAAAATATTTAGGTTAAATCCATAGAATTGACATATTTCAAGCATATATTTTACATATACGTTACTTATAAAAAGCACATTCAAGATTTGATAAAGTGATTCGACTTTCAAAACATAATTTAATAAAAATACAACACAAACAATAACAAAAAATAATGAAAGAAAACACAATCCTTTGATATTTTTTCTGATTGGTAGATTACAAACTTCAATAGGTTTCTCACATTAAGAAATCAATAGTATACTTTTGAATCCAAAAAATTTAACCCTTACCATTGTTTCCAAAATTTCTATAAAGGGCCATCCTAGTTGCCTAACACTATTTCTAATGATAAGGTCATCGTTGAGCTTAAATTGACCCCTGAGTCTCTAATTGATAAGTTGCTATTATATAAAAAATTTGATCGAAACAAAGATTAAATTATATGTTTGATATTAAGAGAATGAGACACACCCTTTTGAGAGTGGTTCATCATGACACAAAAAAAGGGTAAGATACTGTAGTGTAGCAAAAGCATATCCCTTTACATTTCCACACCTAATTAAGAATTAGTATTAAAATGAACTTAATTATACCTAAATTTACTATTGTAATGTGTATTTTAGATTTACACATTAATTTGAGGGCCCTATTAATTAAAATGGACATAATTCTGCCTTATTTTTAGTTTTGTAAACTGTACCCCTTTATAGTTTCACACTTATTTAGGGATCCCTTAATAAATTGAGGTTAATTTTCCTTAATTGGCCTCTTTAATTCAAATCCAGGCCTGATTAATCATATTTTCCGAAGAGGAAACCCAACACTCATTAATTCTTTAACGTAACACTTCTCATTGAGCAATGTGTTTATTGGGTGAGTAACATAGGACCCATTCGCCCATGGGAAAATGGGTCCTCACTTAGACCTAGGACCTAAATTTAAATTATGTTTTTGGCTATATTTTAAAATATTCAAATCTATATTAACACATCAACTTGTGTTATTTGAATTTCGGGAAATTAATGTTACATACATATAAATATAAGGTCATTTCACTATGTTTCACCTAGCAATTTTGATCTAAATAATTTTGAGAGCATTTCAAGGAACTCAAGAGAAAATTTATAAAGATTTATTGAAGCAATCAAGATCTAATTGTCATGTCAAATTCTTCTTGCATCATGTATGTTATTGGAGCTAATATGATGATGTGCATTTCATGATCCATTTAGGCATTCAAGGCATTGTTTCAAGTCAAGTTGAAAGCATCAAGATCCACATCCATTGAAGTCATTTCATGCATGTTGTAGATCTACATTACAAGGTTCATTTAAGGTTTTGGTGAGTTGTGACATAGAGTTGTCTATTCATCATTTATTTCATTTCATTTTAAGGTTTGATGACAAAAATAGGCTTTGACCAAGGTAAACCCCCATTTAGCCAAAACAACACATTTATCCTCTAGATTTGTGTTTGTAGATTTAGATGGAAGATCTCTTGAAGAGAAAAATTGGAGAACTTGTCAAAGTTACAAAATTTGTCATCTAACGGAAACTCAATTACGTAATTTATTTCCATCTCTCCAAACTTGAAACTTGAGAAAATTGAGAGATACGGATCTATTGCAAAGGCTCCAAAAATTTGTAGAAAATCCCTATCTCAGGTCCCATTCACCCCTGGGTGAATGAGTCCCAAATCGGCTTTAGCAGAGCACTTTTGGTGGCTGGTACACATCATCTTATCTCTCTCATATGCATTTTAATTTTTTCTTCCATCAGTATTGAGCTTAATATATTAGATCCAAGTTGTAGATTGCATTTTGGAGTTAGTTTTCTATTTTTAATCTTTCTCCCCAAATTGTTGTTTAATCAAGACCCTCATCCTTCCAAAAAAGGAAATTAGAAGATTCACAATTTGACTTGATTCACCTAAATTTTGTAAGTCATTTCATTCTGTGGATATCATTTACTAATGAATTAAGGAGAAATAGGTCTCAAATTAGTTCATCAACTCCAATTGGTGACTGCCATATTTTTCATCATTTCATTTTGGTCAAATTGACTTTTGATCATTGCAATTTTCTAATTTGGGAGTCCATTTTCACCCAAGATTTAGATCATGTGTTCACTTTCATTTCATTTCATTGAATTGAATCTCGTTTAGGGTTTCTTATCTTTCATTAGCTTGCATCTCATTTAGGGTTTTAGGATTGCATTTTTGTACCTCTTAAAGTCTAACAAATTTCAAAGTAAAAGTCATTTTGCAAACAAGATTGCATAAAATTTCATCATCATTGACTTGCATTTGAGAATTGAATCAAAATTACACATCAAATTAGGTCTCCTAGTTTTTTTTTTTTCCATATTTTGCATTTACATTTAACCTTAATTTCATAGAAAATTCAAACTATAACTCACTATTATAAATTAGAATCTAGAAACCACTGGAATCAACTTAGAAATTTGCAAAAACATTTCTAAAAACACTAAACTAAAACCCATTTGCATCTGGGTGAATGAGTCCCCGATCAAGGTAATTTCCTAAATTTTTGGGCATTAAAAAATTTGTTTTCTCATCCTACTTTATTGTTTTCAGTTTTCTCTTTTTGTTTATAGAATTTTTGTTACTTAGAATTGATCATTTTAGTGCATTGTGTGATTTCAAAATTGCATTTACAAGACATGATTTTGTTACAAGATGTTGAGTCCCTTGTCCTCCTTTCTATAATATGGTACTTGGGTTGATGGCATGGCTTAACCACCTCCTATGGATCTTGTATAAATCTGGCAGTTTTATTGGACATTGCACGTTGATCTTTTGGTGCAACATAACCACCAATGTAAAAAATGGTATCAAAGACCAGGTCATAGGTTCAAACCCATTGCTTGCCTTCGAGGCAATTGTTGCAAGATGGTGTGTACCGTGGTCTCCTTTGTGCAGTGTAGTGCATGGTTTCATGACATGGCTTAATTTCCTCTTGTGGATCTTGTATAAATATGGCAGTTGTATCAGGCATTGAAAGGTCAATCTTTTGGTGCAACAAAAACCACCAATATTAAAAAAAATTAGATTTTTACATAGCATAATTAGAAAATTATGTTGTTTGAAATCTAAAAATTGCATTTACACATTTACATTACACTTTACATTCTAGGTTACTTCATTTCATTTCACCCTTATTTTTATTTTGGGTTTACATTGAGTTTGTGAAGCTCGTATGAGCTTTACAACTTGGTATCCTATTAGAAATACTATTGTGAGACGTAGTTTGAGACTCATGTCATCTCGCAATACACGATTCAAAACCCTCTATGGATCATCATCTTTATACCTCATTTTCAATGACCTCCCTACCTACAACCAATGTACATGATCTTGAAATAATGGTTGGTAATGTATCACAAGAGAACATAAGAAGGTTGAATGAAGAATGAATTTTTTTATAAGACTTTGTGAGAACCGAACCTATTGAGTTGCTAATTCCATTCCTCTCATAGGGAACATATGAAAGATTCTTAACCATGAAGAAGGTTCATGGAATTTATATGCACCTTGGTCCATCTCATTAACAACAATTTTCCTCCTCCTCAACCAGTTTCCAATACATGTACCACACATAAGAGAAATGAAAGCACAACTTTTTATCACTTTACCACTCCCAACACATCACTTTTTGAAAAAGGAAAGGACTTGTAGCTAGAAGATGGAAGTCATGAACAAAAAATTATCATACCAAAGAAGAAAAAGTCGAAACTCCATGTACATAAAAAAAATTAGCTACAAGATATATATTATCCTTCTAAATCCTTTCATGACCTATAGACTTGGCATGACATTCTCACTAATCCAGTCCTAGGGGCTCACCTAGTGGACAACCCAAGGTTCCATTTGTTGAATACCCAAGATACTAAGAGGGGGGGTGAATCAATATCTTCTTAAACTTATTGAACAAACACCATCAAATTACTCCAATGCATATAATAGTAAAAATGAGCAAGAGCATTACCAAAACATAAAAGCACACAACACATAAACACCAAGATTTTTACATGGAAAATCCCAAATGGAAAAAACCACGGTCGGGATTAGCTCACAATATAGTATAATTGGTTATAAGATATTACAAAGGGTGGCTCACTACTAGGACTCACTATCTAAAATGGGAGGCTCACTGCCTACAAAAGATAAGATAACAAAATGATTTATAGCCAAAATATGAACTCATAGAGTTATACCCCAAAAGTGTTGATTTAGTTCATTTGAAGCTCGGAAAACTGACATAGCAGTAGACATATATTCATCTTTATTTGTATTCTCATTCATTTCATATCTTTCAATCTCAAAAAATTCAATATATATATCTAACTCATCCAGAAGCATCAATTAGGTCGTCCTAATTTGATGCAAACCTTATTCACTAAAAAGAAAATTTTTGGCTTCAAGCATGTAAAAAATCTTGGGTATGTGCAGGATCATGATGGGCCAAAAAGTGGTAATATGATGGGTATGTGGCTGATGATATTTTTTTTACCCAAAATTGATGAAACGAAAAGGGTTTTTAAACGAGATTCTCAACTTTCCAACAATATAAATTATGCTTTCAAACGGTATCATATTTTTTGAATCCAAAACATGTGTCACAATCTATGCTTCGCATACTATAATATTAAAAAAGAAAAAAAAATGAATTTCATGAAGTTTTGACCAAGTTAAGGTGGTCAGACTTACAAGTCTTTATATTTTTTAAAAGATGTCATAAAAAAATATAAATAATTATTTACTTGGAAAAAAATTACAAAAAAATATGCATCACATCGAGACATGAGTCCTCTACTTATATCTAAAATCTTATAAAAAAATATTATAATTTTAATGTGGTTAGGATGGTCAGATAAACACCTACTTCTTATTTTTTCCCTGAAATTTAAGTACTACTATATTGAAATTTGAAATTTTCACCAAATAGTTTTTTTGTAAATAAACCTAGTAATTTAGAAACTACATTCAATTTTCTACAAATTCTATTCTTACATATTTTTGAAATAATATAGATAACTTATTCAAATTTTTATGTCAAGTTGCCTAACTTTGATTTTTCTGAATTTTTTGCCACTTAAGGGCCTATTTTTTCCATGATGATCCTGCACATACCCTCTTTCCAAAAAAAATCAAGCATGAAGCATGGTACAACATGTCAGAATGGACCAAAGATAGGTCACAATTACATCTACAATAAAAATAATTAATCCATTACAACATCTATTATACTTTAGGTCAGCAAGAAATGGACCTAATAGAAAATGTAACAACAGAGTAATGCCAACTCATCGTATGAGCACCTGAACACATGAGATTTAAAACTTAGAAGCTTCCACCATCTAAAAACCATTTTGAAAAATCAAAAGCAACGATAATCATCACTGGAGGATTGTGGACGAAAATATTGGAGGCTAATACCTGCATAGTGGTTCAAAATACCAAATCAATAGTGAACTTAAACTTGCAGTTGCAATTTATTCTTCCAAAAATCTCCCCCTTTTTCATTGATGGAAACATGTGCCAAAATATTTTACAAAGATCCTATGTAAAATAATCTCCCCTTCTTTCTCCCTAACATTCTCTCCCTTTTCTCTCCCCCTTTAACATCAAGGACAAAGGGCGGTCAAAAAAATATGAATATACATATATATACAAGGATGGTCGAGAACATTGTATGATGACAAGAATAAAAATTCTTAGCTCCCCCTTAGGAGTTTGTCTCAAAAAATGTGTGAAAGGTATTACCCAGAGGAAGGAGAGATTTGAAGCTCCTTGAGAATACCTTGCCATGCAGTCTTACCATTCTCCCGACTCTTCTTAATAGATATCAGCATCTTGTTCAAAGATTCTAGTTCCATCAGACTTTCTTCTATATCATATGGAGTACCAGAAGTCAGATTGATCTTCTCTATTTTATTTGCATTCACCGAAGCATTAGCAATCAGAGTGTATTTCATTCTCACAAGGTCACCTACCTAACAGAATATTTTGATGATATCATTCTTCTACTTTTGTAGAATAAGAAAATTTTCTCTGTGAGCAGAGATAGCATTCCAGGTTGTCTTGTGTCTATCTTTGGATGCATTGTAAGTACTAGAGATAATCTTTAACTAGGACTCAGTGGAGTCTGTGAGATCCTTGATATTCTGAGTGGCATCTGACCACTCAATACAGTAAGAAAATACAGTATTTGCTTCAGAATCACAAGCCTGCACAACTTCGAGATTCTTTTCAACGTTAGTGTGTACTAGAGCACACTTATCATGAAATGCCAAGAGCCTTTTCTCTCTGAATTTATCTTCAACCTCTTGCCTTGTCCTTTCACCAATTTTGGAGGCATACTCCCTAAATGATTCCAATAGAAGTTTTAGATTCTCTAGCAGAGTGACAGAAGTATCCATTGATATACCAGGGGTGGCCTCCTACAAAAATTTGATGGAGTCATCAGTAAGATTTGTCCCCTTCTGATGTTTTTCCAAAATTTCTCTTCTTTTGGATGCATTTACACCAATCTATGAACAAGAGGCATCTTAACCAGATCCACACTACCTTGAATCATTGGGATTTGTAGAAGTTCTAGAGGAATCACTTGATAGAACTTTATATGCTTGGATAAAAATCCTTTCAGCACATCATCACGGGAGGAGGATTCTCTGAGGGACCCTTGAGATTCTACAACCTGCTTTTGATCTTCTTCATTCTTCTTGACAGATTCCCCATTTCTTTCTTTTTCCTCTATATTTCCTTCTTCCTTTTCTTCTACCTTTTATTCTTCCTCTATTTTATATTATTTTCCTTTTCCATCTTCATTTTTTTTAATATGTATCTTTTCTCCTTCATCCCTTTCACCTTCATCTTTATCCTTTTGTTCTTAAGTACGCTTCAGAGGGGCAACATCCTCCTCCTCTTATAAAGCTTCTTCCTCATTTTGTTTCTCTATCTCCATATCTGGATCATTTGTTTACGAAGGAATTTTTGTATCACCTATACTAGAAATTATGTCTTCCTTAACCTTTGTAGAAACTTCTTTTCCTGACTTAGGTGCAGATCCTGATGGGAGTGCACCAAGCATGCGATATTTCTCATCCATACCCTTGATGAATTCTATAATTTCTTTATTTGTTTCTTATCTTTTGTCATCAAGGTGTCTACTCTTTTCTTCATCTGGAACATATTTGAGCATATCTTCTTTCGGGTTTCCAAATAATTTAGGGTCAAAGAGGACCCAATATTCTCAAATGCATCATTTCTTATCTTCTCTTCCAACTTAACAACCTTTTATCTTGTTTTCATTAGGGCCTCCCACAATTTCTTAGGAACATTATTCTTGACATAATCCTAGCTGACTTCCAAAATGATAACATACTGAATAATATCCAAAATTAATGTTTTTTATGTCCTCTCTAGCTACTTGATCATAAATTTCTACAATAGGCTGCAACATATCTTCAAAATGTATCAAGATATTTAGCAAAGCCTCTAATCTAAGAGGGGAAACAGATCTTATTGGAGAGGCTTTTTGTTCTTCTTGGTTCGAAGACACCTCTTTTGACACCTTAACCTTCTTTGATTCTAGTTTAGTGTCCACATGAACACCAAAATCTTGTTCTTCATCTTCTTCAAAGGATGATACATAATGAAATATTTTAGAAACAACACTTGCTTCCTGTGAAGCACCTTCTCTAGAGGACATGCTTCCTCTCTTCTTTCTTACCAATTTTGTTGCAGGGTCTTCATCCTCTTCTTCTTGCTCTTTAGTGATGCTAAGGTTTCTTTCCCTTATATAATTTTCCTTGTTTCCTCGCTTGAAAGGTACCAATGGAGGAATTTCTTTTCTTTTTACAAATCTTGTAGAAATTCTAGAAGGAGTTGGGCCTTTTTCTTTACGAAGAGCACAAGGTTCCACATTTACTACTACAAGGCCAGAATTTGGTTTTGAAGGAGCAGTGTTGTTGGATCTCCTCAGACCTTATGATTCTCCAGTATTTTTTTCTCCTGAGGCTCTTCCTTGTGCAATCTGCTCATGAGTGAAGCCAATATTTCTAAGCATTTCATCTACCTTCTTTCATATCACAGGTTTCTTATGCTCCAAGTGAACTTCCATAGATTTTTCTGCAGAAGTGCCAACTCTAAGTTCACTGGTATCTTTCAGACTTTTCAACAAAACTTGTAAATAGCCTTTAGCTTCATCCTCTATAACCTCATACCCCAAAGGTCGAATCCATGCAATTCAGGGTTCAACAGCTTCAATCATGCACCCATCAGAGGAGACATGAAATATAATCTCATCTTTGTATTTCTCAAATAAAATTCTAGGGATCCTTTCTCATTCATTCATATTGCTTTTGAATATAGAAAATGATGTTGTTAGGGCATTATCTTGACTCTTTAAATCACCCAAACTATGCATATAATAAAAAAAATGATGTGCAACCAATTTGGATGTGTCCCAAATCACCACATCATCTTTTCCAAGAAGTATTCTAAGAAAGTAGAATAGAAAACAAACAATCAAGGAGATAAATTTAAATGCATATTTATTCTCCTTTGACATCCTCAGATTCTCAAACAATTGCTACTAGAGAAGTCCACACAAATCATAATCAACACCATTAGCTACCATGTTATAACCAATGTAAATTATTGTATAAGACACTAAATTTTATCTATTTGTGAATTAGATCTTATGTCTGATCATTATAGCTACATACTTCACACAAGGATTAGTAGTAGGCTTCATTGCAAGAACCCTTCAGTCAAATGTAGCTCTGGTGAGTTCCATCACCACTTCATTCTGCACATACTCTGGTACTAGTACCGGTCTAGTGTCACAAAGTTTGGTAACTTCTTTAATCACTTCCTTAGTTATAAGATGAGGTCTATTAGTCCATAAAAACTTGTCATGCATTCTACTGAGAGCCATTTTAACATATTTATCATCAACAATGGAGCTAAAAATAGGAAATTAATTCCATCGATCCAACTTCTTCGCAAGTATGAAGGAATTTTTTTCCTTAGTCTATTTTTTATTTTTTTATTTTTGTTTTGTCTTTGGGAAGATCTATGCACAATTTTTTTTGTTTATGATAGGTGCACAATGTGCTACATGATCGTTGCGCACATTTTGTTGATCTCTTTCCTTTCATCTAGGAGTCAGATGGCATGTCGACTTGGTAGATGATTGCTTAAAGTTTCTTTTCATAAATTTGAGACTATCCACCTTCTTGACATGTCATCTCTTTGCTACATAAAAGTTACATACCTTGGGGATCTTTCATTTGGACTTTTTCAGAGCATGCCTTGCCTTAATTTTCAAAGGAAGGATGTGAGTCAATGTCACCAAAGCCACTTGAGCAATTGACAAGACCTTCACCAAGCTATTTTATGGGATCTGAACATTTACACGGGGCAGTCCTATTAAAATATCTAAAGGATATTAATGTAGTAGTTGAGAGCCGATGAGAAAGATTACAGTGACCTAATTAAAATATTTGGGATCAGATTCTGAGCTATCAAGTGCAGACGTCTGGTAGTCATTAATTTTAAACTAAGACGATGTTTCTCTCTCCTTGGTGGCTATAAATTGGAAATGGTAACATACAAAAAGATTCCTAAAGTTTTCCTTTTTGGAAACAAATTCTTTAGTTTTCATAGTTATAGGAGTGTTTTCTTTAAAACTTATAGAAGATTGCTTCACTTTGGCATGTTATATCTTTTATTTAATCAAACTACTTATGGATTGGAATCCGAACTCTGTTATAAAGTTCATTTGATATTTGAAGTATGAGTTATTTGGGAGAAATACTTGAAACTATGCATGATATGGCCTCTCTCAATATTTCCTTTTGTATATTCTTTTCCAGAATAGAACACCGTGTCTAGCTTAATCTGAATAGTTTGATTATTCAATTTCCATGTTTTTTGTAGGCATGATAAAGTTATAATCTATAGAAATTGGATTATTTCCTTTGAATTCTCTATTTTCTTTGTAGGTTATCATTTATTCATGTTACTTTGTATTAAGAGAAAGAGTTTATGTGGATTTTGAAGGTTTTTCTATTGGCTCTTGAAACTTCTATGCTTGATCAGATCTTAATGCACACTTCTTGCTGGTGGATTGAATGACTATATTGTGCTTGTATCTAGCCTCTATTGTTTGTTCTCTTGCCAACAATGAATTTAAGTGGCATTTTTTTTCTATCATGTCATTCATAGAAAGGAACTTGTGGTTTTGAAATGTTGTAAAAGCATTAGCATATCGCCACTTTCAATTTTTTTTGTTTACATTTATTTTTACCCCTTTCCCAGACTTAGAGAAGACCCAACTTTCTATAAAAATCCCATAGGTAATTAGTGAGGTGCATATTGTTCCCCAACTCACCGAATTTCCCACAAGATTGCTAGAGAGGTGGAAGCTTTGATGATAAATAATTCTTTTTTTTGGCAGGCTTAGTGGGACAAGTTTCCAAAAGTATGGTTAGAAATAAAAAAATATCTCTTAATCAAACCAAGGAAGGAAATTGGAGGTTACATGCCCAAAGTCCAAACAAGAGCATCCTCAAAGGGACACTTCAGGTATACCCATCTACCTTCTTTGGTATGTAGGAGAAGAATATTTACAATTTTTGTATCAGTTGTAAGAAGTAGTAGAGCAAGGAGTAAGAGCCCGAAGGTTAGAGTCTTATCTACTCTGCCTGGAGGTCAAAGTTTCCAAATAAGAATACCACTTTACCAAATCCATAGGAACCTTTTTTCCATGGCTCGTGTTCCCCTTCATGCTCCAAAAAAATTCATAACCTAGGATAGTGGTAGTCCATTATAGGCACCCACTCCTCTAGACGTTTGGCCCGCCATACCGGCTAATGCCCTCAAGGCTATTCCAAAATTCTCCAAAGAGGACTTTAAAATCCCTTTCAAACACCTACAAGATGTAGAAGAGGTATGTAGAGTTCATAATATAGTGGAGGAAAACATTTCTATGATATTGTTCACTACCTCTTTCAAATGGAAGGCTTGAGACTGGTACAAATATTCGACTTCTAGTTCTATCATCTTGTGGGATGATCTCAGAGAAAAATTGTTTGAACACTTTTTGGAAAAATCAGATCACTCTTCACTATTGCACCAACTAATCACCATCAAGAGAGCTTCTTAGGAGGTTCTTAATGATGATAGCTTCGGTTCGATATGATCAAAGATCATCACTTATAAATCAAATAAATTTAAGGAACATTTAAATCGAAGTTATGAGCATACATATAAAATTCGATAAAACACGTGATGATGTATTATGCATTTACTTAAATCGGAATCCTCTTAACATCCGCCATCTTATAGAAGGGTATATATGTGTTAATATATATGTAACAAATGATAAACAAACTTGTTATTGGCCGCACCCTAAAGGACACGTCCCATGAGTGGACGTGTCTCCCAATGAGAGGCGTGCCTCTTAGGGGTGAGCTTCTCCCTTACTTATGGTGGTTCCTCATTCGATATGCAAACATAGAAATCGAACAATGTTCTGCAATCAGCACATTTAATAAGAAGTTCAAATCTGGAAATCAAAAATCTGAACATAGAAGTTAAATATTATTTGACTTAGAAAGTTTCTTATACAGTTTTTCCTGACTTTAGTTCAATCTTAGTATTGTCTTAGGATCCCATTAGTGAAGAGATTTGATTACGTCTACATGGTATCAGAGCCACATTGTGCGAATTGAAATTAAATCTAAAATCATATTGCTCAAAGAAATTCATATTTTCTAAAATCGAATTCACATCACATTCTTCATAATGTCTATTATGATCAGATTTGAAAATCATCTTGCAAGAGCAGATAAACTAGTCTCACTTATGAGAGAAACTATTAGGGAACTAGAGGCTGAACCTAAGAAAATTGAGAAGCTTGTGTTCTACACAGCCCTTTCTAATCAAGTATCTGACAACACTCAAAATTGGGTAATTGATAGTGGTTCATCCAGACACGTCACAGGGTTCAGAGAACACCTAGACTCCATGACTGAAAAATTTGATGAAGAAGTAACCAGCGGGGATGATTCTGCATACCCTGTAAAAGGGATTGGAACATGCTCCATCAAGTTGAAATCTGGGATTTCTCTACAACTCACTGGAGTCCTATTTGTACCTAGAATTAAGAGAAATCTTATATCCATCTCTGCCCTTGAAGACAATGGCTACATAGTTACATTTATGGATGGTAAAGTTCTAGTGTGGCCTAAAAACTCAACTATCAAGAAAGCACATACCATAGGCATAAGACAAGGGTACCTTTACAAAATTTGCACTGAGGTTAAACAAGCCCATACCCTTGACACTATTGATTCAAATGAAATCTAGCATAGAAGACTAGGTCACCTTCATTTCCATGCCCTACCTTCTATGGAAAAACTTGTTACAGGCTTACCCAAGCTAAAACTATCTCATGAGGGAACTTGTAAAGGTTGTGCCCTAGGAAAGAATACTAAAGGATCCTTCCAGAATAGCCTAAGTAAAACCCTTAATGTATTAGAACTGGTTCACTCTGATCTTTTTGGACCCATGTCTGTACCTTCTAAAGCAAGATTTCTATACTATGTTATATTTGTAGATGACTTCTCTAGGAAAACTTGGATCTATTTCCTTAAATGCAAAGAGTCAATAGAAATCCTCAAAAGGTTTGAAGAGTTTAAAGCCCCCACTGAAAACTTCTCGAGAAAGAAAATAAAAACCTTCAGGACAGATAATGGAAAAGAATATACTTCTGAGATCTTTAAAGAATTCTGCATGAGTGCCAGAATTAAGAGGGAATTCACTGTCGCCTACAACCCTCAACAGAATGGGGTTGCTGAGAGGAAAAGTAGAACCATTGTAGAAGCTGCTAAAGCAATGTTGCTAGACCAAAACATTCAAAAATATTTCTCGGCAGAAGCCTCTAGGACTGTTGTCTATATCCAAAATAGATGTCCCCATTCTCATCTTGATAACAAAACTCCTAAAGAAGCCTTTACCGGCATAAAACCTAACATTAGCCATCTTAGGATTTTTGGCTGCCATGTCTATATTCATGTACCCAAAGAGAAGAGATCCAAACTAGAACCTTCTGAAAAGAAGGGAGTATTTGTGGGTTATACTGAAACCTCCAAAGCTTACAGAATATTCATACCCGGGCATAAACAAATTGAGTTGAGCAGAGATGTCATCTTCAAAGAAGACATTGCATTCAAGAGGGCAAGAAGTACTAGTGAGACAGAAACCTATTTCCCTAGAATACCTGAAATGGAACCTGCTCCTAAGATTTAGAGGGAGCATCCTGAGGAAATGCCACTTGAACCTCCTACCACTTCAAATGAGGACACAAATGACATCAGCAGAAAGAGACCACTTTGGGCAAGGAAGATGATCAAAGAAGCAGAGGATCATGCAGCACCTAAAGGAACGTTTAGGGAGAGTAAAAGACCCAAACGTTTCTCTAGCTATCTTTCCTTAATGAACAACATCATAGACTCTGAACCTGCCAGTGTTACAGAAGCCTTCAGACATCAACCCTAGAAGGATGCAATGACAAAGGAGTACTAGTCCATACTATAGAATGATGTATGGGACATAGTGCCTAGACCAAAAGATAATTTGTTGTTTCTTCTAAATGTCTCTTCAAAATCAAGTATGCTGCTGATGGTAGTATAGAAAAACATAAAGCACATTTCGTGGCTAGGGGTTTTTCTCAAAAGGAAGGCATTGATTACGAAGAAACATTTGCACCTGTTGCCCATTATACATCAGTAAGGGTAGTATTAGCCATTGCAGCAGCTAAAGGATGGAAGATCCATCAAATGGATGTGAAAACTGCCTTCCTGAATGGAACCATTGAAGAGGAAGTCTATCTAGAACAGATTGAAGGTTTTGTGATACATAAATCTAATTCACATGTGTACAGGCTCAAGAAAGCTCTCTATGGACTTAAACAGGCTCCCAGGGTCTAGTATGAAAGAATTGAAAGCTATCTCTTGGGATTAGGATTTTCCAAGAATGATGTTGACTCCAATCTCTACTTCAAGGTAATCAAAGGTGATATGCTTATAATTATTTTATATGTTGATGACCTACTGATAACAAGAGAATATGACCTCATTGCTCAAGGGAAACAAGGTCTAATCTATGAATTTGACATGAAAGACTTGGGTATTCTTCACTACTTCCTCGGTTTGGAAGTATGGCAGAAATCAAAAGGTATTATACTAAATCAAGGAAAGTATACTATTGACATTCTGAAGAGATTTGGAATGTTGGACTGTAGACTGATGTCTACACCTATGGAAACCAACCTTCAAAAATTTAAAGAAGCAACAACAAAATCCAAATGTGTAGATCCGACCCTTTATAGACAGATGATTGGATCCTTGATGTATATGGTTAACACCAGACTTGATATTTGCTACGTTGTAAATGTTCTCAGCCAGTTCATGTGTGAACCCAAGGAAATTCACTTGATGGCTGTAAAACATATTTTTAGAAATCTTCAAGGCACTATTGGGTATGGTCTTCTTTACAAGAATGATCCACTAGATCTACATGGGTACTCTGATTCAGATTGCGTTGGAAGTGTAACCGATCGAAAAAGCACATCAGGATGCTGCTTCAGTTTGGGATCAGCTATGATCTCCTGGATTTGTAGAAAACAATCGTCAGTTGCACAGAGCTCAACAAAAGCTAAATATTTTACAACCTCAATGGGAGCAAGAGAAGCAGTGTGTCTTCATAAATTGTGTGTGGGAATCTTTGGTGAGCCCTTGAATCCTACAATTATTCATTGTGATAATCAGAGTTGTATAAAACTCTCTGTGAATCTTGTCTTTCATGATAGATCTAAACAAATTGAGATCCCCTATCATTATGTCAGAGATATGGTGGAAAGGAAAGTGATTCAGTTGGAGTATACTACTACAAATGATCAAGCTGCAGACATTCTCACCAAGCCTCTCTCCCAGATCAAGGTAGAGCACTTCAGGAAGAAACTTGGTATGGTTGAAATGTAATTTGTTATTTATGTTTGAAATACAAATTGTTTATAAATTGTACTAATATATAAAGATGTTTAATGTGTAAACTCTTTTGTCGTGTGTGTGACTCCATGACTTTATGGGCCTACTCCCCCTGTCTACATTATCGAAAGGTGACGATCTTTCAATAATGAACACTTTTATTTGAGATTGTAAAGTGAAGACTTTACAATGATGAACTATCATGATAGATATCATGTGACTTGATATCTGTGGACATGTCATGATAGTATCTCTTGGACACCTTGATGCATATCATGAGACTTGATATCTGAAGGTCATTATGATCCGTAAGAGATAATCATGGTGGATATTTATATCCATGGATATGCCATGAATTATGGTAGACATCATGTGACTTGATGTCAGTGCACATACCATAATGAAGATATGTTATGGAGAATGTCATGTGACTTGACACTTTCAGAAGCATATCATATCTTCCGATATCACAAGATAGGTGATATCACTTTGGAAGCTATCCTTCCTAGTTAAAGAGGGAGTGTTGAAATAATGAAGATGTGTTATGAAGAATGTCATGTGACTTGACAACATTGAGAAAACATATCATATCACGTGTGAAGGTGATATCTTGACTTATTTGATTTGAAATATCTTCCCTAGCTAAGAGGGAGTGTTAATGATGATAGCTTCGGTCAAATATGATGAAAGATGATCACTTATAAATCAAATGAATTTAAGGAACATTTAAATCAAAGTTATGAGCATACATATAAAATTTGATAAAACACGTGATGATGTATTCTACATTTACTTAAAACGGAATCCTCTTAACATCTTCCATCTTGTAGAAGGGTATATATGTGTTAATATATATGTAACAAATGATAAACAAACTTGTTATTGGCCACACCCTAAAGGACGCATCCCATGAGTGGACGTGTGAGGCGTGCCTCTTAGGGGTGAGCTTCTCCCTTACTTATGGAGGTACCTCATTTGATATGCAAACATAGAAATCGCACAATGTTCTACAATCAACACATCTAATAAGAAGTTCAAATCTGGAAATCAAAGATCTGGAAATCGAAAATGTGAACATAGAAGTTAAATATTATTTGACTTAGAAATTTTCTTATACAGTTTTTCCTGACTTTAGTTCAATCTTAGTATTGTCTTAGGATCCCATTAGCGGAGAGATTTGATTACATTTATAGAGGTCATGAGTGACTTCAACACCAAGTTTAACAAAACTTGGTAGAGGATCCCAATCAATGCTCGACCTCAAGTTGTGATGGTGCTCATGTTTTACCTGAAGGCTATCAATTTGGATATTACGGTCATGCTAACTTATATGGGAGGGGATACCTTACCCAATTATTATGAGGTGGCTATACGAGTGGAGAATAATTTGATACACACTAGGAAGCTTCTGTCGCAACCTCCAATGCCTATTTTTGCAGAAATTTCATGTGTGCCTCTTGAAGAAGTTGCTCCAAACACTTCCATGATGCCAGTGATGGGTTCATGGTCATCTCAGTCTACGTATGTATACCCTACTGCATAGCCAATCAAATTAGGTTCTTCCTCTATAGCAGCAGACATAAATGATATGAAGAGTCTGATGTGGTCTTTTGCTAATAAGTTAGTTCTCATCAAGCAGCAACAAGCAGCCCCTCCAAAGCAAGCTACTCAAATTTTTCCAGGAGGAAGGCCATTCTATCAGCAAAGTGCATACCAAGGACCTTCAGGTTAGGGAGGTCAACAAATAGCTCATGCAAACTAGATAGTTCTAGTCACCATGCCATTACAAATGGTCAAAGACAGCCACATCAAGGAGTTGATTCTACGCCATAATATCCTGGCAGAGAATGAAAATGCATGGTGCTTTCCTTGCAATGATAGCCATATGCCTCAAAATTTCCCAAAGGGAAACATGCAGAAAAGGATAGTATAGCAAAGAAACAAAGGTGTGCTTCCGAATGCGGAAGGAAATGTGTCTTTTGAAATGGAGAATACATGTTTTAAAGTGAAAATGCAAGGGATTTATGTAGAGCAAGAGTTAGATATTGCACCCGATCAAGTGCTTTTCTCTTGGATGGAGGAAAAAGATGCGGTATTTGTAAATGAAGCTCCGATGACCAGCACTTTGTAGGTCCAGTCAGACAACAACACCAAATCAAAGAGAAGGCTCATGGGATAATATGTGTCACAAGCTCTGCCTCATTGTCAGCCTCACCAACCACCATTGTAGGAAAATTAGTTTCTGCAGTTGACTGATTAACTTATTCAACAACAAGAGATTCAAATTTCGCTCGACAAACTCTTGGATAAGATACCAAATCCATTCACAAAAAATCATCTTCCTCTAAAGCTCAAGGAGATTCTATCGTTCAGGCTGAAAGCCCCGCCCATCAGGACACTCAATGTGGTGGAGCAGTTGAAGAAGGCACCCAGAAATGTATCCTTATGGGATGTTATATCTATTCCTAAGTAGAAGAAATTACTTTGAAAGCATTGAAAAGTGATGAAAAAAGACCACAAATGGATGTGATTCTTCCATGTGATCAAAGTAGAGATAAAGGGCTCATGTTGGATCCTCAAATTCTGAAATCTGTAGCTTATACAAATGATGTGGGCAATGCAAAATAAATAGAGGTGAGCAAGTCGAAGCCCACTCCCTTCTTTTTAACATTAATTGTGAGAGATAAACTTTTGCACAATAATATGATTGACTCAGGAATAGTAAAATAGTCATGCCAAAGCAAGTAGCTAATGCCTTATTGTTCAAGTATGAACCTCTTGAAAAGGGAATCATGCAGCTAGACAAATACAATATTTTGATAGTTGGTTGGATAAAATATCTATCTATGACCCTCTTCTCATGCCCAAGCCAGACAGTATCACAAGAAGTAGTGATAATAGATATTCCCTTGGTCTTCAAGATGTGTCTTTCTAGATCTTTCACTACAAATTTGGGTGGATAATGGGCACTATATTGGTCCCATTTGATATTAAGAACTAAGCACAGGGTGAAGATGAAGATCCTCTCATATTATTTGCACCTTGAACATATAGCGAACAATGCAGTCCTCTATTTTGAAGCAGTGCATACCTCTTTTTCAAGAAAGGAGGGATATTGCATGGAGATGCTAGAAGACAAAGAAGATAAAAGTGAGTGGACTCTTGAGGAAGAATTTATTCTCAACCAGTTCATTGACTCCAACCCTTTTGGAAATTTCCATGCCACGGGACCAGACATGTATATGATCTTCGAAGATGACCTGGTCTATCTGAAATTGATAAAAGATCAAGAAAGGTATTATGATCCGATGGATAATCGTTTATGGACCCTGTACTTGCATGACACTAAATGCAAATCCAGTTCTAGAGTAGGAGTCTGATTACTATCTCTAATAGGATCTGAGACCCTCAAGGCTTATCAATTCAAATTTTCATGCTCCAATAATTATGTGGAATATAAAGCCTTGATCCATGGGTTGTTTCTCGCCGAGCGGATGGGCACTAAGAGGTTGCAGGTATTCAAAGATTTCAAGCTATTTATGAGCTAAGTCTATGGGAAAGCAGCTGCTAAAAGTACAAGAATGAAGTCCTATAGACATGGAACATGGGATTTAATTGAAGGTTTCAAATATTTCAATGTGCAAGTCATTCCTCAATCTTAGAATAGTATCGAAGATCAGATGGCTTCAATTGGGTCATAGTTTGAGAGAGTTTCTAATTTAAAGAAAAGTGTTGTAGAAATCATTGTCCGACCATCAATTCCTGAAAATGATCGGAACTAGAAAGTGTTTGAATATGACACCTAGATCGCCACTTTCATCTAGAATTTGGAACAATTTTTTGACTATTCACAACCAGATGTTCAACCTTCCAAAAGGAAATTCATTTAGCTAAAAGTAAATTATAAGCTCCCCCGAGGTTTAATTTCCCTCCAAAATCTATGTGACTGTGAAGATGTGAGGAAGGGTAAGCAAAGGATTAAAGCTGATGAAAAATATTATGAGGAGTTGGATGTTAGAAATGGCAGAAATGTAAAAGTCAAATGAAATGTTCCATGGGAAGATAAGGAAAGGTTAAGGGATTTGTGTTCTAGGTACAACGGATTGATAGCATGGACCTATGATGATCTCAGAGGGTATGATCCCAGCATAATTCAACATACAATTGACTTGGTGGAAGGTTCAAAACCAGTCTGATAGAAGTAGAGGCCTGTCAATTCAAAATATGAGGCACTCATGGCCTAAGATCTCACTAAATTGATCAAACCTTGAATCATTTACTCGATTAAACACTCAACTTGGGTGTATAATCTAGTACCAGTTTGAAAGAAAAATGGTGACATCCAACTTTGTGTCATTTTTTGAGACTTGAATAGAGCCTCGCTAAAAGATCACTACCCCTTTCTATCAATGGAGCCAATCTTGCAAACTATGGCAAGGTTGGATACATTCTCATTACTTGATGGTTTGTACGGATACAATCAAATATATGTCAAAGAATGTGATCGACATAAAATGATGTTTACCAACAAGTAGAGAATGTTTGCGTTTGCAAAGATTCCCTTCGGACTCTCAAATGTTGGTGTGACCTTTCAATGACCCACGAACATTGCTTTCAAGGGATTGATCAATTTGATCATTCTGATTTATCTAGACGACCTGAAAAAATTTTCAAAGTCAAAGGATGATCATTTTGATAATCTAAAATGGCTTTTCCAGAGGTGTCAAAAGTTTGAGATTTCTTTAAATCCAAAGAAATGTGTTTTATGAGTACCTCAAGGTAAGCTACTTAGCTTTGTAGTATCCGAGGAGGGAATTGCAATAGATCTTGAAAGAGTAAGATCTATAATGGACCTACCCTTACTAGTGAATCAAAAAGGATTGCAATCTTTCCTAGGGAAGATTAATTTTGTTTGCCAGTTCATTTCAAAGTTTTCAGGCATGGCGAGACCCATCACGTTTATGTTTAAGAACTTAATTTTTGAATGGATCCTCAAAGGAAAGGAATATTTTGAGCAGATAAAGAAGGCTATTTCCACTTCTCGATTCTTGGCCAATCTAGAGTTTTCTAAAGATTTTTTTCATTATGTATACAACAATCACCATAGCATAGCTTTTGTGCTCACTCAAAAGGATAAAGAAAATAATGGGGAGAATTTGATTTCTTTTCATTCAATAACCCTCAAGGGTTATGAAACCAAATACAATTTTATTGAAAATCAAGCTTTTGCCATTGTTAAGAGCCTTAAGAAATTCTCACACTTGGTGTCAACCAATAGAGTCACCGTCTTAGTTTCTCACCTGAGTGTAAGGGAATATATTACCGAAGGATAAATAACTAAAAAAAGAGACAATTGGATCACCAAGATCCTGGAATACAATGCAGATATTAGACCAACTAGGCTGGTCTAGGGAAGAGGCCTCTGTGAGTATCTTGCACAAGAGTCAAGATCTGAAGCCGATAAGGGGATTGATCAAGTCTACTCAAACCAGATTGAGTCTGACAACTCCTAGGTGATGGATCATATGATATATATGAAGAAGGGACACTACCCGACAACCCTCACATTCCATAAAAGGAGATACTACCTACTACAAGGCACTAGGTATGTATTAGTTGAGGGGATTTTATTTAAAATAAATCATGATGGTATTCTACTCTAATGTTTAGACAAGCATCATGCAGAAAGGGTTCTGAGAGAATTTTATAGCAGTCCTAAGGGTGGAAATTTCTCTTCCAAAAATATCACCCTAAAAATCATGCGAGCTGGATAATATTGGTCCTGAATGTTTTTTGAAGCACAATATCTGGTGCAGAAATGTACTCACTATCATTTTTTTGTTGGCAAGAGAAAAAAAATTGCTTTTCCTCCAAGTCCCATTGTAACAAAAGAGCCTGTTTCTCAATGGGGATTGGATTTTGGTGGAATGATAAATCCCATCTCCAGTGTTGGTCGCAAGTGGATTCTCACAGTGATTGATTACTTCACAGGGTGGATAGAGGCTATCGCCCTAAAAAGTGCTACAAAGGGCGAGATTGTTCACTTCCTCGAGGAGCTAGTGACTATGTTTGGTTCATCAAAGACTGTCATATCTAACAATGCTTGGACATTTGTAGGATCAAAGATGTCATATTTTTCTATTAAGAATGGAATTTACCTCAAGACTTTTTCAAACTATTACCCACAAGGAAATGGGTTGGCGGAGTCAATAAACAAAAACCTAATTAGGTTAATCAAGCGTATTGGCTCTAAATTAAAAAATGAATGGCATAAGCATCTACAAGATTCTCTATGGGTAGACTGGATCACACCGAAGGAGATCCTAAAGACATCTACCTTTGAATTAGTGTATGGAAAAGAGGTGGCTTTACCTATTTCTATGGAACTACCCGCTCTACAATTATTGAAAACCCTAGAAATAGAGAAAAGTGGTTGAATGGAGGTAAAAATAGCATAACTCCTCAAGCTTGCAAAAGACAAAGAGAAGGCCTTCAAAGCCATGATTGGTTGCTAATAGATAGTCAAATGATGGTTCAACAAGAAGACTTTTGACCTAGATTTCTAGGAAGGAAGCCTAGTGCTAAAATATGATGAGCATACTACAAAACTAGGGTAGCACACCAAATTCAAAGCACTATGGAAGGGACCCTTTGGAATTAATGTGTGTAAGGAAAATAATGCACATAAGCTAGAAGATATTAAGGGAAATTATTTGGACATACCAAAATCTAACCAAAATCCAAACTTACCATATTGTGCCTATCATAGATTCTTTGGGCATCACACCATTAATTTTATGACCATCGATTCCCGACAATGATTAGAATTGGAAAGTGTTTGACGATGAAACCCACATCACCACTTTCATCAAGACTTCGGAAGGAGTTTTTGACTATTCACAACCAGAAGTTCAACCTTCTAAAAGGAAATTCATTTGGCTAAAAGGAAATAAGCTCCCCCAAGGTTTAATTTCCCTTGAAAATCTATTTGACAGTGAAGATGTGAGGAAGGGTAAGAAAAGGTTTATAGCTAATGAAAAATATTATGAGGAGTTGGATGTTAGAAATGGCAGAAAACTAAAATTCAGAAGAATTTTTCCATGGGAAGATAAGCAAAGGTTAAGGGATCTGTGTTCTAGGTACAACAGAGTTATAGCATGGACCTATGATGATCTCAGAGGGTATGATCCCAACATAATTAAACATACAATTAACTTGGTGGAAGGTTCAAAACTAGTCTGACAGAAGTGGAGGCCTGCGAATTCAAAAGATGAGGAACTCATGGCCCAAGATCTCACTAAATTGATTAAATCTCAAATCATTTACCTGATTAAACACTCAACTTGGGTATCTAATCTAGTATTAGTTTGAAATAAAAGTGGTGGCATCTAACTTTGTGTCAATTTTTGATAGATGAATAGAGCCTCGCTAAAAGATCACTACCCCTTGTCATCAATGGAGCAGATGTTGTAGACTGTAGCATGGTTGGAGACATTCTCATTACTTGATGGTTTCTCAGGATACAATCAGGTATATGTCAAAGAAGGTGACCAACATAAAATGATATTTACCACCAAGTAGAGAACGTTCGTGTATGCAAAGATTCCCTTTGGACTCTCAAATGTTGGTGCGAACTTTCAACGAGCCATGGATATTGCTTTCAAGGGATTGATCAATTTGATCATTCTGATTTATCTAGATGACCTGATAGTTTTTCAAAGTCAAAGGATGATCAGTTTGATCATCTAAAATAAGTTTTCCAAAGGTGTCAAAAGTTTGAGATTTCTTTCAATACCAAGAAATTTGTTTTTGGAGTACCTCAAGGTAAGCTACTCAGCTTTGTAGTATGTAAGGAGGGAATTGTAATGGACCTATCCTTACCAGTGAATCAAAAAGTATTTCAATATTTCCTAGGGAAGATTAATTTTGTCAATTGATTCATTTTATACTTTGCAAGCATCGTGAGACCCATCATGTTGATGCTTAAGAAGAACTTAATTTTCGAATGGACCCTCAAAGGAAAGGAAGTTTTCAAGCAGATAAAGAAGTCTATTTTTTCTTTTCTAGTGTTGGCCAATCTAGACTTTTATAAATATTTGTTCCTTTACATATACAATAGTTAGCATAGCATAGCTTTTGTGCTCACTCAAACTTGGATGAAGAAAATAATGGGGAGCATTTCATTTCCTTTCATTAAATAACCCTCAAAGGTTACGAAACCAGATATATGTTTGTTGAAAAGTAGGATTTTTTCTTTGTTAAGAGCCTTAAAAAATTCTCACACTTGGTGTCGGCCAATAGAGTCACCATATTAGTTTCTCACCTAAGTGTAAGGGAATATATTATCGAAGGATAAATAACTAAAAAAAGAGCCAATTGGATCACCAAGATCCTGGAATATGATGTAGATATCAGACTAACTAAACTGGTCCAAGGAAGAGGCCTCTATGAGTATCTTGCACAAGAGTCGGGATCTGAAGCCGATAAGGGGATTGATAAAGTCTACCCAAATCAGTTTCAGTTTGACAACTGCTAGGTGGTGGATCAAATGCTATATATGTAGAAGGGACACTACCCGATGACCCTCCCATTCCACAAAAGGAGATACTACCAACTGCAAGGCACTAGGTATGTATTAGTTGAAGGGATTTTATTTAAAATAAATTATGATGGTGTATTGCTCTGATGTTTAGACAAGAATCATACAAAAAAGGGTTTTCTGACGGAATTTCATAGTAGTCTTGAGGGTGAAAATTTCTCTGCCAAAACTATCACCCTAAAAATCATGCGAGCAAGATACTATTGACCCACAATTTTTTCTGAAGCACACCATTTGCTGCAAAAATATACTCAGTGTTAATTTTTTGTTGGCAAGAGAAAAAAATACACTTTTCCTTTAAGTCCCATTGTAATAAAAGAGCTTTTTTCTCAATGGGGATTTGATTTAGTCTTAATGATAAATCCCATCTCCAGTGTTGGTCACAAGTGAATTCTCACAGCAGTTGATTACTTCACGAGGTGGACAAACGCTATCACCCTAAAAAGTGCTACAAAGGGTGAGATTGTTAACTTCCTTGAGGAGCTGGTGACTAGGTTTGGGTCACCACAGACTGTTATATCTGACAATGCTCAGACATTTGTAGGATGAAAGATGTCGTATTTTTCTATTAAGAATGGAATTTACCTCAAGGCTTCATCAAACTATTTCCCACAAGGAAATGGGTTGGCCGAGTCAACAAAAAAATACATAATTAGGTGAATGAAACGTACTGGGACTAAACAAAAAAAGGAATGGCATAAGCATCTATAGGCTTCTCTATGGGTAGACCAGATCACACTGAACCAGATCTTAAAGACATCTCCCTATGAATTAGTGTATGGAAAAGACGTGGTTTTACCTATTTCCATGGAACTCCCCGCTCTACAATTACTAAAAACCCTATAAATAGAGGAAAGTGGTGGAATGGAGGTATAGATAGAAAATCTCCTTAAGCTTGAGAAAGATAGAGACAAGGCCATTGAAGCCATGATTGGTCGCCAATAGATAGTCAAACAATGGTTTGACAAGAAGAATTTTGACCCAGATTTCTAGGAAGGAAGCCTAGTGCTAAAATATGATGAGCATACTACAAAACTAGGACAACACACTAAATTCAGAGCAATGTGGAAGGGACCTTCTGAATTAGTGTGTGTAAGGAAAAGAATTCATATAAGTTAGAAGACATGGAGGGAAATTCTTTGGAGATACCAAAATCTAACCAAAATCCAAACTAATCAAAATAAACCATATTGTGCCTACCATAGATTCTATGGAAATCAGACCATTAATTGTCATCCTTTACAAATTTTATTGAAGAAATTTAGACCCCCTAGGGATCCATCTTGAGTAAAATCATGTGCTTTGCTCCTTTTCATGTAATAGTTGTAGGATCATAGCATCCTCACTATTACATATTTAACATTCATTGTAAATCATTTTCTTTATTTTAAGGAGCTCATTCTCATCACTTATCTTGTCCTACACTTAGTGGGGGAAAGGGAATAGATAGAATTTTCCTAGTTCAACACTTGATGTTGTCCCTTTGGCTAGTTGTTTGCCTTTTGTATATACTAATAAAGATTGGGTTAAAAATGACCTACTATAGGTTGACTCGCATGTGCCTTACTAGTCTTGTATTTGTTTTCTTTTTACATGTTTCTTTGTGAGATTATATGTAGGTAATGTTATCCCCCATACTATTTTGTTTGATGTATATCTCTCTTCATGTGCACTCCTCTATTTTTATGTGCATTCTTTTATATTTCATAAACCTTTAACTTTTCTTTGTATTATTCTTTTCTTTTGGGGATGATGCAAGGAATTGATACATTTAGGTCTCTTCCAAGTTGACCGAAAATATTTTTCTCTTTTTTTCCTCTCTATGTGTCATTCCTCTTATATTTTTTGGAGTAAACCCTTCCTATCGTTCTCATGATTTAGCTTCTTTTAAGAACAAGTGAATTGGCATAAGAGTAAGAGCACCAAGATGGTTCCAAAAAATGGGACGTAAGTGGCCACTTTTTTCCTAAAATCAGGAAATACTAACCTTCGATGTGAAATTGAGGATAGTTACACTCAAAATTTTGAGATGAAACAAAAACAAGGATCAAAGTGCTCCGAGTCTACTTTGTAAATTACTAATTTAATTTTAAAATGGTTGAGATTAAGGGGTTCAAAAGAGGGATGTACACAAATTGGTGATTTTTTTGTTAGGAAAACATAATATAACAACTCTTGTATGGCCCTCATACGGTGAACTTTTTTTTAGTATTTTTAAAATCGCAATAGTCAAAAGTTAGCTAACGGTATGTAGTTGATGCAAGATTTTTCTAATAATTTTTTAATGAATATTTGATTTTTAATTAATTTTCGAAGTGGACACTTCTTTTAAAAATATAATTTTGGTCGTGCTACTCCTACAAATTTTGGAAACTAATTGAATTTTTTTATTTTTCATTAAATATTTGTGGAATGGAGTATAGTTTCTAAAAATGTAATCTATTTGAAAATTTGATGAATGGTAATTTGTAACGAAAAAAAAACCAAACACTGCTTTTTGGAAAAAAAAGAGACATACAAACAAAATAAATTATGGATGAAAGGCTTAACATTATCAGAAAGTGAGAAAATTTACATCGTTGGATAGCTAAGAGAGAACCCAACATTACCCATGTGTTTGATTTTTTTGATATTGAACCACATCCAATCATGACGGTGAGCACAGACTCGATTATGTGAAATATGGTAGATTTGTAAAAACATGTCTCTGGTCATTTGGAATGCCCTCCAAACCTTTGGGTTGGTATTCCAAGGAAAATACCAATCCTAAAGCTTGGATATTCCCAAAGAAAGATATAACACAAGCACATTATAACGTGCTCATGTTACATCACAATTTTGACATTGTTTTTTGCTTATGCGGAAAACATGTCAACTAAGACATAATGCGAGCGCGTTATAATGCGCTGGCCTTATGTCCTCCTTTATGTTAAATTCTAGACTATTGAATGTATGCTAATATATTTGTATGTTTGTATATACATGTATGCTTGTATGTCATGTATGTATGCATGTATACATGCTTGTATGTATGTATGTATGTATGTATCAATGCATGTACATTGTATGTATGCCTATATGTATGTAATATTGTATCTACACATGTATGTATGTATGCTTGTATGGATGTAGGATTTTATGTACATATGTATTATTCTTGTATGTATGTAAGTATGTATGTATTTGCGTATGTCTTTAGAGGGATGGATAATTTAGAGAGAGAGAGAGAGAGACAGAGGGAGTGGGAAAGAAGGGGTTAGAGTGAGAGGGACATAGCTAGGTAGGGTGGGATGGATAGAGGGAGGGAGAAAGAGAGAGAGAGAGGGTGGGTGGGAGAGAGATAATTGAGAGAGAGGAAGAGAGAGAGGGGGGGAGAGAGACAAAGAGAAAGAGAGAGTTATGTAGGTAGGGTGCCAAAGGGAGAGACTTGACAGTCTGAGGGGGTGAGAGGGAGTGTGAGTGAGAGACATGAGAGAGGGAGAGGGTGTGGGAGGGAGTGACCTAATAGAGGTAGAGAAAGAGGGGGCTGGAGTGAGAGGGACTTATCTAGGTAGGGTGGGAGGGATAGATAGAGAGAGGGGAGAGAGACAAAGAGAGAGTTACCTAGGTAGGTTGCTAGAGGGAGAGACCTGAGAGAGAGAGGGGGTTGGAGGGAGAGACATTAGAGAGAGAGAGGGAGTGGGAGATAGTGGGAGAGAGTGGGAAGGGCATAGAGAGAGATGGTGGTAGGGATTGATTGAACCAAAGGTACGTATAAAGAGGGAGAGGGTAGATAGGGACAATTAGAGAGGCTAGGAGGGAGGGAGGGAGGGAGGGAGGGAGAGGTGAGATGTATAGATAGAGAGAAAGTGACAGGGTTTGAGGGTATAAGGTTGAGGGATTAGAGTGGAGGACCTATAGGGTTGATGGTTTCAAGGGCATTAGGGTTTAAGGGTTGAGGGTTGAGGGAATAGGGTCGATGGTAGAGGGTAATGGGTTGAGGGTATAGGATAGAAGGTTTAAGGGTTTAGGGTTGAAGGGTTTAGGGTTAAGGGTTTACTTGGTTGAGGGTAAAGGGTTTAGGTTTTAGGTATGAGGGTATATGATTGAAGTATTAGGTTCAAGGTCCAATGTAAAAGGTGGAGGGTATAGCGGTTGAGGGTTTAGGTTTTAAGGATTGAGGGTTGATGGATTAAGGTTTGAGGGTTGAGGGTTTAATTTAGAGGGTAGAGGGTAGAGGATTTAAGGGTTTAGGGTTTAGGGGTTGAGGGTTGAGGGTTGAGGGTTGAGGATTGAGGGTTTAAGGTTGAGGGTGGAGGGTTGAGGGTATAGGTTATAGGGTTGAAAGATTGGGGTTGATGGTCCAATGTATATGGTAGAGGGTATAGGGGTTGAGAGAT
Organism: Sequoiadendron giganteum; assembly: GCA_007115665.2. Lineage (NCBI taxonomy): Eukaryota > Viridiplantae > Streptophyta > Pinopsida > Cupressales > Cupressaceae > Sequoiadendron > Sequoiadendron giganteum. The sequence continues at coordinate 591,201,438 of CM021104.1, read as the reverse complement.
TAAGGGTTGAGGGTTTAGAGATTATGGTAGAGATTTTTCTTGGATTTAAGGGTGTAAGGGTTGAGGGATTAGGGTCAAGGGATTAGGGTTTATGGTAGAGGGTATTGGGTTGAGGGTAGAGGGTAGAGGGTTTAAGAGTTTAGGATTTAAGGGTTGAGGTTTGAGGGTTGAGGGTTGAGGTTTTAGGGTTGAATTTTTAGGGGATTAAAAATTGAGGGATTAAGGGTCAAGAGGGTTGAGGGATTAGGGCAGAGATTTTACTAATTGGGTTTGAGGGTTTAAGAGTTGGGAGATTAGGGTAGAGGGTAGAGGGTGGAGGATTGAGGGTAGAGAGTAGAGGGTTTAAGGGTTAGCATTAAAGGGTGGAGGATTTAGGGTTGAGAGATTAAGAGGTTATAGGGTAGAGGGTAGAGGAGTTGAGGGAATACGGTTTAAGGGTTGATGGATTAAGAAGGTATAGGGGTGAGGGATTAGGTTTTAGGGGTTGAAGGTTGAGGGATTAAGAGACTATATGGGTTGAGGGATTACAATTTAAGGGTTGAGATTTGAGCTATTAAAAAGGTATAGGGGTTAAGGGATTAGGTTTTAAGGATTGAGGGTATAGGGGTTGATGGATTAAGAGGGTATAAGGGTTGAGGGATTAGGTTTTAAGGGTTGAGGCATTAAGAGGGTATAGGGGATGAGAGTTGAGGGCTTAAAAAGATATAGGGGTTGAGGGATTAGGGTTAAAGGGTTGACGGATTTAGAGGGTATAGGGGTTGAAAAATTAGGGTTTAAGGGTTGAGATTTGAAGTTTGAGGGATTAAGAGGGTATAGAGGTTGAGGGATTAGGGTTTAAGGGTTGACTGTTTAAGGATTAAGGTATAAAGAGGGTATAGGGGTTGAGGGATTAGGGTTGAAGGGTTGAGGGTTGAGGGATTAAGAGGGTATAGGGGTTGAGGCATTAGGGTTTAAGGGTTGAGATTTTAAGGTTTGAGGGAATAAGAGGGTATATTGGGTTGAGGGATTAGGAATTAAGGGTTGAGATTTGAGGGTTAAGGGAATGAGAGCATGTAGGGGTTGAGGGATTAGGGTTTATGGGTTGAGGGTTGAGTGATGAGGGATTAAGAGGGTATAAGGGTTGACGGATTAGGGTTTAAGGATTTCGGGTTGAGGGTTGAGGGATTAAAAAGGTATAGGGGTAGAGGGATTAGGGTTTATTGGTTGAGGGTTAAGAGTTAAGGGATTAAGAGGGTATAGGTGTTGAGGGATTGCAGTTTAAGGGTTGAGGGTTGAGGGATTAAGAGCGTATAGGGGTTGAGGGATTAGGGATTAAGAGGGTATATGGGTTGAGGGATTGAGAGGGTATCGGGGATGAAGGAGTAGGGTTTAAGGGTTGAGGGTTGAGGGTTGAGGGATTAAGAGGGTATAGGGTTTGAGGTATTAGGGTTTAAGGATTGAGGGATTAAGAGGGTATAGGGGTTGAGGGATTAGGGTTTAAGGGTTGAGGGTTGAGGATTGAGGGATTGAGAGAGTATAGGGGTTGAGGTATTAGGGTTTAAGGGTTGAGAGTTGAGGGTTGAGGGATTAAGAGGGTATAGGGGTTGAGGTATTAGAGTTTAAGGGTTCAGGGATTAAGAGGGTATAGGGGTTGAGGGATTATGGTTTAAGGGTTAAGGGTGGAGGGATTAAGATGGTATAAGCATTGAGGGATTAGGGTTTAAGGTTTGAGGGTTGAGGGTTGAGGGATTAAGAGGGTATATGGGTTAAGGGATTAGTGTTTAAGGGTTGAGGGTTGAGGGTTGATGAATTAAGAGGGTATAAGAGTTGATTGATTATGGTTTAAGGGTTGAGGGTGGAGGGTTGGGGGATTAAGAGGGTATAGGAGTTTTGGATGAGGGTTTAAGGGTTTAGGGTTGACGGTTCAGAGATTAAGAGGATATAGGATTAGAGGGATTAGGGTTTATGGGTTGAGGGTTGAGGGTTGAGGGATTGAGAGGGTATAGGGGTTGAGCGATTATAGTTTAAGCCTTGAGGGTTGAGGCATTAAGAGCGTATAGGGGTTGAGGGACTAGGGATTAAGAGCTTATAGGGGTTGACGAATTATAGTTTAAGGGTTGAGGGTTGAGGGATTGAGAGGGTATCAGGGATGAGAGATTAGGGTTTAAGTGTTGAGGGTTGAAGGTTGATGGATTAAGAGGGTATAGGGGTTGAGATATTAGGGTTTAAGGGTTGAGGGATTGAGAGGGTATAGGCATTGATGGATTTGGGTTTAAGGGTTGAGGGTTGAGGATTGAGGGATTAAGAGGGTATACAAGTTGAGGTATTAGGGTTTAAGGGTTGAGATTTGAGGGTTGAGGGATTAAGAGGGTATAGGGGTCCAGGTATTAGTGTTTAAGGGTTGAGGGATTAAGAGGGTATATGAGTTGTTGGATTAGGATTTAAGGGTTAAGGGTTGAGGGTTGAGGGATTAAAATGGTATAGGGGTTGAGGGATTAGGGTTTAAGGTTTCAGGTTTGAGAGTTGATGGATTAAGAGGGTATAGGTGTTAAGGGATTAGGGTTTAAGGGTTGAGGGTTTAGGGATAAGGGATTAAGAGGGTATAGGGGTTGAGTGATTAAGGTTTTAGGGTTGAGGGTTTAAGGGTTGAGGGATTAAGAGGGTATAGGGGTTGAGGTATTAGGGTTTAAGGTTTGAGGATTTAAGGGTTGAGGCTTGATGGTTGAGTGATGAAGAGGGTATAGGTGTTCAGGGATTAGGGTTTAAGGGTTAAGTGTTTAAGAGGGTATAGAGGTTGATGGATTAGGGTTTAAGGGTTGAGGGATTAAGTGAGTATAGGGGTTAAGGGATTACAGTTTAAGTTTTGAGGGTTGAGCTATTATGGTTTAAGAGTTAAGGGTTGAGGGTTGAGGGATTAAGAATGTATAAGGGTTGAGGGATTAGGGTTTAAGGGTTGAGGGTTTAACGGTTGAGGAATTATGAAGTTATAGGGGTTAATCGATTAGGGTTTAAGGGTTGAGGGTTGAGGATTGAGGGATTAAGAGGGTATAGGGTTTGAGGGAGTAGGGTTTATGGGTTGAGATTGGAGGGTTGAGGGATTAAGAGGGTATAGGGGTTAAAGTATTAGATTTTAAGGGTTGAGGGGTTAAGTGGGTATAAGGGTTGAGGGATTAGGGTTTAGGGGTTGAGGGTTGAGGTTTCAGGGATTAGGAGGGTATAGGGGTTGAGGGATAAAGGGTTTAAAGTTTGAGGGTTGAGGGTTGAGGGATTAAGAGTGTATAGGGGTTGAGGGATTGGGGTTTAAGAGTTGATGGTTGAGGTTTGAGGGATTAAGAGGGTATAGGGGTTGAGGGATTAGGGTTTAAGGGTTGAGGGTTGAAGGGTTTAGGGATGAAGAGGGTATAGGGGTTGAGGGATTAGGGTTTAAGGGTTGAGGGATTATGGTTTAAGGGTTGAGGTTTGAGGGTTAAGGATTAGGGTTTAATGGTTGAGGGGTGAGTGTTGAGGGATTAAGAGGGTATAGGGGTTGAGGGATTAGGGTTTAAGGGTTGAGGGTTGAGGGATTAAGAGGGTATAGGGGTTGACGGATTAAGGTGTAAGGGTTTAGGGTTGAGGGTTGAGGGTTGAGGGATTAAGAGGGTATAGGGGTTGAGGGATTACAGTTTAAGGGTTGAGGGTTGAGGGATTAAGAGGGTATAGGGGTTGAGGGTTGAGGGATTAAGAGGGTATAGGGGTTGAGGTTTTAGGGTTTTAGAAGTTGAGGGTTGAGGGTTGAGGAATTTGTTTGTCATTATAACCTTAGGTTGTCAATGCATAGCATAAATTACAAAATAATATACACTTTCCAATTACAATTTTAAACCTAATGCAGAGAATCTACCAGGATCCACAAATTATCAAGGGTACTTCTGACCCTAATTTAAATTGAAGAAGATCAACCAACAAACTCAGTCGCCTTTTCATCAAAATCCTTCAATTTCACTTGATTTTATATTTCCACAAAACATTAGAACTTGGCTTGAACTCTTTTGTTGACTCAAAAATAGGTTAATCATCATAAAATTGATTGTAACATAGAATAAACCTAATTAGAAACTCAAAACCATTCATTTTGTTCATTCATTCACTAATTGAAGAGCTCAATGTTGTAAATTACATGGCAAAATAACAACAAATCATGGAAGGTAACTACCAATCTTTATACAAACATCCAAGACATTATAATCATAATTTTATTGATTGAAATAAACCAAATACACATCCCAAATATCGCACCAAAATTCATCCTTTCAGCATGCTTCCCCTAGCAGTATTCCAAACCTATGGTGTAGGGGCACCTAAAACCATGTTTCAAAATCTACTTTGGTGATAGTTTTTTTTAAAGTATTTGGGTGAGTTCAAGAGTTTTTAGATGATTTTTCATAGATTTTATTGAAAATAAGGTCTAAATAGACCAATATTTCATGTATTTAGGGATTTTGTGTGTTTGGTGATCAAATGTGTAAGTATGCACTCTTGCTTCAGAAAATTGTCAATTTTGCCATATAATCTTTGAAGGAAAATTATTAAAATTATAAATGGAAGTGCAAGAAAAGAGTCTAGAAGTTGTATTAGGGATGAAATAAAGGTGTGTGAGTGGTCTTAGGTGTCTTGGACAACAAAGTTGCATAATGTTGCCTATTTAGCAAAAGTTTTCAATGTTAGTAATTTTTAAGAAAAATGAAGGTCTTGGTGTGAAATTGATATTATTCCATAAAGGAATGTTCCTACTTTCATTTGGCTCCCTTTGAAGAGGTTTTCATTTAACTTTGTGCTTGGAATTCATAAATTTCTAGAAACTAGGTTCTTGGACAGTCAAGGGTTTGAGGGTAATTTAATGTCTTAGATAGCATCCCACATATTGTTCTCTTTGTGACTCAGTGGGGTGACCATGTAGGATGTACGTATGATTTTATTAGCAGTAGAGAAGAACAGGTTTAAATTTTTGTCATGAATGATGTTGATTTAAGGGGAAATAGCTTATTTTATCATAGAACATAATGGTGTGGACCTAATAAAGAGGGGTGAAGCATTCCTAGAGGGTATATGAGGGTTCCTTAAGCTTGGGGGGGCCTATACAGAGGTTTCTTTGTCATTTTTTTTAATTGGGAACTTGTGGAAGGTAGAGTTTCAGTAAGGAGGCCTAAAAACCCTTGTTTCCTAGGTTCTAGAGAGGGTTTTGAAACTTGTTGATGGAATGAGTAACTGGGGTCCTCAAACCTTGATAATTGTTAGTTTTGAGACCTAAGACAAGAATTTTTTCTATCATGGAGGCTTGGTGGTGGGTTGCTGAGGGGGTCCCTTTGTAAAATTGGCTAATTTGGGCCCTAAAACAATGAAATTTGTCATTTTGAGGAAAGTGTCTTAAAAGATTAATATGTGGATTTTTTATATGTCTCATGCCACTTAAATGGATATCTATATCAATCATTTTTTTGAAAGGTTTTTTGGGAGGTTTGTGAGAAAAATCCCTAAAATTGGTTTGTGAAGCCTATAAGGCAATTTTGGGTCAAAAGTGGCTTTTAGAAGAGTTTGTTTGATCTTATTTTTGTAAGTGGTTGAATGTCAATATTCTGACATATTGAAGGTGTTGACACTCTTTTCCTACATCAAATTTCAATTTTGATTCATAATGAAGAGTCATGGTTGATAGGTAACCATGTTGTCCTATTGAGTCAATTAAAGGTTGATGTCTTGGTTGGCATATTTAAGAGAAGTTGTGTCAATTTGTATCTTGGGTTCCCACCACTCTGCATCAACCCAGTTCTAGGCACACAACATACTCCCCCAGCATATCTAACTGGTTTTGTAACTTCTTAACTAACTTATCTCTTGACAACTTTGCCAAAAATGCAATTTTTGCAAATGTCAAGCCAAATCTCCCCCCTAAACACCTAGAATGAATCGAAAGAACTAAATACATATTAAGAGTGGTATCATAGACCTTATTTAACATAGATCAAGATCTTAGACTAAAAAACAACAAGAATCTTTCTTTCACCCATCTTCACATGCACCAAAAACCATCTTTTTTACCCAAGAAACTAGTGGTTTTTTGAAAAAAACACATCCAACCCTCACAAAATATTATGAATACTTCAAACAGGTTTAAAATGGTCTATAGAAACTCAATTCAATTATAAACCACACTTCCCCAATTGAAAACACACTTTGGCATATCAAAACCACTCGAAATCTCATGGAAAACTCAAAATTTCACTCTAGGGCTTCATGCCCAACACCCTTTTAGATCTCTCCTGCACACAAACAACATTCCCTCACTTATTTACTTATGATCTTCCTTCAAATATTCATAATCATTCTTTGCATTGATTTTTTCCTAAAGCGTAGACAACAACTTCTTGAATTGACAATTTTCATTTAATGTTGCTCCTGCATCATGTATCCACAATTTGTATACATATATATGACATAAAAAATTTATGCTTGTCCATGCTACATATAAAATTATCCACCATGTCGACGAAAAAGACAAAGAGGAAACTAACAAATGAAGAGAAGGAAACCTTCAAATCAAAGGAGAGATTTCGGATGGCGGCATATCGTGAAAAGCAAAAATTGGGAATGATTGACGAAAACAATCCAATTGAAGAGGAACCTCAACCGTCAAAAAGAGAAAAGGAATTGGTATGACAAAGGGTACGAATGTGAAAGCATCATGTTAAGACAGATTTAGATATCATAGTTGAGACACACCCTCTACGGCAAGTGAATATGAAGGGATACCATTAAGCACAAGAGAATAATGAAGGACAACATCTACCAGAAGTGAATATGGAGGGACACCATCTACTACAACTGAATATGGAGGGATACCATCTACCACAAGTGAATATTGTTGGACACCATCCAACACATCTAAATTTGAGAGTACATCATCCCTCAGATTTTATGATGAAGGTATGCCATCATCCCCATGTGAACCTCAAGGTATGTCTTCTTATCCACACTCGATCAAAGGTATGCAATCCAACCCACCTCAATTAAATATTGATGAAATTCCTGATGTTGAGATGTATGTACCTAGGAGAACACCACCTAGAATTTTGCATATAAAGCCAAAGTATTTTATTAATATTGATGAGGATATTTTGTAGCACATGGAAGGTAAGATTCTAGCATGCACTTGTAGAATATATGCTGATAAGATTTGAAAATTCTTCTTTGAAAGGTTAAATGAGACCACAAGATGTCAACTATTTATTGAAATGATGCAGGGTGTAAATTATAAGATCATGAAGACTCTTGGGTTGACAACATCAAACTCATCGAGTGAAGACACTATTGTGAAGAATCTAATGGATGCTTATGAGAGTGTGGGTAAGACCTCACACGCAAAGGATAGTAATGTCACCCGACGTGTCCTTACATTGAATTTGGTAACCTGTCAAACAAAGAGAGCTCGTCTCATTAGAAAGACGAGTGAAGAAATAGGAATTAGAAGAAAAAATTTATCAAGAGCCATTCAGAGGCAGAAAAGAGTTGAGGGCACTGATTCAAATGTATTATGGGCATTCTCAGGGAGACTGTCACGAAAAGATAAAGAAGTTGTCAAGGCCTTGAGAACACTAACTGAAGAGTATTGGAAGAATAACACAAGGCCATCTCTGAATTAAAGGGATGTGGTAAGAAGGAGAATTGGTTGTTGAAATTGTGAGCCACATCCAAAGCATTTTTTGGATATGACTCAAACCCAATTTTTTCATAAATTTGAAAATGATTATCCTCAAATTAGTATTTGTCAAAGATTTGTTGAAATTATTAAACCTTTTTATGTTGAAAGATAAATCACACACGCACTACTTGTTGTTGTAGACTACATATTGAATTCTCTAACCATTATGATGTTTATCATTCTATATGTTTAGATTTGCATACTAATGATGTTTTATAGGATTGTGGCATAGAAGCCCCACAAAAATATTCAAGAGAGTTCTTATCAAATAAATAATGTGAAATAGAGGATGGCCAGATATTCTACAGGAAAACATGCTTGGATGGTTCATGTGAGCTTTGTGGTGTCTTCCAACATATGCTAGTATGTCAACATATGGAAATCACATATGAGGTGGGAAAAAAACTAGTAGAGTTCGGGAAGTATAAAATAGTGGCATATGCTACAAAATATGAGTCTCAAGAAAAATGGTGTGATTTGGTTATTGATAAGATTCCAGTGTACCAATTTATGTCCATGTTTCATGACAATATACTATCTGAGTATGCAATGCATACCCATAGAGCCCGATGGTTGGACATGCAACTCAAGCTATGCAAGGAAACCTTTCCAATTGGTAGCATAGTATCAGTGGTTGAATTTGTGGAGAACTACACTCTACAACCACAACGCGAGGTGCAATCATAGTATTAAAACTCCACACAAGTTTCATTTTTTGTGCGCATAGCATTCATTTATGCATCTGATAGTACAAATGACCAAAGGAAGGTATTGCGGGAGTACCACTTTTACATTAGTGATGATCACACACATTTTCCAAAGTTTGTGCAAGGTTGTTTTCAAATGTTCTACAGTTTTTTGGCTCAGAGGGGCATAACATATGATCGACATGTAATATGGTTAGATAACTATGCAACACAGTTCAAGAACTCACACATGTTCTACTGGTTGTGTAGGATGCATTTCATTATAGGTGTTCAAAATATGTGGAACTTTTGTGAGGCCGAGCATGGAAAGGGGGAGCGTGATGAAAATAGAATTAGCATTAGAAGAGTTAAATTATACAGACAATGCAAAGTTGATAGATGCAAAATCAATCGTTGAGTGGTGTAATGCTTTGATGGGTCCAGGTAATGAAGGTGCATCTTCATTTAATAGATTTTTTTTGGTTGATGGATGATTATAACATTGCACCATATAAGGACTATTGTACACTAACATGATTGAGTGAGGTACACTCTTTCCTTAGCTCAAATACAGGTTCATGGAGTATCGATACACAAAAGATGGAATGCTTTTGCTCTTCATTTACAATGCAAGCCTAGAATGATTATGAGTTAGGGGAGTGGGTTGAGAAATGGTTGACAAGTTATCTTAGCCCACTTCACACGTATTGCCCTCCAAAAGCATTGGAACTGAGATAGATGGAATCATTGGTCGACTTTGACCATGTATTAGATCTAGTTCAACCAAGTGAAATATCAAATTTATTAGTTGTTGAAATTCCATATCATTACCTTAATTTTTAGTGTATTCGTAATGTTGACTAATTTCAAGAGATTTGTTGCACATATCAATGTAGGGCATGTTTATGCAATTATTGCAGATGAAGACAATGAAGAGGGAATAGACTATTACTTATGTTGTTGTGTTGAGGTGAAAAATAAATTGGAGGCCCCAATTATAGATGGAGAAAACATTGAATACCCCACAAGCTCAGTTGTGGTCATTTAAACATGGCTTAGAAGGTACCCACATTCGAGTGTTAAACATTGGTTATTTCAAGACTTTGAAATGCATCGTAAGATTCTTCATTACTCAAACCTTGTCATGGCATCCAATGTTCATTTGAACAAATATGGGAGTAGAACTTTGAACAAGACCTTGTGGAAGGTCTGTGAGTCTGACCATGAGGCAATACTTGACACAATAAAGACTAGAGTAGACCTAGATGGTTCATTGGATTAGTTTGTAAGTATATGCAGATTGGTTCTTATTAATTTATACTTGTATGCACCTTAATTTGTTTGATGCCAATGCTATCATCTCCTTTTAATTTTCCTATTTGTAAGTAACCTACTAAACAGTGATTGGTGTCCCTTTGCAGAAAATGTAAATATATGAGCCATCCAAGAGAATTTTAGCCGCAAAAGAAATGCAACATCCTTATTTTGATGATCCTAACAAATATCAATCATGATTTTAAGCCATTAGAAAAGTGTGTGCAAATCTTGGTGAGGGAATTTCAAGTTATTAATTTTAATTTAACCTTATCATGAGCAAGTATGAAGTAGACATTATAAGAGCATCTCAAATTTGAACTTACTCTATTCATGAGAGGTGTTGTGTGCAATAGGTATCTTGGAACTCATAGTGAAGATGTATGACTAGGAGTGACTAATTTGTGAGACCTGTATGCCTATTTGTAACTTCCTTCCACCAATTTTCATTTCATTTCCATTTTGGATGCTCTTTCTTTTTCTCTTTTACTTTGCGTAGTTGTAAGTAAACTACTAAAAATTGATTGATCTCTCGTTGTAGAAAATGTTGATTTATGAGCCATCAAAGGGAATCTCATCCAAAAAATAAATGCAACATCCTTATTTTGATGATCTTGACAAATCTCAATTCTTATTTTAAGCCATTAACAAAGAGCATTGAAGCTTAGCGAGGGAATCTCTGGTTACTCAATTGAACTTAACCTCATAATGAGCACGTATGATGTAGACATTTGAAGAGAATCTTGAATGCATGGTTGAAATTGTGAAAGATCTATGAAAAAATGTACCAAAGGCATTGTAATGAAATTCAATTGTAATGAGACTTACTCAAATACTATAATTTTGGAGTTCATGTTTGGTGCAGTAGCACCTTGTTGTCTAAATGCCTTCAATAGGAAAATTTGCAAAATTTGAATTTTGAAATATAAAAAATGTGAAAAAGGTCATGTGAAGGTCATATGTAATGTATTCAAAGTCTCAAAGAGTTCATTAGGTGATTAGAGAAGTGATATAAGGCATGTAAGGTCGAGCAAAACATAGATATTTTGTAATCTTGAATATTTACAATCAATAAAGTCCCTATTTTAGTGATTTTATTAGTTTAGATCAGTGGAGTAAGCTAGTCTTAGGATTTTTTAGGTGTGTGTGTGTTTATCTATGTAGGGGAATTCAAAAAACAAAGGTGGAGTTGCTACTAAAGGGTTTTATGATGAATTTACAAGTGAAAAGTGTGGATCCAAGTGGTGTTTTGATGAAAAAATTATCAAATGACTTCACAAAAAAATGACTGATCTAGATAGCTATTATTGAGTTATAACACATACTTCAAAATCAATAGTGACTGTCTTGGAACATGTGCATAAAAAATGAATTTCTTCATGGTCCTCATTAGGCTAACTAGGCATAATTTAGAAAAGAAGATACTTAAACATTCAGAAACCCCCAAAAACTTGTTGGGGAAGCAATTATCATGTATCCAAACCCTTAGATCCACAATTTGTCTCAAGAGAAACTCACTCCACCATGCCAAACCATAACCCTTATTTTATGCTAGTATAAAGAGGGTTTATTGAAAGGAATGGTTCCACACCTTACCAGAACATTCCACCACCTCATACCTTCTTAAAATAACCTATGAAAAATGAAAATACAAAAATCCAACCTCTACATGCAATATTTTATCGAACCCTAGGGTGAAACCTCATTTTTCATGCCCTTTTCCATCAAAATCTATAGGGGCAACAACAAAAAACCCATAAAAATTATTCCCTTTCACCTAGAAACTTACTATATGATCCTACAAGATTGCGTTGGGCCCCTCTACAAAAACATTTCTCGATTTTGGCTATCCTGGAGTGGTTTTCCCATGGCGAGAAAATTTTCACTTGATGGAAAAAATGTCAAATGCAAGCAGTGCAAAGTTGTAAAGTGGTGCAAATTTCATTCTGCAACTCATGTGACCAATTTTTATTTTCCAACACATTGGTATAGGTATATTTAAGCTATCAATGGTCCTCTTTTGCACCCAAACACATGGAATCGCTCTAAGGTACGTTCAATCGGATCGATCCCTTAAGTGTCCAAAGTGCTAATTGGCTGCAAAGTTTAGCATTCTGTTACTTAGATACCATGATGATTAGAAACCTCTCATATAATCCTACAGGATAACATTGGCTATCTCGGAGTGGTTTTCCTGTGGTGGCAGATTTTCACTTGATGGAAAAAGTGTCAAATTCAAGTTGAGCAAAGTTGAAAAGTGGTGCAACTTTCGCTCTGCAACTTGTGTGACCAAGTAGACTATTTGAACACATTTGAATAGGTATTTTTACACTATACATGGTCCTCTTTCATATCAAAACACACGGAATCGCTTTGAGGTACGTTCAACCAGATCGATCCCTTAAGGGTCCAAAGTGCAAAATGGCTACAAACTTCAGCATACTCTAACTCGGATACCATGATTCTTAGAAAATTCTCATCTAATCCTATAGGATCATGTTGGGCTTGTCTATAAAAACCTCTCTCGGTTTTGGCTATCTTGGAGTGGTTTTCTCGTGGCGGCAGATTTTCACTTGATGGAAAAAGCATCAAATGTAAGCAATGCAAAGTTGCAAAGTGGTGCAACTTTCATTTTTCAAATTTTGTGATGAAGAGGACTGTTCTAGCTCATCTGAATAGGTATTTTTACACTAGGAATAGTCCTCTTGCACACCCAAACACGCGGAATCACTCTGAGGTACGTTCCACCAGATCGATCCCTTAAAGGTCCAAAGTGTAGAATGGCTGCAAACTTCAACATACTATTACTTGGATACTGTGATTCTCAGAAACTTCTCATCTAATCTTATAGGATCATGGTGGGCCCGTCTACAAAAACCTCTCTCGGTTTTGGCTATCTCAGAGTTTTTTTCCTGTGGCAGCGGGTTTTCACTTGACGAAAAAATTGTCAAATTCAGGTTGTGCAAAGATGCAAAGTGGTGCAAATTTTGCACTACAACTCGTGTGACCAAGAGGACTATTCCAACATGTACGAATTGGTATTTTGATGATAGGAATGGTCTTCTTTCACACCGAAACACATGAAATCATTTTGAGCTACGTTCCAGCAGATCGTTCCCTTAAGGGTCCAAAGTGAAAAATGGCTGCAAACTTCAACATGTTGTTACTCAAATATCGTGATGCTTATAAAATTTGCATCTAATCCTAAAGGATTGTGTTGTGCCCCTCTACAAAAACCTCTCTTGGATTTGGCTATCTTAGAGTGGTTTTCCTGTTGCGGTGGATTTTCACTTGATGGGAAAAGTGTCAAATTCAAGTTGTGCAAAGTTGCAAAGTGGTGCAACTTTCACTCTGCAACTCATGTGACCAAGAAGAATTTTCCAATGTGTCCAAATAGGTATTTTTATGCTAGGCATGGTCCTCTTTTGTACTAAAACACGCGGAATGTTTTGGAGCTATATTTCACTAGATCGATCCCTTAAGGGTCCAAAGTGCAAAATGGCTACAAAATTCAACATGCTATTACTCGGATACCTTGATTTTTAGAAAATTCTCATCTGATCATACAATATTGCATTGGGACCCTCTACAAAAGCCTCTCTCGATTTTGCTATCTCAGAGTATTTTTCTCGTGGCGGCAGGTTTTCACTTGGTGGAAAAAGTGTCAAATGCAAGCAGCACAAAGTTGCAAAGTGGTGCAACTTTGATTCTACAACTTGTGTGACCAAATAGACTATTCCAACGCATCTAAATACATTTTTTAATGCTCGACATGGTCCTCTTTCGAACCCAAACACACTAAATCGCTATGAGCTACGTTCAACGGGATCAATCCAAAGTGCAAAAGGGAAGCAAACTTTGACAAGCTATTACTTGGAAACCATGATGCTTATGACCTCTTTGTCTAAGCCTACAGGATCATGTTGGGCCCCTCTACAGTAACCTCTCTTAGTTTTTGTTATCTTAGAGTCGTTTTCCTATGGTGTCAAGTTTTCACTTGATAGAAAAAGTGTCAAATTGAAGTAGTGTAAAGTTGCAAAGTGCTGAATTTTTTTTTTTTTAGTTCATGTGACCAAAGTAACTGCTCCAACACATTCTGATAGGTAGGTTTACGCTAGGCATGGTCCTCTTTCACACCCAAACATGTGGAATTGATCGGAGTTTCATTCAACCAGCTTGATCCCTTATGATGACATGCAAAACAATGGAAAAGAGAAACATACAAATGACGGTTGAGAAGTTCGAGTATTCCACACAAAAAGAATATGATCAATGCTACCTAATTGTTGTAGGAGCACCAACACCTCATCCTCAATCTTTGATTATTTGATGGTGAATAGGTTGGTCAATAGGTTGTTGTGGGTATTTTCAGCATGCTTTATCTTGAATAAGGTCAATTAAGACCATTAGGTATGTTTTAGGGTGATTTTTGGGTCTAATGATAAAAAATTTGAAAATTTCAATCTTCCACTAGAAGTTGTCTTTGTAGCCTTTGAAGGAAAATTTGTGAATTTGTTTATGAATATGCAAGAATGGAGTTTTTTTATGTAATAATACTATTTATAAGCCATTTGTGTGGGTTTAGAGGTCATTAGTTGTATTCATTAAGTTGGATTAGTCTAAAGTTGCAAATTTGTAAGTTGCTTAAAGCAACAAATTTGAAATGCAACGGTTACCTGTTCTGAAAGTTGGGTTTTAGGTAGTTGAGGGCATCGATCAATTACAGAAGGGTGTAAAAAACTATGTAAAGCATCGAGAGGCTCAAATGGAGGTTTTTTTTGAACTTTTGGAGAAGATTTAATAAGAATTATTCACACTGTTCTCTATTTTTCTGATTTTTGATACAAACTTGTTGATCCCATACTTGGTACGACCTGTAGATTTCCTCTACGGTCCCAAGGATGACATCGATTGAAATAGGGCTGAGTTGGCTTTCTTTTGGTGGTGTTTTGGTGCAAAAATATAAAGGAATAGGATAGTTCTTATCATTTTTTTGGAAAAGGTTTGAAACCCTAAAAACTAGGGTTTTGTGTAAAATTCCCTCATATCTTCCATCTCCACCATGTGCTAAGGCTAGATCTAGGTGGAATGGAAGAGTACCATATATATTTTGATTCCATGTTATTTTTAGAGAGTGGCTTCAAGGTGGGAGAGAGATCTTTGGAATTCTAGCCCTGAGATCTCTATGTGGTAGGCCTGATTTTGTGTAAAATCTAATTTTTGATTGTTTTCATAAGTGTTTTGTGACAAGGGTTCTTGGGAGAATTTGATATGTGTTGGAAAAGGTTATAAGAACTTGTTTGTGGATGAGGGCTATTGGGGTGAGCCAAGGTACTTGATTCCTTCTATGGATTATCCTAATTAGGCCTACCTTGTAGCATTCTATTTTGGCATGTCATGGATTTGTCTTTTGTTTCAAGACATGGGACTTTGAGGACTTATGGGAATTGGTATAAGATTCCTAGAACCACTGTCCTTTGTATGGTTAATGCCTTTTGACTGGTTCTTGTGTTGGTTTTCCTAGTTGGTTAGGTTGCAAGGAATATGAGGCCTAGTTTGGAAGCGATAGGTCAAAGGTGGTTACCAAGCATAAGGTGAGTTGTGGAGAGTTGGGTTGGTCATGTTGGGACGTTTCCAAGTCTGCTCCAAGTTCTGGTCATGTTTGGTTTGATATATTCCATGGTTGGGTAGTTGAGTTACCCTAATGAGTCAAGTGAATGTTGGAGTCTTAGTGGGCATATTTGAGAGAAGTTGTGTCAAATCACAACTTGGTTGAGCCACTATGCATCACCAATGGTGATTTGCAATTGGAAGAGTAATTGAGAGTGTGTTCTTCTGTTAAATAGACCTATTCAGGGGTCTAGGACAACGTTGAGTCCATTTTTTATTTGTATTATAAATTATAACTCGTTTTCTCCCAGGTCCATTTCGTATACAAGAAATAATATTGCAAAAAGTCGAGATATAAATATTTCGACATTTTTATATGGTGACACATCAAGAACATATTGGAATCTTTTTATGAATCATTTAATGGAATACCAATTGAAAACATGTTTTTTTCTTTTAGATAAAGTTGTTTAGCATCAATCAATTAATATTCAAGATAAACCATGGAGGAAAACAATGATCAGTGCTAGGGCTAAGAAATTAATAATTATACACGTGAATAAGTCAACCATGTACATGTGAATAAGGGAAGAACAAGTACTCAAAAACACGTAAGCCTCAAGAAGTATACACACGAATACATAGTATACACAAATTCATACAAATATATGCATGAATACAAGGTATACGCATGAAAAAACGTAAGCCACAAATTATACATTGGAACACATGTAAGTCACAAAGTATACACATAAGTTGTAAAGTATACACTTGAATACACGTAATTTGTATCTATTAAATCAATTTAGAATGCAAATATGGACATCATCGATAAAAGATATTTTATTAACCAAATAGCCATGTAGGAATACATCAATATATGTTGATATAAGTATGAAATATATGTGAAAAATAGCCATATAGGTTACAAGAATGTCATATAGGCATACAATGTCAAATATGTCCAATAAAAAATATATACAAAATTGCCATGTAGGCATACAACAAAGGGCTCTAGAATAAAAAGTCATTGCTCTCCATGCTCTAGAAATAAATTCTTTCCCTTTCCTTTTTTATTGGATGGTGATAGTTCTATCACTCATTTTTCTATGCTCGAGGAGTGCTCATGCTTCTCCTCCTATAGTTTAGTTCATGGTGAAATTTTAACTGTTATAATAAGACGTAAAGACATGAATATATAGAAATTACATTAGAAAAAATGATATGTTTGACAAAATAATAACTTACCACCATCTCATGATCTCTCTCCATGAGGGAAATATTCTCACACCCATGCTCAAGTGTGCTCAAGCCCTATATAAACCATACAAATAGAAATTAAACTAAGTGAATCAATAATGGTTTGATTTTTAACTAACTAACATCTATAACAACGAATGTAAATTGAAATTTACTAATTTTCCTCATACCTCCCCTGTCAAAGCCATCACTAATTGTAGATCAGATGACATGCCAATATACATTGCCCTTGTCACACTCAGAGGTGTTTCATCTTGCAACATCTAAAAATAAAACAACAAATTATTCAACGTAATCAACGATGGGCATATAAACTACACAAATCTATTAGGTAGAATTCATTAGCTAAACTATTTATTCTATTACCTCCATGTAGGTTTGAGTAAATCCACTACCACTGGGAAGTGTTCCCTCAAAACCTCCAATATTAGCCTATTCAGCATCCAAAATCACATATTAAAATACCATTCATAAAACAATTCTATTAACATGTAATAAATTTATAATTGTTTACTAGTTACATACCCCAGCGATAGTTATACTACAAAAATAAGTAGGTGGGGGGTCGGTGTATCTAGTCTCAACACTATGACCCTGCAATTTTATTAAAATCATAAAAAAAAATAAGTTAATATTGCATTTCAAAATCAAAATTTAATAAATTAAATTCAATGAACATGATAACTTTTACCTGACTATCAATTCCATATGCCTCATGCAATATGTCAAATGCCCTCTCCATCTCCATAGCTGCAGACGGATCATGTGTAGTAGCCTCCTGAGTGTTAGTGGGGCCATATGAACAAGTCTCCCCACAAGATTGACACACATGGGTTCGAAGGCCACCACTCGAAGGCTCCCCTGGATGGTGTTGTAGAATAGCACTAGTATGATGGATAACAGTTTGGGTCAAAGTGATGATCGCTTGCAATGTATCTATGTCAACACTTTCCTTTGTGATGGAAGGCATAACAACGTGCTCATGAGGTGGCCTAGTGAGAGCTCGTCTACCTTTCCTCATAGGATTCGGCTGTGCACTAGGTCTATCCTGAGATGACCCCCCGTCTCTCCCCTAAAAATCCCTCATATCAAAATAGTTTGGGATTTTGTTCAATATGAGCTCGCTGTATAGTTTCCTAAGGAAATATTGTGGGACTTCATAATTGTTGCATAGTGGGTAATCAAAGACCATATATCACCTATCATAAAATTGGTCCCTAATCTATTGGTGGTGGCACCAATGAATAGGAAACCTATTTGCATTGAGGGTAATATTTTGATTTGTGCATGGGTTAGTGAATAGTGAGCACAAATCACCTTTTGTAATTTTTAAATCCTTTACATCTTTATATGATAGTTTATTTTCATAATAATCCCTAGCCGCCTGCCTCCTATCTTGCCATCTAGTTATTTGTTTTCTAATTGAATCTACATTTGTTAGCATATCTTTCAATGAATTTTCAAGGGTCATTCTTTTTGCGGTTGAACCATTTAGATCACTCAACCTACAAATTAAATCCTCAATTTTCTTTTTTTTGTTTTCAATTTCACTCATTAAATTTTGTTGAGTGCCAAGAGGGGTTTGAGTGATTGGTGGAGGATGTTGTTGTTGTGGTTGATTTTGATCTTGAGGATTTGGTTTCTCTTCCTATTAAGGATCTTGAGGGTTTTCATGTTGATTTGCATCTCTTAAAAATTTAAACAAATATATATCAAGTTCAACCTAAAACTAACTAGTTCAAGACAAAAATCAAACAATCCTTACCTCTCACACCTACTCGTCATCATGGTGCCATCATTGCGAAGAAATAACAATTTCTGGTGAAGACTTTTTCTGAATGGCTCCTCCTAGAATGTGAACACAAAAAATGGGTGTTTTGGCTACAAGGAGAAGAAAAAATAGTCAAAATGAAAATGACAGAATTTCACTTTTTCTTTTTCTTTTAACAAGCAATAACACGAGCGTGTTATAATGCGCTCGCATTACTAGCTTCAGGTTTCTAATCCTTAGGCTCAACACACTGAGCCATAACACGAGCGCGTTATAACATACTCGTGTTATGACTTTTCAAAACTTTTTTTTGAATGTGGCCATGAAATGGCTATCCATTTCCATGCACCCACCCATAGGGATTTCCAAATAAGATCTCATGTCTCTTTATCGTTTAGCATTGGCTATTGGCTACTTTACAAAAAAAATCTCCTAGTAATGGTGCTAGCAATTTATTTTTAGTGGTGGCATACATTGGCATTATTTTTTATATTATTTAAAGTGGTGCTAGATATTTTCTTCATGTGATGTGCCTTTTTCTTGGTGGTTTCATTAGGTTTAATGTCCTCCGACAATGTGATATTTCTTGGAATAAAAAATTATTGGTGATGCCATGCATTGCATTCCCTAAGTTGCAAATATCTTACCATTGACTTGTCCTCTCTTGGAGACATTAGGCACGATGTTCCATTAGAAGAGACCTTATATGAAATAAACAAGATGCCTTTGAAAAAAACCTTTACTTTTTTTTTTCATAGGTTGATAGCATAAAAAAACTTATTAGGCCTTATGAAGCTTGAAGCCAAAGTTTTATGGTGCCCTATCAAAGTTACCAGAGGGATAGGTTTGGTATGGATAGTACAATCAGAGCCTATAGACTTGCCATGAAATTCTCACTAATCCACCCCTAGGGGCTCACCTAGTGGATAACCTAAGGTTCCATTTGCTGAATACCCAAGATACTAAGAGGGGGATTGAATCAGTATCTTCTTAAACTTATTGAAAAAAAACAATCCAATTACTACAATGCATATAACAGTAAAAAGAAGCAAGAGAATTAACATAACATAAAAGAACACAACACATGAACACAAGGATTTTTACACAAAAAAACCCCAAATGGGAAAAACCACAGTGATGATTAGCTCACAATATAGTATAACTAGCTATAAGATATTACAAATGGTGGCTCTTGGTGCTGCCAAGACTCACTATCAAAAATGGGAGGCTCACTGCCTACAAAATATACAATAACAAAATGGGTTACAACAAGAATATGAACTCATAGAGTTACACCTAACAAGTGTTGATTCAGTTCCATTGATGCTCAGTAAACTCACATACCAACATACATATATTCACCTTTATTTTTATTCGTATTCATTCCATATCTTTCAATATCAAAACTATTCAATAAATATATCTAACTCATCCACAAGTATCTATTAGGTCATCCCAATTACATGCAACCCTTATTCACCAAAAAGAAAAAATTTGGCTTCAAGAATGTATACCATCTTTCCGAAAAAAATTCAAGCATGTAGCATGGTACAACATTTCCACATTGACCTAAGATAGGTCACAATTACATCCGCAATACAAAAACTAATCTAGTACATCTACTACAGATTAGGTCAGCTAGAGATAGACCTAATAGCAAAATGTAAGAAAAGAGTAATGCGAACTCATCGTACGAGCACCTAGACACATGAGATTTTGAACTTAGAAGCTTCCACCATCCAAAAAATATTTCAAAAAACCACAAGCAACGATAATAATCACTGGAGGATTGTGGACCAAAATAGTAGAGGATAATACTTGCACACTGGTTCAGAATACCAAGTCAACCTTGAACTTAAACTTGAAATTGTAACTCATATAATATGGCGACATCAATGACAATACAAAAGTTGCATAATGATATGTTCTTCTTCATTCTTCCAAAAATATCCCCCTTTTTCATTGATGGCAACATGTGCCAAAATAATTTAGAAACCTCCTATGTACAATATTCCCCCATTTTCTCTCCCTAACATTCTCTCCCTTTTCTCTCCCCGTTTGATATCAAGGACAAAGGGTAGTAAAAATTAAAATGAATATACATATATATACAAGGATGCTCTAGAACATTGTATGATCAAAAGAATCAAAATTCTTAGCTCACCCTTAGGAGTTTGTCTCAAAAATGTGTAAAATTTGTTACCCAGAGGAAGGAGAGCTTTGAAACTCCTTGAGAATACCTTGCCATGTAGTCTTACCATTCTCCCAACTCTTCTTAAAAGATATCAACATATTGTGCAAATATTCTAGTTTCATCATACTTTCTTCTTCATCATCCGGAGTACCAAGAGTCAGATTGATCTTCTCTAAATTTTTTGCATTCACCAAAGCATTGGAAACAAAAGTGTACTCCATTCTCACAAGGTCACCTAGATGACCGAATCTTTTGATGATATCCATCTTCTAATTTTGTAGAATAAGGATTTTTTCTCTGTGAGCAGAGATAACATTCCATGTTGTCATGTCTCTATCTTTGGATGCACTGTAAGTACTAGAGTTAGAATTCAACTGGGACTCAATGGAGTCCATGAGATCCTTGACATTCTGAGTGGCATCTAGCCACTCAATATAATAAGAAAATATAGTATTCTCTTTAGACTCACAAGCCTGCACAACTTCTAGATTATTTTCAACATTAGTGTGTGCTAAAGAACACTTATCATGAAGTGACAAGATCCTTTTCTGTGCCAATTTCTCTTCAACCTGTTGCCTTGTCTTTTCACCAATTTCAGAGGCATACTCCTTAAAGCAGTCCAATAGAAGTTATAGATTCTCTACAGGAGTGACAAAAGTATCCATTGATATATCGGGGGTGGCCTCCTATAAAGATTTGATGGCATCATAAATAAGCTTTGTCCCCTTCCGATGTGTTTCTAGAATTTCTATTCTTTTCGATGCATGAAATGCATCCACTAACATCAATTTATGAACCAGAGAAATATTATCCAAATCATCACTACCTTGAATCATAGCGAGTTGTAGAAGTTCTGAAGGGATCACCAGCTAAAACCTGATCTGCTTGAATAACAAGACTTTCAACACATCATCACTAGAGGAGGATTCTCTGAGGGAACTTAAAGATTCTGTGACCTACTTTTGATCTTCTTCATTCTTCTCAGAAGATTCCGCATTTATTTCTTCTTCCTCTACATTTCATTCTTCCATTTATTCTACCTTTTATTCTTCCTCTATTTTCTCTTATTCTCCTTATCCATCTTCTTCTTTTTCATCCTTATCTTTTCTCCTTCATCCCTTTTACCTTCATAATTATCTTTTTATTCTTCATTATGCTTCAAAGGGGAAATATCATGCTTATCTTATTCAACTTCTCCCTCATTTTTTTTCTCATCTATGGAGGATCATTTGCAACACCTGTATCCGGAGGGGTTTCTACATCATTTATTTCTGGGGGAATTTCTCTATCACCTATACTAGAAGGAATGTATTCATTAACCTCTATAGAAACTTCTTTTCTTGACTTAGGCATAGAACGAGATGGGAGTGCACCAAGAATGCCATATTTCTCAGCCATACCCTTGATGGCTTCTGCAGTTTCATTCCTTATTTTCTTTATTTTCTTCTTATCTTTTGTCATCAAGGTGCGTACTCTTTTCATCATCCAGAACATCTTTGAGCATATCTTCTTCAAGGTTTCTGAATCATTTGGGGTCAAAGAGGACCCAATATTATAAAATGCATCATTTATTATCTTCTCTTCCAACTCAATAGCCTCTGATCTTCTTTTCATCAGAGCCTCCCACAATTTCTTAGGAAAATTATTCTTGACATAATCCCAACTAACTTCCAAAGTGATAACATATTGAATAATATCCAAAATTAATGTTTTTTTGTCCTCTATACCTACTTGATCATAAATTTCTAGAGTAGGTTGCAACACATTATAAAAATGTATCAAGCTATTTATCCAAGCCTCTAATCTAATAGAGGAACCAGGTCTTGTCGGAGAGGCTTCTTTTTCATCTTGGTTTGGTGATACCTCTTATGACACCTTAGCCTTCTTTGATTCAAGTTTAGTGTGCACATCAACACCAAAATCTTGTTCTTCATCTTCTTCAAAGGACGATACATAATGAAATATTTTAGAACCAACACTTGCTTCCCGTCAAGTACCTTCACCAGAGGACATGCTTCCTCTCTTCTTTCTTACCAATTTTGTTGCAGGTGTTGGAAAGATACACTACTAGTATCATTTGGTGTTGTCATTGATGGAAACCCTAATCAATGATCAGATACACACATCATCATTCGATCATAGTGGCAAATAGATTGAAGATTGACAAGAAAGAACAGAGTATCCGATAGTTTAGTGTTCATCAATCTGTATGGAGATTTTATGTTATTGTTTTGTGTTGCGCATCTCACGAAATGTTTCTTGGTATATTATCTCTATTAATATTGAACCACAATGGCTCGTATGAATTCGTGTGGAAGTTAGAAGGTCAGGTTGACTAGTTCTCTATTTCATCAGTACTGGAGTTGACTTCATGAATGAATTATGTCATGGATGTATGAGAAGTAATTAGTTAAGTATTTTTGTGTGTGTACATCTTCATTTGAATCCTAGCCAGGTTGTGGCCAACCGTTGTGGATACACATTACATATTATTCATGATTTGAGCTGATAGTTGTAATTGTTTTTATGTTCTATTGAAGCCAACAAAGTGAAATGGAATTTTATGTTGCGGATATATATATATATATATAAGATCATTCATAGAATTATAGTGGAAGTATAAAGTGTGTGGTGATGCAAATTATGAATTATAGTAGAGCAGAAGAGTGATAATGTGCAGTTTCACTTGCGCATAAATAATTTGTATTGTGAGTGTGAGTAGAATAGAGCAGAAACACATAACCAGTCTGTAGGACAACAGATCAAATATTGTGATTCACCAGAACTGTAACTAGGCATATGTAGATGCTAATTTTCTAAGTTCAAACTATTAGATGGTTTTTAATCTAATTTTATTTGTAAGGAAATGAGCCTTCCCTTTGAGCAGTGAGATTTATGCAGTGTTCCCGAATACAAGTGCATTCCCCTTATTGTAAACTTCATTTGAGTATACTCAGATTAAATTGTAGATTGGCCATCCACCATGGTTTTTCCCCTAATAGATTTTCCACGTAAAAATCCTTGTGTTATAGTGTTGTGTTCATTTGCTTCATGTTTATGCATTATGTTTGAATGTTGTTAATGCTTTGAAGATATAGGTTAATAAAGTTAATTCTTGCACAACACTTATTCACCCCCACTCTTAGTGTAGCTTGTTTCCAACAATTGGTATTAGAGCTAGTTGCTCTAAAGAAGTCTAACAGCTTGGGGAAATATTGGAAGGTGTTTCAATAGATTCAAGTAGACTTCAACAACAAATTTTAGTGGCCCTAGATGATCTTGATCACTCAAAGGCTGAAGTTCAGAAATTGCAAGCAAACCTCACAGATGCTGAGAAATTCATTGAGTCTTTGAAAGACACAATCAATATGTCTAGAGAGAAGAGAAAGGAAATTTGTAATCGAATTAAGTCGAGTGACAATATAAGCATTGAAGATGAACAACTCAGTCAAGCCCTAAAATAAAAGATAGAAGAATGTGAAAAGCTTACGGGTATGTGCAGGATCATGATGGGCCAAAAAGTGGTGATATGTAAGCCATATGATGGCCCATGTGGCTAATGACTTATTTTTTACCCAAAATTGATGAAATGAAAAGGGTTTTTAGAGGAGATTCTTAGCTTTCCACCAATATAAATTATTCTTTAATTTGAATTTAATAAATTATTATTATTCATTTTCTATTAGAATTAAGAATAAAGTCTTGATTGATAGGCTGATTGAAAAACATCTATAACTTTCAAACGGTATCACATTTTTTGAATCTAAAACATGCATCACATTCTATGCTTTGCATAATATAGGATTAAAAAAATAAATAATGAATTTCATGAATTTTTAATCAAGTTAAGGTGGTTAGACATACGAGCTTTTATATTTTTTAAAATTTTTAATAAACAATTCATAATTGATTATTTACTTGGAAAAAAATTATAAAAAAATATGCATCGCATCGGGACATGAGTCCTCTACTTATATCTAAAATCTTATAAAAAAATATTATCATTTTATTGTGGTTAGGGTGGTCAGACAAACACCTACTTCTTTTTTTTACACTGAAATTTAAATACTACTCCTTTGAAATTTCAAATTTTCACCAAATAGATTTAAAAATAAAAATAAAGGTCTAGTAGTTTAGAAACTACATTCAATTTTCTAGAGATTCTATTTTTACATTTTTTTGAAATAATATAGATAACTTATTCAAATTTTTATGTCAAGTTGTCTAACTCTGATTTTTTGTCTTTTTATTGCCGCTTAAGGGCCTGTTTTTTCCATGATGATCCTGCACATACCCTTACTAGTGATAATATAGTTCTAAAGCATGAGATGGAATCTATCATGATTAAGATGACCAAGGAGATTGAAGACAAAAAGAAGAATGAAGAGAACCTAGCACAGTCCCTAAAAGAAAAATTTGAAGTATGCATCTAATTAGAAGATGAATTGGAACAATTTAAAAACCATGAAGAGGCACTTGAAAAGCAGATGGATGATCTCATAAATGAACTTGATGTTGCTAATGAATACAAAGCAAAGGTCAAAGTTAGCTCAGAGAATCTTGATGAACTAATTAAAGGTTAGAGGATCAATGGTGACAAGCGAGGTCTTGGATATGAAGAAGCAAAAAGTTCAAGATCTGGACAAAGGAGATTCAAGGAAGGAAATAAAATGAAAAAATCTGGAAGGTATCTCGTAGGACAACCTAATGCTCAAAGATTTAATGGGTAATTTTTTAGTTGCAATAGATTTGAACACATGTCTACTCAATGTAGAAGTAGAAGGGTATGTGCAGGATCATGATGGGCCAAAAAGTGGTGATATCTAAGTGATATGATGGCCCATGTGGTTGATGACCTTTTTTTTACCCAAAATTGATGAAACGAAAAGGGTTTTTTAAATAGATTCTCATCTTTCCACCAATATAAATTATTCTTTACTTAGAATTTAATAAATTATTATTATTCATTTTCTATTTGAATTACGACTAAAGTCTTGATTAATAGGTTGATTGAAAAACATCTATAGCTTTCAAATGGTATTTGATGTTTTGAATCTGAAACATGTGTCACATTCTATGCTTCACATACTATAGGATTAAAAAAAAAATGAATTCGATGAATTTTTGACCAAGTTAAGTTGGTTAGACATACGAGTTTTAATATTTTTAAAAATTTGTAATAATAAATTTATAATTAATAATTTACTTGGAAAAAAATTACAAAAAAAATATGCATCACATCGAGACATGAGTCCCCTACTTATATCTAGAATCTTATAAGAAAATATTATCATTTTATTATGGTTAGGGTGATCAGACAGACACCTACTTCTTATTTTTCCCTCAAATTTAAGTACTACTGCATTGAAATTTCAAATTATCACCAAATATATATATATTTTTTTTTAAAAGACCTAGTAGTTTAGAAACTACATTCAATTTGCTACAGATTCTATTCTTACATATTTTTGAAATAATATAGATAACTTATTCAAATTTTTACGTAAAGTTTCCTAACTCTAGTTTTCTGAATTTTATTGCCACTTAAGGGCCTTTTTTTTCCATGATGATCCTGCACATACCCAGAATGAATCTAAGTGGCCCATCATTCTCAGGTCGGTGCTTTAATTTTCATAAGGTTGATCATAAGTCAAATGAATGCAAAAATTTGGTGAATCAATTTCATATAAATATCATATGCTATATATACATGCAATAGACATGGCCATACTGCTAACCAGTGTAGATCAAGAGGAAATTAGTGGAACAATCAGTCTTGAAAGAGAAATGTTGTGTGCTATAACTACAACAAATTTGGTCACATTGCTACATTCTGTTGGAATAGAAAAGGTCTGATAAATCAAAGGAAAAACATGCAGAAGGATATCAAGGGAAAAGGTAAAGTCACTACAGATGTGGTCAGACAACAGATGTAGAAGAAATGGGTGAAGAAATATCCCCCTATTGAAGAAAATGTGTCAGCACCAGAACCTACTTCTAGTAATTCCTGTGGGAATTAGTTTGATGCCCTTGGCCTAGGGGCTGTTGTCAATAGAATATTTTAACCCCCTAACCAATAATTGACACCAGATGTGGATGTATACAGTAGGTGTATAGATGATGAATAGAATTTTTTGAACTCATTGGAGGAAGTGGTATTCTATATTAGAGGTCTGCAGAAGATTTACCCATCATAGTGCATAAAAACAAGGTAACACAATGAGTTAAGGTAAAATCATTTATTGTGACAAAAAGGGTTAGGTATGAAAGTGATAAAAACTCATTTCTATTCTTTATTTTTCATTTTGCATTTGGAAGAAAAGATGTTTGGAGAGCTCTAAGGTGAACCTTGGCACTTTGAGGAAAAATTGAAGTGTGGAAGTGATTCAACAATAAAATTTCAATCTAGTGAAAAAGGTATTTATCAGGAAACTTTGCGAATTTGTGATTTCGTCAAAATGAATAATCCTCTAGTAGTTGAATTCAAGGACAAACTTTGTCCTAAATTTAAATGGCATCCTTACAAGTCTATTGAGACCGATCTGTTAGGAGCACATTCATTTGTTCTATACGGAGTGTTACACACATAGGAAATTAGAGTTTGTATTCATGTGAATATTGAAGAACTAGGAAGTTATAAACTACTAAATTTGTATAATAATCACATCACAAGTGAATATTTTTGTGTAAAGTCGAAACATAAAATCCTAGAAGCAAAGAAATTTACATAGATTGTCAAATTTCTCGTGTTTGAAGAGTCAAAATGGGTTCGTTATGTTCTGAGTTGAGTCCATGATTAATTCATGTGGTTAAGCATACCATTCAAAATTATAAAGGAAGCTATATGTGTTGTAACAAGTCTAAAATCTTTCAATGGACTACCAATTCTGAAATCTATGAAAAATCAAATGGTCACTGATGCTACAGGCTCTAGGTATGACATAAGGGAAATGACAATTGATAAAATTATTGATATAGATGTCAAATTTTCATCTATTGTTATTAGATACAAGATTTATCATTCGAGTCAAGATAACTCTATGTCTGGCACAACAATTTATGTTGCCTATCAGATGGTGAAAGAAAATATAGATAACGATCTCTATGAATTGTTGAGGAGTCAGATGATGGAAAATATTTCAAAGATTAAGAAAGATAAGAAAAACTCTTTCAAGTATGGTAAATTTCTTTTGGGATTATTCTTTTATTTCATGGGTTAGGTGCTGAGAGTTGGAAAGATTCATTTGAAAAAGGACAAGCCGGTAGCCACTCAGATCAGAGATCTCTTACACAATTTTGTAGACACCAAAACAAAGAATGCAACTATTTGGGGATACTTCAAAAATTTTAAAACTATGATGCATGCCAAAGAGACGATTCATACTTCAATTGTTGAGAAGTACAAGGATACAATCTATTTCATGCTAGACATTGATTAGTGTATGATGGAAGCTATTGATCCCAAAAAAATCTAGATCATGCCTATGGGATATTCAGTAGAAGAGAACATTTTAGATATGTATCCAAAACACTTAGTAAACCTTTGTATTTGATAGAAGAGAGGTTCAGTACCTATTCAGAAAAGGACACACAGCTGCACAATGAGCTTAGGAACCCTGTGGTAACTAAAAGAGTTAGAAAAGAGGTAGAAGTTCTTGTAGAGAGTTTGGGCATATTCACAGAGAAATTAAAAGAAGCTAGAAAGAAAAGGGAAGAAGTTGAAGCAGAAAAATAAGAAACTAAGGAGGCAGCAAAAAATCAATCAGCTGGTTCAGTAGCAGCATCTGCCCAAGCTAGAACAACTAGAAGCTCTACATCCCATTCAACCCCTGCAACAAAATCAATCCTTGTGAAAACTGAATCCAAGGGATCCAAAACAGAAGGTAAGAGGAAGAAAGATAAGAGAAAAAGAGTCTATGTGGTTGTTTCCGAGGATGCAGTGGCAGTGTCTGATGAAGAAGTCAGGGTATGTGCAAGATTATGATGGGCCAAAAAGTGGTGATATGTAAGTGATATGATGGCCCATGTTGCTGATGACTTCTTTTTTACCCAAAATTGATGAAACAAAAAGGGTTTTTCAAGGAGATTCTCATATTTCCACCAATATAAATTATTCTTTACTTTGAATTTAATAAATAATTATTATTCATTTTCTATTTGAATTACAACTAAAGTCTTGATTGATAGGTTGATTGAAAAATATCTATATCTTTCAAACGGTATCACATTTTTTGGATCTGAAACATGTGTCACATTCTATGCTTTGCATAACATAGGATTAAAAAAATAGAATTGACTTTCATGAAGTTTTGACCAAGTTAAGGTGGTAAACACAGGAGTTTTTATATTTTTTTAAAGTTGTAATAAAAAATTCATAATTAATTATCTACTTGGAAAAAAATTACAAAAAAATATGCATCACATCGAGACATGAGTCCTCTACTTATATCTAAAATATTATAAAAAATAATTATCATTTTATCATGGTTAGGGTGGTCAAACAGACACCTACTTCTTATTTTTTCCCTGAAATTTAAGTACTACTACATTGAAATTTCAAATTTTTACCAAATAGATTTTCTTATTTTTTAAATAAACCTAGTAGTTTAGAAACTATATTCAATTTGATACAAATTATATTCTTACATATTTTTGAAATAATATAGATAACTTATTCAAATTTTTACATGAAGATGCCTAACTCTGATTTTTCTGAATTTTATCGCCACTTAAGGGCCTATTTTTTCCATGATGATCCTGCACATACCCATCAAAGAAATCAAATATCAAGGCACCAAGGCACCAAGGCAGCAACATTTACAAAAGGAAAACCCTCTGGTGGAGATGTTCAAGCAAAGAAGAAGAAAAAAACTGACAATTCAGGTATGTCAGTTGGAGAAGTTGAAAAGGCTTTAGTTAAGGATAGAAATATCAAGGCACTTTGTAAATGGTATGAATATTTGGTGAATCTGATAAAAGAATTCTTGAAGAAGCGACAATAAAACATATGAATATTTTCAATAAAGTTCTGATTGAAATAATGCCAAATTTTCCTAAAAGTCTATATGACATTCTGGAAATGAGGAAACTCAATTCTAGAACAAAAGTAGAATAGATGACAAAAATAATATTTGGAGAATTGTGTCCAGTGATGTCTATGGATGAGATGCAGGAACTCTTGAATAAAGCCAAAAGGAAATTTAAAAGCAAAACAAGGGTGAATAAGCTAATGATTGGTCTAACTAATGAAGTTACAAAAGAAACTAAGAAAATCCTAATGAAGATATTGTTAAATGATAGGATCGATTTTGTAGTTGAGGAAACACGTGTTGTTGATGCCCCATCTAGTCCCGTAAAGGAAGCAAGAGAAGAAATTTTTGATATAGCTGAGGATTCATAGATTCCTACTATAGAGGTCAAAATAGAAATCCCTATGGAAGTTGAGATACCTGAAAATGTATCAGTTGAGGAAATGGAAATAACTGAAGGTAAATTAGAACCTACAATTGTGGAAGTTACAACTGAAGAGAAGAAAGATGATGTAATTTAAGCAATCCCAGTAGAGGCAAGCGACATTGTTAAGGTAGTGAAGAAATTGATCCAAAATTGATTGAAGGTACTACTGACCTATCTACCTTGAGTCCAATCTAGAAGATGAAGGTAGAACCATTTTCTCAAGCAAAAGCCAGAGAAGAGCTACTGAAGTCACACATTGAAGGTAGTGAATTGCTAAATCTTGCATCTGGAGTATTGGAAAAGATAATTTCCTCTTATGTAAAATATCTAACTAGTTCCTCGTCCAGTAAATTGAAAAATCTTATTAGCTCAGTTAGCAATCACTTTGAGTCACTTCAAAAATCTGCTATGGTGAAAGTGCAAAGTGAATTTGTTGTCAAAAGGTTTAGTGGACTGAAAGAGATGATTGTTAAAGATAAAACCGTTTTAGCCACATTTGTGAAGAATGTACAAAATTCTTTTTTAGAAGGTGAAAATATTTACAAATCATGTTTTTATTTTTCAAAATTTACTGAAGCTAATGAGAAAATGGTTAAGGATCTGGAAAAAAAGTTAAGTGTTATTTCTCAAGAATTTGATCCTTTAAACTAGTGGTGTTGGAAAGACAAAAGGTGAAGTGATGTCTTTGATTGCAAAATAAAAATCCTAAAGCATGAGAATGAAAAATAATTGCAAGAGCATGTGAACTCAAAGGAATAATTGGTCCAAAAATTGAGATAATCTCAAGCGCTCTAAAGGAAGGAAAAGACACTATGGCAGTTGGTGATCTAGCCAACTTGGAATCTGCAGAGACACAGTCCTACCTGAACTCTAGTCACATAACAATCCTGGAGAGTCTCAAAAGAGTCTGGGACACAAATCTGATCCAGATGAAGAAAGATTTTGTAGAAATTTTTCAGCTTATGTAAATTAAAGAAGCAATTTTGTATAATAGTTTTGATTGATCCATTTTTTGTATGTGAATCCTCGAATTTTCCATTGATGTCAAAAGGGGAGAACAATGGAGTGAAAAATGCATAATCATCTCAGGGGGAGAATTCTATTTTTTGGAATTTTGGAGATGGCACTATAGTTTATCTTGGTATTGATCCGACACTTAGCCCTTTTTCACTAAGTGTTGCCATCAATGTCAAAGGGGGGATTTTTTGGAAAGAGACATTGCTAGTATCATTTGGTGTTGTCATTGATGTAAACCCTAATCGATAATCAGATATGCATATCATCATTTGATCATACCGATAGACAAATTGAATATTGACAAGGAAGAACAAAGTATCTAGTAGTTCAGTGTTCATCGATTTGTATGAATAAGTTTTGTTATTATTTTGTGTTGTGCATCTCAAGAAATTTTTTTTGGTATATTATATCTATTACTATTAGAGTACAGTGGTTCGTATCAATTCATGTGGAAGATAGAAGGTCTCGTTGACTAATTCTTTGTTTCATCAGTACTGGAGCCAACTTCATGAATGAATTATGTCGCGGATGTATGAGAAGTAATTATTTAATTATCTTTGTGTTTGTACATCTTTATTTGGGTCCTAGTCAAGTTGCGGCCAACCGTTATCGATACACATTACATATTATTCATGATTTGAGCTGACGATTGTAATTGTTTTTATGTTTGATTGAAGCCAACAAAGTTTAATTGAATTCTATGTTGTGGATATATATATTTAATATTGTTTGTATCATTTTGGTGGAAGTATGAAGTGTGTGGTGATGTGAATTATGAATTAGAGCAGAGAAGAAGAGTGATAATGTGCAGTTTCACTTGTGCATAAAGAATCTATATTGTGAGTGTGAGCGCAACATAATAGAAGTATAGAATCAGTCTATAGGATAGCAGATCAAATATTGTGCTTAATCAAAACTATAATCAAGAATTTGTAGATGCTCTTTTTCTCAGTTCAAACTCTCAGATGGTTTTAATCTATTTTTTTTTTGTAAGGTAGTGAGCCTTCCCTTTGAGTAGTGAGCTCTAGGAAGTGTTCCTGAATGCAAGTGCATTCCTCTTATTGTAAACTTCATTTGAGTATACTCAAATTAAATTGTGGATTGCCCATCCACCGTGGTTTTTCCCCTAATAGGGTTTCCACGTAACAATCCTTGTGTTATGATGTTGTTTTCATTTGCTTCATGTTTATGAATTATGGTTGCATGTTGTTAATGCTTTGAAGATAAAGGTTAATAAGGATAATTTATGCAAAAAACTTATTCACCCCCCCTCTGAGTGTAGCTTGTTTCCAACAACAAGGTCTTCCTCCCCTTCTTCTTGCTCTTCAGTGATGCTAAGGTTATTTTCTATTGTACCATTTTCATTCTTTTGTCGCTTGACAGGTACCAATGAAGGAATTTCTTTTCTTTTTCCAGATCTTGTAGCTATTGTAGAAGGAGCTCGGTCTTTACCTTTACCAGGAGCACAAGGTTCTACCTTTATTGTTGTAGGGCCAAAATTTGGTTTTGAAGGAGCTGTCTTGTCGGATCTCCTTAGATGTGATGATTCTCCTGTATTTTGTTCTCTTGAGGCTCTTCCTTGTTCAATTTTCTCATTAGTGAACCCAATATTTCTAAGCATTTCATCTACCTTCTTTCATATCATAGGCTTATTACGCCCCAAGTGAACTTCCATATATTTTTTTGCATAAGCGCCAACTCTAAGTTCACTAGCATCTTTCAAAATTTTCAACAAAACTTATACATAGCCTTTGGCTTCATCCTCTATAACCTCATACCCCAAAGGTTGAATCCATGTAGTTTGAGGTTCAACAGCCTCAATCATGCACTCATCAGAGGAGACATGAAATATAATGTCATCTTTGTATTTCTAAACAATATTTCTTGCTTCCTTTCCTATTCATTCATATTTCTTTTGAATAAAACAAAGAATGTTGTTAGGGAATTATCTCGACTGTTCAAATCACCCAAACTATGCATATAATAAAAATTTGATGTGCAACTAGTCTGGATGTGTCCCAAATCACCACATCATCTCTTCTATGAATTCTTCTAAGAAATTAGAATAGAAAAAATAAAATCAAGGAGCTAAATTTAAATGCATATTTCTTCTCCTTTGACATCCTCAGATTATCAAACAACTTTTGTTGGAGAATTTCACACAAATCATAATCAACACCATTAGCAACCATGTCATAACCAGTGTAAATTTTTGTAGAAGACATTGAGTTTTTTCTATTTGTGAAGTAGATCTTGTGTTTGATCATTATAACTACATACTTCACAACAGGATTAGTAATAGGCTTCATTACAAGAGCCCTTTGGTCAAATGTAGCTCTGATGAGTTCCATCACCCCTTCATTCCTCACAGTCTTCAGCACTTGTACCAGTTCGATGTCATAGAGTCCAATAACTCCTTTAAACACTTCCTTAGCTATAAGATGAGGTATTTCAATCCACAAAAACTTGTCATGCATTCTCTTGAGAGCTAGTTTAACATATTTACTATCAACAGTGGAGCTGAAGTTAGCAAAGTAATTCCATCAATCCAACTTATTCACAACTATGAAGGAAAGTATTTCCTTAGTCTATTTTTTATTTTCAGCTTTTACTTTTGGCTTCGGGAAGATCTGTGCATGAAAATTTGCATTTCTGACGAGCGTGCAATGCACCACATGGTCGTTGTGCCTATTTTGTTGATCACTTTCATTTCATCTGGGAGTTAGACCACATCTTGGCTTGGTAGATGATTTCTTAAAGTTACTTTTCACAAATCAAAGACTATCCGCCTACTCAACACGTCATCTCTCCGCTGTAGAAAAGAAATACCTTGGGGAGCTTTCATTCAAAAAAAATTTGGAGCATGCCTTTCCTTACTTTTCAAAGGAAGGATGTGAGTCAATGCCACCAAAGCCATTTGAGCAGTTGATAAGACCTTCACCAAGCTATTTTCTAGGATCCAAGCGTTTACGAGGGGAAATCCTATTAAAATATCTAAAGGATATTAATACAATAGTTGAGAGTTGATGAGCAGGATTGCAATGACCTAATTAAAATATCTAGGATTAGTTTCTAATTTATCAGGTGCAGACATCTCATAGTCATTACTTCTAAATGAAGTTGGCATTTCTCTCTCCTTGGTAGCTATAAATTGGAAATGAAAACATACAAAAAAATTCTTGAAGTTTTCCTTTAGTTTTCATAGTTATAGGAGTATATTCTTTAAAACTTACATAACACTTCTTCACTCTGGCATGTTATATCTTTTAATTACTCAAACTACCATCGGATAGGAATTTGACCGTTGTTTTAAAGTTCATTTGATATTTGAAGTATGATTTATTTTGGAGAAATACTTGAAACTATGCATGATATGGCCTTTGTCAATATATCCTTCTTTATATTCTTGTCCAGAATAGAACACTATGTCTAGCTGAATCTAAATAGATTGATTATTCAATTTCCATGTTGTATGTATGTGTGATAAAGTTGTAATCTATAAAAAATGGATTATGTCCTTTGAATTCTTTGTTTTATTTGTAGGTTATCATTTCTTCATGTTATGTTTGATTAAGAGAAATAATTTATGTGGCTTTTGAATTTTTTTCTATTGGCTCTTGAAATTTCTATGCTTGGTCGGATCTTAATGCACACTTCCTGTGGGTGGATTGAATGACTGCACTGTGCTTGTATCTAGCCTTTGTTGTTTGTTCTCTTCCCAAAAATGAAGTTATGTGGTGTTGTATGTCAATCATATAATTCATAGAAAGGAACTTCTAGTTTTCAAATGTTGTAAAAGCATTGGCACATCGCCACTTTCATGTTTTTTTGTTTATATTTCTTTTTACCCTTTTCCCAAAATGAGAGAAGAGTCAATTTTCTATAAAAATCCCAAAGGTATTCAGTGAGGTGCATAGTTTTTCCCAACTTGATGAATTTCCTATAAGACTGTTGGAGAGGCACAAGCTTTGATGATCAATTTTTATTTTTTCTAGTAGGCCTAGTGGGTCAAGTTTCTAAAAGTCTGATTAGAAATCAGAAATATCTCTAAATCAGACCAAGGAAGGAAACTAGAGATTTCAAGCCCAGAGTCCAAACAAGAGTATCCTCAAAGGGAAACTTCTAGTACACCCAACTACCTTCTTTGGTACCTAGGAGAAGAAGATTTACAAGTTCTATATTGCCTATAAGAAGCAGAAGAGCAAGGAGTAAGAGCCCAAAGTTTAGAGCCTTATCTACTCCACCTGGAGGTCAAAGTTTCCAAATAAGAATACCAATTTACCCAACCCATAGTAACCTTTTCTCCATGGCTCATGTACCCCTTCGTGCTCCTAGAAATTTCATAACTTGGGATAGTGGTAGTCCATTACAGCCACCCACTCCTCTAGATGTCGAAACCACCATACCCGCTAACGCTCTCAAGGCTATTCCAAAATTCTCCAAACAGGACTTTAAAACCCCTTTTGAACACCTCCAAGATGTAGTGGAGGTATTGAGAGTGCATAATATAGTGGAGGAAAAAAATTATGTGAGATTGTTGGCTGCATCTTTCAAAGGGAAGGCTTAAGACTTGTATAGATCTTTGACTTTCAATTCTATCATCTGATGGGATGATCTGGGAGAAAAATTGTTTGAACACTTTTTGGAAAATGGAGATCTCTCTTCACTACTGACCAGTTGATCACCATCAAGAGAGTTTCATAGGAGGCCATGAGTGACTTCAACACCAGGTTTAAGAAAAATTGGCAGAGGATCCCAATGAATACCCGACCTCAAGCTGCAATGACACTCATCTTTTACCTGAAGGCTATTAATTCAGATATTACGATCATGATAACTTCTATGGGAGGGGATACCATACCCGATGCTTATGAGGTGATTGTATGTGCAAAGAATAGTTTGATAGATGATAGGTAGCTTCTGTCATGATCTTTGATGGTTGTTTTTGTGTAAATTTCAGGTGCGCCTCAAGAGGAAGTTTCTCTAAAGACTTCTACAATGCAAGTGATGGGTTCGGGTTCACCCGAGTCTATGTATGTATACCCTACTGCATAGCCAAACACATTAGGTTCTTCCTCTATAGCAACAGACACCAATGATATGAAGAGTTTGATGTTGTATTTTTGTATTGAGTTAGTTCTCATCAAGAGGAAACAAGCAGCCCCTTCGAAGCAGGATACTCAAAGCTATCAGGGAGGAAGGCCATTCTATCAGTAGAGTGCATACTAAGGACCTTTGAGTCGAGGAGATCAACAAACAATTCCCACCAACTAGATAGTTCTGGTCACCATGTCATTATAAATGGTCAAAGATAGCCGCAACAAGGAGTTGATTTCAGGCCAGAATAACTTGGTAGATGATGAAAATGCATGGTTCTTTCCTTGCAACGATAGCCATGTGCCCCGAAATTGGACAAAGGGAAACATGCAACAAAGGATATCAAAGCAAAGAAACAAATGCATGCTTCTAAACATGAAAGGATATGAGTCTTCTAAAAAGGAGAATGCATGTTTTAAAGCACAAATGCAAGGGATGTTTGTAGAGAAAGAGATGAATATTGCACCCAATCAAGCCCTTTTCTCTTGGATGGAGGAATAAGATGCGGTATTTGCAAACAAAGATCTGATGACCAACACTCTGCAAATCAATTCAGTCTACAACACCAAATCCAAAAGAAGGCTCATAGGAGAATATGTGCCACAAGCTCTGCCTCTTCCTCAACCTCGCTAACCATCATCACAAGAGAATCCATTTCCGCAGTCGACTGATCGACTGATTTAGCAATAGTAGATTCCACCATTGCGTGAAAAACTGTCAAATAAGATACCAAATCCATTCACGACAGATCTTCATCTGAAATTGAAGGATATTTAGTCATTCAGACCGAAAGCCCTGCCAATCGAGATGCTCAACGTGGCAAAGCAACTAAAGAGGGCACCTGCCAATGTTTCCCTATGGGATGTTATATCTATTCTCAAGCAAAAGAAATTACTTCAGAAGCATTGAAAAGTGATAAAAAAACAACCATAGATGGATGTATTTCTACTATGTGATCAAAGTAGAGATAAAGGTCCCGCATTGGATCCTCGAATTTTAACACCTATAGCTTATACAAATGACACATGTGATACAAAATAAATAGAGGTAAGAATATCGAAGCCCACTTCCTTTTTTTTAACATTAATTATGGGAGATAAACTTTTGCATGATAATATGATTGACTCAAGAGCAAGTATAATGATCATGCCAAAGCAATTAGCTAATGCCTTATTGCTCAAGTATGAACCTCTTGAAAAGGGAATCATGGAGTTGGATGGAATGAATCTTTTAACAATTGGTCAGATAATAGATCTATCCTTGACTCTCTTCTCATGCCCAAGCTAGACAGTCTCATAAGAAGTAGTGATAATAGATATTCCCCTGGTCTTTAGGATGTGTATTTCTAGAAATTTTAGTACAAAGCTAAGTGGATAATTGGCACTAGACTGGTCCTATCTAATATTAAGAACCAAGAACAAGGCAAAGATGAAGATCCTCTAAGAGTCTTTGCGCCTTGAACATATAATAGATAATGCAGCCCTCTATTTTGAAGCAACACATACCTCTTTTTTAAGACAAGAGGGATATTGTGTGAAGATGCTAGAAGATGAAGAAGATACAAGTGAGTGGACTCTCAAGGAATAAGTTATTCTCAACCAATTCATCAACTCTAACCCTTTCATAAATTTCCATGCCACGGGATTGGGCATGTATGTGATCTTTGAAGATGACCTAGTCTATCTGAAACTGATAAAATATTGAGAAAGGTATGATGATCTGATGGATAATCGTCTAAGGACCTTGTACTTGGATGGTGCTAAATGAAAATATGGTTCTGGAGCAGGAGACTAATTACTGTCTCCAATAGGATCGAAGACCCTCATGGCTTGTCAATTCCAATTTTTATGCTCCAATAATGATGCAAAATATGAAGCCTTGATCCATGGTTTGTTTCTCGCCGAGCGGATGGGCTTTAAGAGGTTGTAGGTATTCAGATATTTTCAGTTGATTGTAAGCCAAGTCAATAGGCAAGTAGTTGCTAAAAATATGAGAATGAAGTCCTATAGACATCGGATATGGGATTTAATTGAAGGTTTCAAATATTTCAATGTGAAAGTCATTCCCTAATCCCAGAACAATATAGAAGATCATATTGCTTCAATCAGGTCACAGTTTGAGCTAGTTTCTAATTTAAAGTAGAGTACACTACAAATCATTGTCCAACCACCGACTCTTGACAATGATCAAAACTGGAAAGTGTTCGAAGATGATACCCAAATCACCACTTTCATCCAAAATTTAGAATGAGTTTCCATCTATTCACAACTAGAAGTTCAACCTTCTAAAAGGCAGGTCATTCAGAGAAAATGAAATAAGCTCCCCTGAGGGTGAATTTCCCTCGAAAATCTCTATGAATGTGAATATGTGAGGAAGGGTAAGCAAAGGTTTACAGTCGATGGAAAATATTATGAGGAGTTGGATGTCAGAAACAAAAGAAAGCTAAAAGTCGGAAAAAATGTTCCATGGGAAGATAAGGAAAGGTTAAGGGATCTGTGTTCTAGGTACAATGGAGTTATAGCATAGACCTATGAAGATCTTAAAGGGTATGTTCCTGATATAATTCAACATACCATTGACTTGGTGGAAGGGTCAAAACTAGTCCAACAAAAGTAGAGGCCTATCATTCCAAAATTTGAGGCACTGATGGCCCAAAATCTCACTAAATTGATCGAGTCTCGAATCATTTACTTGATGAAACACTCAACTTGGGTGTCTAATCTAGTACTGGTTCAAAAGAAAAATGGTGACATCTAGATTTGTGTCAAGTTTTTAGACCTAAATAGAGCCTCGGTAAAATATCACTACCCCTTTCCATGAATGGAGCAGATTTTGCAGACTATGGCAGTGTCAAAGACGTTTTCATTATTTGATGGTTTCTCAAGATACAATCAAGTATATGTCAAAGAAGATGACCAACATAAAATGATGTTTACCACAAAGTGGAGAATGTTCACATATGAAAAGATTCCCTTTAGACTCTCAAATGCTAGTGTGACCTTTGAACGAGCCATGGACATTTCATTCAAGGTATTTGATCAATTTGATCATTCTGATTTCTCTAGATGACCTGAAAATTTTTTCAAAGTCAAAGGATGATCATTTTGATCATCTAGAATAGGTTTTCGAGAGATTTCAAAAGTTCAAGATCTCTTTAATTCCCAAGAAATGTGTTTTTGGAGTACCTCAAGGTAAGCTACCCAGCTTTGTAGTATCCAAGGAGGGAATTGCAATAAATCCCAAGAGAGTAAGATCTATAATGGACCTACCCTTACTAGTCAATCAGAAAGGACTACAATCTTTCCTAGGGAAGATTAATTTTGTCAGTTAGTTCATTTCAGACTTCCTAGGCATCACGAGAGCCATTACATTGATGCTCCATAAGAGCATAATTTTCAAATGGACCCTCGAAGGAAAGGCTATTTTTGAGCAAATAAAGAAGGTTATTTTTGCTGCTCCAATGTTGTCCAATCTAGACTTTTCTAAATATTTTTTTCTTTATGTATACAACAGTCAGCATAGAATAGCTTATGTTGTCACTCAAAAGGATGGTGAAAATAATGGGGAGCATCTGATTCCTTCTCATTCAATAACCCTCAAGGGTTATGAAACCCAATACAATTCTATGGAAAAGTGGGATTTTTCCATTGTTAAAAACCTTAAGAAATTCTGACAGTTAGTGTCGGCCTATAGAATCACCATCTTCATTGCTCACTTGAGTGTAAGGGAATATATTACTGAAGGATAAATAATTGAAAAAAGATCCAATTGGATCACCAAGATCCTAGAATATGATGTAGATATCAAACCGACTAAGCTAGTTTGGGGAAGAGGCCTCTCTGAGTATCTTGCACAAGAGTCAGGATTTGAAGCCACCAAGGGGATTGATCAATTCTACTCAAATCAGTTTGAGTTCGATGACTCGTGGGTGGTAGATCATATGCTATATATGTAGAAGGGACACTGCTTGACAACCCTGCCATTCCACAAAAGGAGATACTACCGACTACAAGGCACTAGGTATGTATTAGTTGAGGTTATTCTATTTTAAATACATTATGATGGTCTATTGCTCTGATGTTTAGACAAGCATCATGCTGAAAGGGTTTTGACAAAATTTCATAGCAATCCTGAGGGTTGACATTTCTCTACCAAAACTATCACCCTCAAAATCATCCGAACGGGATACTATAGGCCCTCAATATTTTTTGAAGTGCACCATTCGGTGCAAAAATATACTCAGTGTCAATTTTTTGTTGGCAAGAGAAAAAATTCCACTTTGCCTTTAAGTCCCATCATAACAAAAGAGCCTTTTTCTCAATGGGGATTGTATTTTGTCAGAATGATAAATCCCATCTCCAATGCTAGTCACAAGTGGATTCTCATGGTGATTGATTACTTGACAAGTTGGACAAAGGCTATCACCGTAAAAAGTGCTACAGAGGACGTGATTGTTAACTTCCTTGAGGAACTAGTGACTAGGTTTGGTTCAACAAAGACTATCATATCTGACAATGCTCAGGAATTTGTAAGATCAAAGATGTCATATTTTTCTATTAAGAATGGAATTTACCTCAAGACTTCGTCAAACTATTACCCATAGGCAAATGGGTTGGCGAAGTCAACAAACAGAAACCTAATTAGGTTAATCAAGCGTATTGGGTCTGAATGAAAAAATGAATTTTATAAGCATCTACGGGCTGCTCTGTGGGTAAACTGGATCACAACGAAGTAGATCCTAAAGACATCTCCCTATGAATTAGTGTATGGAAAAGAGGTGGTTTTATCTATTTCCATGGAACTCCCTGCTCTACAATTACTAAATACCCTAAAATTAGAGGAAAGTGATGGAATTGAGTTACAAATAGCATAAATCATCAAGCTTGAGGAAGACAAAGAGAAGGCCTTTGGAGCCATGATTGGTCGCCAATAGATAATCAAACGATGGTTCGATAAGAAGACTTTCGACCCAAATTTCCAAGAAGGAAGCCTAGTGCTAAAATATGATGAGCATACTGCAAAACCAAGCCAGTACACCAAATTCAAAGTGTTGTGGAAGGGACCCTTCTGAATTAGTGTGTGTAAGGAGAATAATGCGTATAAGCTAGAAGACATGGAGGGAAATGCTTAGGAGATACCGGTGAATAGTATTTATCTGAAATTGTTCCATTAAAGTACGACATTCTTTAAATATTTCACAATTATGTACCATATGTAGAATTTTATAAATATTGTTTTGAGTTTCATAGGTATAAGGCAACCCGAAACTCAAATTTTGACTCAAAGCTCTCTCGAGCAAAACCCACAAAGGGTCTTTGAGAAAAAAGTGCAAAAAAGAAAAAAAAGGAGGTATTTTATAAAAAATCAAAAAGGGTAGGCCTACAGCCATAGTTACACTGGTGTGCTACCCATAGTCATTTTTTTTCTTCTTCTTCTTCATTGATAGGAAAATGGGGAACACACAACACACGCCACACAAACCGTGACTCTAGTCTCCATGATTGTACGCCAGAAGCTCAAAATGCTTCTTGATGTCCAACCCAGGAATGGCTTCAATGCCATACTCCTGAAAGATGTAGTTGGCTACTTGCAAAGACAAAGCACAGTAACTTTCGAGGTCCATGGTGTAAAATTCACTCAGAAAGGGCAACTAGGGCAAAATTCATGTTGGGAATACCAACACCTAGGATGGAAACTTGCACAATCTCATCGAGACCTTCCAATAGAGAAGCATCAAATATTTGGCTGAATAGCTCCACTATCTAAGGTTTGGAAATATTTAGGTAGAAGAGGGAGGCCATGAAGTGAGACAGGATGTTCCAATTGCTCCTCATCTAGTTTTTGTCTTTAATGAAGTCCATCCTCACGACCCAATGAAAGGAAATTACCCCAAGCCGATCGAACCTCTTTAATAGGCATTTGATTATATCAGTAGTAATCTCCCCAATGGAGGCATATTGTGGCCTTTGTTGAAGTAGATGGACAAGAGTTCCTAGACCAGAAGACATGGCTAAAGCAGCATAGCGAAAGATAATATGGAGATGGAGAAAATGTTGGTTCAACTCAAAAGGCTTACTTTTTGAATGAATATTGCCTGAAGGTGGCATAGCTATTTATGGAAAAGAGGTGTTGATGAAACCAAATAGTTGATGGTCTATTTTTGGCTAGATGACAATGGGAAAATATCAAAGCAGCTGGTGAACAAAGAATAAATCATACGAAGAATCTGACATAAGGTCGAAAAATTATTTTTTGGGAATTGGGAGTAAATGCTCACATAAGTTGATCATCAATGTGTATCCTTGGCCATCATCGACATTAGTTAGCTCACATAAGAGAAAAGAGATAAATTAATGCGCTAATATCTAACAAATTAATGAGCATGTCTTTTCAAAGGTACTTCATATCACCTAAGCAAGATTGGCATAACTAAAGGCAGTCTCCCCGAGACAACGAGCTTATTTATGAA
The DNA here is from genome assembly GCA_007115665.2 of Sequoiadendron giganteum. Lineage (NCBI taxonomy): Eukaryota > Viridiplantae > Streptophyta > Pinopsida > Cupressales > Cupressaceae > Sequoiadendron > Sequoiadendron giganteum. The sequence goes on along the minus strand of CM021104.1, from coordinate 591,158,850 downwards.
GAGAGGTGCCAAAAGGAATGCACTAATTCCATTCTTGCAGAATTTTTAGTATTCCTGAGAGATAAAAATCTCCAAACCACATGTATCACCTTGTTGACAACATTTAATGGACTAGTAGTAAAAACATAGTCTTAAATACACATACTTGCTAAGAGAATTAATTACACCAACAAGTATATTTTTTTGAAGAACCAAAAAGCAAGTGGTCATTTCAATGAAAATCTCTTTGCAAATTTTGAGGTAGTCATAGTGGAACCATCAATGACTGGTAGAAGGGAAGAGTCTGCATTGAAAAAGTCTATTTTTGGTAATATCTTTAGGCAAAAATCATTTTCCAATGCCCAAGTGCCTGAAGATCGACCGTTCGAGTTTTGTAGGAGTGTGTTGGTAGAGAAAAGTGTTCCAAGGGAAGCGGTACAAGATGCTTCCAATAATGTTTATGATTCAAAATTGGTTAAAAATCCTAAAAATCTTAGACAGGGAGCTTTTCAAAGAATGAAAGAATATTGTGCCTCTGTGGGATTTTCCTCTCGGCTCTAGAATTGTGGAATGCCACAATTTCCGTTTCCTTTCATACATGCATGACTAGAGCTAGTTGATGCATGTGCTAAAGGGCTCGATAGAGAAATCAGAACCATTACATGCAACAGGATCAAAATCATGATTTTTTCTGTAGCTATATAGGATATGGTGTGTATCCCTCCCAAGTGGCATGTTGAGCCATTCAGTGAAGTAGATATGAAGATTTATTGGGAAGAAGCAAATGAAATGGAAAGTGTTTATCAAGATGATACGGGAGAGAAGCTATCGAGAGGTCAACTTATTTTTCCTCTAGCAATTGGAAAGTTCAAAAAAAACACACAAGATCTTTTCTCGATGTTGGCTAGGATTTTTGGCCTCGATGATGATGAAGAAGTCAATGCTTTCCAAATGGCCTTAGCTTTAATACTCAAATGGGAAAGGGGGTAGATATACTTTGAATTTACCAATGTAGTAGCTATAAACATGTTGATGTAGCTGAAGAATTACCAAACCAAGTCCAAATTCAGGTATTCTTCTTTCTTAGCTCACCTAATTTTGCATCAGAATTTTGGGTTTCTGTAGAAACATTTGTCGGTCTCTAGGTTTGTTGAAGAGGGTTTAGGTTAGCTTGTTTCTATATGGACCTATGTGTTGTCAAGAACATGTAATTATTATTGGTTTGTGAACCACTTTTTGAGGCCAGTGCCTCAAGAGCTATTGTTGCATCTAATAATCCGTTTGTCCCCTGAGGTTGAAAAATGGATCAAAAATTCATCGACTCTACTGGATTATTTTTTTGGGGAAGATTTCACATTTATCAGATATCATGGTTTCATCAGAGAGCCTTTCTAACTCCCTATATTTTTGATAGATAGGGTTTTCACATTGGAGCATGTCGTTAGGAAACTCTTCTTGACAATGCCTATGGTAGGGGAAGCAACAAAATAAAGCTATATCTACTCCCCCTTTTCATTGTGAAGAGTAGGGTGGTATTGGAAAATTAGGAAGCATAGAGGGAGCTTACAAATTTAATGGAAGCCCTTGGCTTAGTCCTTATCTACAACACATCAGACTACAATCCGAAAAACTATTTCCCTCTAAGACATGAGATGCAGGATTATATGGAATCCAAGAAAAATGTGACTCAGGAGAAGTCAAAAATATACATCAACTTGGCCCTCATACCAGCCAAAAGGCCAAGGTGGCTAATTTTCTATACACCTCAAGAAAATTATCAGAGGGACCTCCCAATAAATAAAACCCTCAACAATCAAATGACATGGAAAATGTGGTCAGAAAGGAAGATGATGGATTTCTAGAGGTTCTGAAAAGAGATGGGAGGTACAAATAAGTTGCTTAGGGATTTTTATCCATACGACAAAAATTTTGAAGATATTTACGACCAAGAGGCTAATTCCCAAAACAATAACCTAGATTCCAACCATGAGATAATAGAAGAGTGACTTCCGCACCGTACTACCTGACCACATAAGTCCCACAAACGAAGAAGCTCTAAGAAAAAGGATTCACAAGCTACATCCACCGCCAGTGCTTGAATTAAGGAGAAGAGAACCCAGTGGTGACAAATAAAATTGGTTGCAACACAAAAGGACTAAGCTTCAATGATATCATTCGCTAAGGGATCAAGACTGGGTGGATCGGGTCAAACAAAGAAAAGGTGAGTCCATGACCTGGACATACCTGATGCAACCATCAAAAATGAAGAAGAAGCAAAGTCTTCTTTGTAGAATGTTCCTACAATTGCGGTCCAAGTAAGTCTCGCTCCCCATCTTCTTCCTACTTCTACATCTTTGGTCAATCCTTTGCCTCCACAAATAAAAAATAATCCTCCATCTATAGACCCCAAATGATTGGTTCTAAATGAGAACCCTGCCATTTTTTACACACCAAGTGATGTACCCCCGCGTGCTGAGCAAGTAGTATCTGCTTCGCCTACTATTGATTTTTTGATCGCCTTATCTAGGGCCCCTATTGAGAAATTTGAACCATCAATGTTACCCGTTACCCCAAGCCTGCCCACTTTCGGACATAAATTACCCATTCCATTTGTTTCTCTTTTTACCCCAACTAGTCCATCTATTACCCAATGCCAATTTGGCATCCCACAATTTTTGATGATTACTATCCCATTCGTCTCCCCACAAGATCATACATCCAAAGTCTCCCCTTATGTTAATATATTCAATCTACCCCCTGGTGCTTCTCTTGCAACACAGATAATTGATTCCCTACAAAATCTTCAAAACATTTTTGACGCGACTAAATGAGCCCGACAGGCCAGGAAGTAGAAAAGGACGATGAAGAATGCTGAGCTATCGGTTTCCAAAAAGATTCAAACCTATTCCAATGAAGATAAAAATTCTCTATGGATCACTACCATGAATTCAATCACATCCAAACCCGAAGGACAGATGCAGATGGGGGATTACAACATCATGGAAGTGGGTCTGGATTTTAATGAAATCCACCCATGCAACAAAGTAGATCTAGCCAAAAATACTTAGAAGGTAATGTATACAGATTACGAGAGGCTAGATAAAAATTTAAGGAAGCATTGATTTGAGCTAGAAAATGTAAAGGAAATAGTGAACTGGTTGTAGTTGGAACTTAGGGCCTAAAATGCTGCAATAACCCACATAATGCAGATACAAGACCAGAAAGAGAAAGCAATAGGATCTCTTGTAGAGCTTCAAAATGAGTAGATTCAATTGTATGCTTAGATTGATAGATTAAAAGGTGAACTTGCAGTTGAGAATCAATCAAATGCAGAATACCATCCCATTTAGGAGAGTACAAATAAGGAGTTGGATGGTGTATGATCTCAGGCCTCTGACAACTTGCAAAAGGCCCAAGAGGAAGCTGAGAAGCTAAGAAGTGTCAATCAAGAAGTTGAGTCTACTTTGTCTGTTCATGATCAGGAAGTCTATAACTTAGTTTCTAAACTAGCAAGTTCTCTCGATAAAAGGGATCAAATGGAGGAGAGAATGAAGGAAAAAGAGGCTCAACTACATGAAGAGCTAGCAACTGCACAAATTTTTGTGACTCTTCCTATAAAAAGGAGGTTGGTATTTTCCTATTGGGAGCAAATATTTATTGTTCTTGTAGTTCTAAAACTGGCCCTACAATTTCTAAAGGATGCCCGAGAGATAAATGAAAGGGTTAGCCCACTAGCTAACCAAACCCTATAGGAATATGCCCCCGAAGTGGCCAAGTCTTAGAGTCTCATTTCCAAGTTATGTGTGGCAACATATGAGGCTCTGAGAAATATAGGAATTCTAGATTAGAGGGTTGCCTCTAGCAAAGAGAGTGAATTCACCCACTGCCATAAGGTTGCGGAAAAAACCAAGAATAGCCAAGTAGTGCTAAAAAAAAGGGTCAACGAAATCAAGAAATATTTTGGTGTCTTATATAGCTTTAGATTACCTCCCTTCTTTTCAACAAATGGGGATGTGTTATTAATTAAAAATATTACATAAGAGGCTAGGAATAAGGTTTAGAATTTACCAGATCTTCTAGAGTCAAGTACAACACCCACTGCGGAAGACGTTGAAAGTGAGGTTATTCAGATTTCGCAGACCTATATTGTCATCTGGGAGCCATTTTAGTTAGGTGGGGATTTGTTTCTTTCAAAGAAGTCTTCGAGCTGGATCAGGCGTATAAGGGCTTTTGTAGTCTTGCCTGACCAATTGATGCGGATTGGGAAATGTTGCAATTCGCTTTCCTCAGACTCCAAGAATAGTGAGAGGTCTAGGTTTGTGCCTTCACAAGTGAAGCCCCCTATGAGTCAGCAAAATTGTGAAGAAACGTTTTGCCTTAGTCTATTTTTTATTTTTTTCTTTTACTTTTGGATTTGAGAAGATCCATGCAAAAATAGTTGTGTTTTTTATGGGTGTGCAATGCGCCATGTCATGGTTGTGCATGTTTTGTTGATTGCTTTCCTTTCATCTAGGAGTCAAACCACATTTCGGCTTGGTGGATGATTGCTTAAAGTTGCTTTTTTCAAATCTGAGACTATTTTCCTGCTCGACACGTCATCTCTTCACTACAAAAAAAATACCTTGGGGAGATTTCATTTGGAGTTTGTTGAAGTGTGCCTTGTCTTACTTTTCAAAGGAAGGATATGAGTTGGTGCCACCAAAGCCACTTGACTAGTTGAAAATACCTTCATCGGGCTATTTTCTGGGATCCAAGCATTAGCGAGGGGCAATCCTATTAAAATATCTAAAGGATGTTAATGCGGCAGTTGAGAGTTAATTACCAGGATCGCAATGACCTAGTTAAAAGATCTGGGATCATATTCCAAGCTATCAGGTGTAGATGTTTGGCAATCATTACTTCTAAATGAAGTCGGCATTTCTCTCTCCTTGGTAGTTATAAATTAGAAGTAAAAACATACAAAAATTTTCCTAAAGTTTTCCTTTTTGAAAAATTTTTCTTTAGTTTTCATAGTTATAGGAATATTTTTTTAAAGCTTACAAAAAACTGCTTCACTCTGGCATGTTATATCTTTTATTTACTCAAACTATTGTCGGATTGGAATCCAACCTCTATTTTAAAGTTCATTTGATATTTTAAGTATGAGTTATTTGGGAGAAATACTTGAAATTCTGCATGATATGGCCTTTGTCAATATTTCTTTCTTTATATTCTCATCCAAAATAGAACATTATGTATTATGTCTAGCTTAATCTGTATAGTTTGATTATTTGATTTCCATGTTGCATGTACGTGTGATAAATTTATAATCTGTAAAATTTGGATTATGTCCTTCGACTTCTCTGTTTTCTTTGTAGGTTATCATTTCTTCATTTTATGTTGTATTAAGACAAAGAGTTTATGTGGCTTTTGAAGGTTTTTATTTTCACTCTTGAAACTTCTATGCCTGGTTGGATCTTAATGCACACTTCGTGCGGGTGGATTGAATGACTACACTATGCTTGTATCTAGTCTTTTTTATTCATTCTCTTCCCAACAATGAAGGGATGCGGCATACTGTGTGTATCATGTCATTCATAGAAAGGAACTTGTGGTTTTGAACTGTGTTGGTGCATCGCCACTTTCATGTTTTTTCTATTTACATTTCTTTTTGCCCTTTTCCCAAACTCGGAGAAGAGCCAACTTTCTATAAAAATATCAGAGGTATTGAGTGAGGCACATATTTTTCCCCCACTCATTGAATTTTGCATAGGACTATCAGAGAGGCACAAGCCTTGATGATCAACATCAACAATATTGGAATATTTGGTTTTTATCAAGAAATCATCCCCGGTGAGAAAATTTTAAACCCCTACCATGTATCAAACCCCTTGCCACCTTGCACCCACTTAGTGCAAGAAAAGGATGGTAGAGATGGTTCAAACCCCTTGCTAGAAAATGATAAGTTCTTCATTCTTGTTTGCTTCCCTTATATACTTTATAAGTCTAGAAAAATGTGTTGCGGCAACAACCAAAACTAGACCTGATAAGAGTATTAATTTAACTAACAATATATGTTCAATTATTCTAGCTAACATCATTACTTCTATATGAAATCATTTCGTTAATTATGTGTTACTTTTATTACAAATATTTTTACAAGTAACAACACTTGTAAAAATAGTATTTCATTCTATTTAAATATTATATTTTTAATCGATTAAAGATTTAATAAAAAAATTAAATGTTATTCTTACAAAAATATGATATTTAAATGTTATATTTTTCTAAATTTACATTTAAACATTGGATTTAATGATAAAAATATTACTATAAATTTTCTTATATCAATCGAATAAACTAAATTAAACATGAATCACAACACTAGAAACCTCTGATTAATTATTTATGGAAATACCAAATTTTTTTATGACATGAATCACAACACTATAACTCTGATATTAATTACGTCAATCTGTGAGTGATTTATTATTTTGACTTCCAATTTTAATTGTCAGTTATCAGTATTTTTTTCTAGAAATTAGAATTATTGCATATAAATACAAATTGTTTTCACCATTTGAATTAACAAGCATTCCTAGAAACAAGAAAATAATTCAATTGAGAAAATCAAGTGTCATATTAACTAGTCAAAACTAGAACTATCAATATTATTATAGTATTTCATCATTGAAGAATCATGTCAAGTGTTATGTAAGTTTTTATATGTTTTGTATAAATTTTGTTTATGTCTACTTACTTGCACATGTTACCAAATCAAATGAAATCAAGAAATAATTGATCCTTGAAGGTGATGGGTGTGACTTTAGTCCATCAAGGAGATTAGATATGAAGTGGTAAGTTGTGATAAGTTTTCAATTTATTACTTATTTATCAATTAGTTTCTATCCATCTAAGCATACACTCTTTTATCATAATTTACCATTGTGGAGGTAGAAATACCAACACGGGTTTGATTGAGGAAAGCCCCTAGATGGCACAACCCTTCCTCTCCTCCCATGTGTGTAGGTTTCTGATCTAAAGGGAGTTAAAGGATGATTGATGACTAATGTTTCATTCATTCTCTCTAACCATTGAACTTGGCAAGTCATGAAATTTGCATTTTCTTATCAGCAGATGAAGTTATGAAAACAAAACCTATAGACATGAGGCTACATATTGATATCCTAAGGCCTATGCTTTCAAATTTGAGAAAGGAAGTAGGGAATCTAGAATGTATCCTTGCACCAAAGACCTATAATATTTTTTGCAAGTATGAAGGTTTTGTCATTGGTGTCAACTAGTTCCTTTTGTCATTGATTTCAACTATGTCATGAAAGTTGGTTATTGATTGTATATGTCAAGGATATTGAGAAAATTGTAATAAAGAAGTTCTATAGGTATTCGGTGTATGCTGCAAGATGTGCTCCATATAAATTCTATGCTTTTACAAATATGAGGTATTGTTCATGGTTGTTTGTAGTTACAATATCCAAAACTTGGGCTTTTTTTATCATTGTATAGTGCAGGATATCTTCATCAGTATGTGAGCAATGCATTTTAGTATGTCTGGCCATGGTCTAGGAGAAATTTAATTTCTCCAGATTTCTTTGAATCATGGTTTTATAACTTGTCGTTCTAAGAGTATGTTGACGAGGTCATTTTCAAGTTAAATTTGTTGTCTGAAAATATCGGATCGTGTTAAGGATGTGTGTGCTTAACTATTTTAAGTGTTTTAGACTCATGTTGGCTGACCTTGTGTTATACACTATTCACGAAGTTCATGGAAGCATGTTGAGGTGTGTTGGGACTTGTTTAGGTCCTCAATACGTATTTTTTTGGGTCGACATCATTATAATTCCATTGTAGAGTATTTTGGTGTCGACCTAGTTTAAATTTTAAAATACAAATGGTGCATGGCTAACCTTGGATGGGTTTCAAGGTTCAGAATGCTATAAGTACATGCGATGTTTATGAAATACAAGATAGATGAAATATAGATGTGAGATAGATGCAAGATATGTGTGTGAGATATGAATTTGTGCACTACAGTGTGAATTTCATGTCAGCGTTCTCTAGATGGTGAGATGGAGTCATCCAACATCTTTCATGTGAGACTGGAAGAGTGTGAGAAAATTATGGTGGAGTTTTGGTTTCTTTTAGATATCTTTCTCTTTGCAACAATCCTCTTCTATCTTCCTTTTAATTCTGAGTAGTGAGCCCTCTTTCAACAAGCAAGTCCTATCAAGGTAGTTAGCCCTCTTTGGAAAAGTAAGCCCTATCTTGGTAGTGAGCCTTTTTGGTAGTAAGCCTTTGTATTGAGTTTTGGAATTCTTTATATTGTGAGCTACTCCTCACTTTTTTTTTTACCTCATTGGGTTTTCTAAGTAAATTTATTTTTATTGTGTGTATGGTTTCATTTCGTTTAGTATTTGTTTTTGCATTCAGTGAGTAAACATATTAATAGAGTAAAGGTTTTGTGAATGCTTACTGATCTAACTTCTTGTGAAATTTTTAAAGGTTAAAAATTGCTACGACTAATTCACCCCCCTCTCAGTTGTCTAGATCAACAAGGTTCACCCCAATTTTATAGGATGGGTGCATGTGTGTCTTCCTTCCTCATTTGTGGAACTAAAATCTATCTATCTACATTTAGTCTGTTACAAACCATAATATAGCACTAAACTTACATTGTTTTCGTAGTTAGATGATTGAGTTTATAAATTTATTATTCAAGTTCACATCTCACACACATTCTCCACCCTCATGTAAAAAACTTAAAAAATAGATTAAAGCTCTGATCCATCACTTTGTCTCTCCTTAAGAGGTTTATAGCCAAGTGGCTCTTGAGCTCATATTTAATCCAATTCAATCCATTAGAGAAGAGGATCTTCATCATTTTTACTAGCAAAAATTTTGGTGATCCTACTTGTTTCAAATAGTTTACAACCTCTAAAATCTAAAGCTATCATTTGTAAATATGAAATAGAACTAAGAGTGTTTGCATTTATCATTTAGGCTTGCATATTTATCACAAAAACATTGAAAAGATAAAAATTGTATTGCATTTCCCATGTAGGGTTAAATTTAGTCATTGCAACATTGGATTAGTTCATGTTTTCATTGATAACTTGCATTAAGCCTGAAGTAAGATCTGAAAGTGTTCAAAACACTCATGTAGGTGTTTGGATATAATGAAAAATGTTTAAAACAAGATTTCGATTTTCAGATTTATCAACATAAGATCAATCAAATTATGTGCTTTACATTATGAAAATTGTATTTCCAAGTTGCATTAATAATTAAAGACATTGAAAATTACTTGAATAATTGTGTTTCATATTGAAACAATCAAAAATCTATTAAATTCTAGAAAAATTATTTACTATCAGACCTACATAGTTACATAGTAAGGTACTTAAACACTATAGAACAATTCTAAATTATAAAACTTGAAAAAATACATTTCTTGTCTAGAATACATTATATCATTGGCTATGTCATTTTTACCTATATTTTTGTTGTAAAAACCTCTTAGGCTATCATATCTAGGTCTAATTTCCATTTTCTATTCACTACACTATAAGAGTCTATATCTCAATACATACACTTGTTAAGAATAATGTTGTCACAATATCTAAATGCTTTGGAAAAAAATGTCCTTGATGAAATCCTTGGTAGATATTCCATGTTCTGTTTCTAGTGACGAATCTCCTTTAAATGATGAGACTCACATCCCTTCATCTGCAAATGAATATCTTCTTCAGGAGGATATCTTGAGGTAATATGAAGCCATCATAGATGAATTATTAAATAATACAATACCTAACTCTAAATAGATAACTATCCTTTATCCTTAACTGGTATAGCCTACTCATCCTTATTAATAATGAACAGTACCTACCATACCTCCACTTGATATGTTCTCTTCTTCACATAAGTAAAATATTTTACAATTTATACCTCAACTATTACAAGTAATAAATCTCTAAATATCACTCACGATGAGCATGTAAATGACATCCCATTTTATGAAAATAAATTGAGAAATAGACCCATTAGATTAGAAAGGTGTTATGAAAAAGTATTTAAGATTCTTCCTAAACAAGGTTGTGATTGTAGAGGAGGGGGACTAGTTTCTCCGAGACCCCAGATCATGGAAGGTTCCTAAGAAATAGGTTGCCTTGATCTACCTCAAGCTTTGGCTAACCCGAATGTTTCAAGAAGTCAAGTGAGTCAATTCCTAGAGTTTAACCTGCAACTCAGACAAGTCATTATCTAAGGATGACACTGTAGGACACAAATTCTAGGATAATGCACCGCCACCTCAATGGGATGCTGGTGTTTGTACAAATAGAGAACTTCTAAGACAAATAAAAACATTGAAAATGAAACTAAAAACTTGACTCATAGATTTTATGATATACTAAAATGTAAAGGAAATATAGAAAAAAAATACAACAAGAAGAATAATTTAACTAGATATGCTTGAATTTACAAAGGAAGGGTGATAATATAGTACTGAACTTCATGCAACTTGATTCTTTGAATAGCTCCATCTAGGAAGTACCTAGATATAGAAGAATAGGAAATTTTTGGGGCTATGCTTAGAGGACTACCTCAATAAGTCCCCCGCTTTTGTGCTTCCATCTCTATCAACAACCAAACAACAATGATTGTATAGAAATGTGATAAAGAGAGTATAGAAATTTGAATACAAAGCAATACTTAAACAAAAATATGCTTCACTACAAACGCAGTAATACAATGTGAATGAAAATGGTGGATATCACCTTCTCAACCATGTGCTCTCAAGGAAAATGGAGGAAGGAGTGATCTTGCAAGCACTCCAAAACCAATTCTATTGCAACAACAAAGAGGAGGAGCCAAAAAAAATAGTATCTTGCAACTACAATGGAGTTGGTTATGTAACTTGAAGGATCTTAAAGTTAGTGTGTAGAGTGAATTCGATCAAGAAGTTGTTCAAAAGTGTGAAGAAGTTGAATGGGATGAAGAGCTAGACAATTTGAAGGAAAAAAGAGGAAAAAATCCCATTCAAAGTCAATCAAAGAAGAAGAAAATGTTACAATTCATGTCCAATGGAGGAGTGTAATAGCTTTATAGATTCTAGAGACAATAATCTTGTACAAATGGAAGCATGTTGCAAAGACGTCCACATGCCACGCTAGCATCCCCGAACTAGAAATTCCCCCATCAACACAAAAATGAGTTTCCAAGTGGACAGGAAAATGTGATAGGTGTATGGATCTTGCATTATCATATTTCATTCTTTAAGGTACAATATTATCCCCTATGATATTAAAATTTGTACACCTCCCGAGGTATTATTTTTTCTTAATATGTGATGTTAAACATTGTACAGCCCTTGAGGTGATTTTCATCCCCTATGATATTAAATGGTCCCCATGAAATCAAAATTTATGTGCTCATTGAGGCATGATTTACAATATATTCCATGGATTGAGCATAACACAAATTTTTTATTCATTAACTTGAGAATCCTTTGAACATGACCACATAGCATAACACAACTTGCTTTCTAGTCGAGTCATGTGTCTCATGAGACATCTAGCATCATGCAACTTTCTAGCCTTGTTGAACCCATTGTATTGCACTAATACCTAGCGTAACACAATTTTTTAGTCAGTGGATATATGTATCTCATGAGTTATCTAGCATAGCACACTTTGCTAGCCCTTATGAGAGAACCATCTTTGTCTAACATAACATTCAAGAAATGAAATTTTGTATTTGAGACAAATTTTTACTTCTGCATAATTGCTAGTAGCTATCGCTAGACAGTTTACATAGGATTTGATGCATTTCCCCTTAGTTCTCTAAATAAACCACCTGATGTTGCCACACCTAGATTACCTTTTGAACAACCATCAAAAGTTAGCTTGAACCAACCATCTTGTGAAGAAGTCCAAACATTCATTTTTCAACTTAATATGTAGCCAAATTTATTTTAGTGAGGTCATATTTAATTCCCCATATCTATTTTAATCTAAAACCTTTATATGTCAATATGAACTTAGAAAGACCAAAACAATTTAAATTTATGTTTTCTTGAATTTATTGTTTCATTCCTAGGAAGACATCCATGAACCTCTTCTTATTTTCTCTAAATATTCTATTATTTCTTTCTTTTTGTAGGTTCCAAGAGACAAAGGGAGGGATTTTTTGCTATAATTCCATAGTAATTGGATGTGAGAAAAGAAAAGAACTCCATTGGTTAAGCAAATCCTTCAAGTTGTCACGATGTTTTGAAGCACCAAGGACCAAAATTCTCTTTCAAAATGACATTGAAACATTAGATTGGGAATACTTTCTTCAACTTCCAAAAAAAGAGAGTATTTGCTTACAAAATGAAACCTTTTCCTATTTAGAAAATCAACTGTAAGAATTTTACCATGTGCACCGACCCACCAAAAGTAGTTGATTTTTGGAATTAACTTAGCATTCCAATTTTTTCTCCAATTGAAATTTTTAGTAGAAAGAGAGGATTAATCTAGTTTCATATAGGCAAATTTAATCGAAAATACTCTAGAGGAGTTATCACTCCAAATCCAATTATCTTCTCCTTCCTGGAGAAACACTTAGACAATGTCCATTGAGAGAATCTAATATAGAAAAAGGCATAGAGAATACACACTAACTACCATCTCTCCTAGCTCTTAGATCAAGGATGCCTTAAAAAAATTAATTTCTAAGGTATCCTTCCAATCCAATCAACATAGTCATAAATAATAGTCCCATAATGTCTGGTGAGATCATATTTTATTGGAATTAATTGGGCCATTAAAGACAAAATAGGAACACTTCCCTAGACATCTTACCAACAATGAATTGTTCTTCTATTCTCCACTCTTATTCTAGTACCTTGCTTCAAAGTATCCTTAGTTTTCACAATATTGTTCTATATGGTTGATTGTTTAGGCCAATCCCGACGAGACATGAAATAGCAAGGGATATCATTCCCCATTATTTTTATCTTAGGATATTAGCCGAGTCCTTCTTTGCTTGAATAATGAACCACCCCATTTTTGAGAGAAGAGCTTTGTTAAATTGGTTCAATCTTTGAATTCGAGAATCCCCCAAAATTTGTTAAGAGAACAAATATTATCCCAATTGACCAAAGAAATTATTTATTTCTCTTCCATCTCTGTCCAAAGGAATTTCCTTTGAATTTTCTCTATTTTCTTGATAAAAAAATCCAATTTCTTAAAGAGGGAAAGGAAGTACACCAGAACATTTTGAAGGGAAAACTTTAGAAGCTATACTTTACTAGCTTTACTCAACAAATTACCTTTCTAACCAACCAACTTTGTGTGGATTATCTCAATTATACCATTCTAGAAGGAATGAGAAGTATCTTTTGTGATTAAATGTAGCCCAAGATACACATCAAGGAGAAAAAATTCCTGGCACTCAAGGATTCTTAAAACCTTGTTCTATGACTATTGATTAGTGTTGAAGAAGTATAGAAGTATAGTTTACTCTTAGTATAGCTGATATACTAATCAAATTGTTTAGAATACTCTTGAAAGATATATATGTACTTAACTACTTCTACTATAGAAGCAACACCAAAGACAATTGTGTTTTCAAAAAACTACTGATGAGAAGCCAAAGGGGGGAAAGGATCATCTCTAATCCCTTTGAGAAGACCTCTATCTAGATTCTTTTATAGATTCCAACCCAATAATTTAGTACTAATAGTAAATAAGTAAGGAGAGATAATATTCCCTTGCCTCAATCCCTTACCATAAGAAATTTGAAATTTTGGGACTCCATTAATCAAGACAAAAAATCTAGTAGTGGAGACACGCTCCTTGATTAATTTAAGAATTTTTTCACTAAGTTCTCTGTATTTTTCTAGAACAGAAAAAGGATAAATCCATGAAACTCTATCACAAGCTTTTGAAATTTCAAGTTTAATAACCATATCCAGGTTCTTGGAGTGTTTCATATCATGTAAACACCCATGGGAAATAATTGTTGCATCCATAATCCGTCTTCTAATTACAAAACCCTTTTCATTCCCTAAAATCATTTTATGAAGTAGAGTCTTCATCCTATTAACAATAATTCTGGAAAGGATTTTGTACACCATATTGCAAAGGCTTATAGGGTGGTAATCTGACATAGAAGTGGCATCTTATTTCTTAGGAACTAGGAAAAAATAGGTAGAGTTGAGTTGAAAACAAAATCTTCCTAACCTAAAAAAATCTCAACCAACATTTAGAAGATCATTTGAGAAGATGTCCCAAAAGTCTTGAAAGAAAGTTGGAGGAAAATTTTTCAGGGCTAGGGGATATAAAAGCTCCAAAAGAGAAGACAACCATTTTAACCTCTTGCATTTTCAACACCTTTCCAAGATCCTTTAAATCATTCTCAAAACCCACCTTCGGGATAACTTCTAGAAGTGAACCAAACTCATTAGAAGAGAGGCTTAATCATTTCCCACATTTTTTACGAAGGAGATGGCCTCAGCTACCAATTTTTCTTCCTTAGTAAGAAAATATCCATTTCCTTTAACAAGGAAGCTGATTTTATTCCTTCTATGCTTTAAGGTCGGCTGGTGAAAAACAAATTGTTCTTGTCTCCTTCTTGAAGCCATTGCACACGATAATTCTATTTCCATAAGATTTCCTCCTTATTAGTTGTAAGGAACAACTCATCCCTAAGTTCTCTTTCCCTTTTTGAAATATCCTTGTCAATCTCACATGCTTCCATCTTCTCTTTAAAATATTTGAGATTAACAAGATATTGTTTTTTGTGTTGTTTGTCTCTAGTGGTTTTCTATAATTCTGTATTTTTGTTTCAACAGAGCTATTGTATCTATGTGTGTTCTTTTAGTTTGAATTTATATCCATAAAATTGGTTTGTAGTTGTGTTCACCTCTAGTTTGGGTTTTATCCCATGATAACGATTAGGATATGCATAAAATTTTACTTGTATAAGCCTGAAGGGTAAAATTATATTTTGATTGCCTACTAACTATAACTTTCAAAAAGGTTTGTCTCACTATTGTATATTAACTTATCTTCCAAAGAAATATTTTTTTTTATTGAAATCATGCAGAATAAAAATAAAAGAATGTATTTAAACTTGCAAATAAATCAATTGTTCACCGAAATAGAACCAACAAACGAGATAAACCACCTAAGTACAAAATGCTCAATCAAACACAATTTGCAGCTTGGAAACAAAAAAATTGATTGAAAGGCTGACCAAAATGCTCTACAATAACAACTTGTTCCAGTACAACAACAATACAACAAGATCAAATATACATTTTTTTTGGAAAGCAACAAGTTACTAGCAAAGAGTAGTCTAAATGCCCATATGACAACCATGACACAAGAAGACAAGTTGAATAATGAACAACAAAAAGAAGGAACAATCAATTTTACGAGAAAGGCATCAACCCTTGGGCAATAGAAATCTTTTGATTTTTGAGCAAGTGATCCACTTGACGTTTGATACATTGAATTTGATAAGCCATCTTTACATTCTTTGTGGAATCTACCAATAGAAGAGAGAAGAGAGAAGGTAGTAAAATATGTCAGAATAAAGCTTAAATACCACAAATTTTTGATGATCATTATTGAAATTAAACAGTTCTCTACATCTGGTTCTCCATAGATACAACAAAATAACATGACGAATTCCCACTTTTTCATTAAGAGATGATACATTTTAAGACACTGAACCCTATAAAAATTGTGAAGTTTAATTATTTTCTTGCCTTTGGATCCTCGGGAGGCAACCTCACACAAGAAATCCCCTACTCTTGGGAAATATCTAACATTGAATCATTAAACATATTTTTCTACCACATTGCTTGATGCCACCTTCAAATTTTACAAATTTAAAGTGCCCATGATGAAAAACTTACTTTCCACACTTAGAAATGCACCTGAAAAATATGCTCAAGTGACCTACATTGGAGGGTCATAATTTTGAGCTAGTTGAACTTCATGCCAAATACCTTGGTGAGTGTATTCATTTGACATATATGAACATGTATGTCTAATTTAGGCTTCCCATGATGATTTTTGATAAGGTTTTGAAGAGAAAAGTTCTAGGGTTCTGAAATTTTGAATTGGGGAAGTAATGTAGAATAGTGTTGAGTCTCAGTCATAAATGGACTTTGTAAATTGTAATATCTTGGTTGTATGAGCAAGTGTTAATCAATTTGTGCAACAACATATAATTGTCATGAATTTTTCTCGAGATTTGAAGGCTTTTAATCATATGTATTCAATATATCAAAGATGTTTGAATTTTTCATTATAACTTTCCTATGATTGTGTTGTTTGCCCATGGTTCTCTTTCAAGTAAAGAGTTAAAGTACTTTGATCAAATAACTATGATTTAGAGTGCACAAGTTGGATTCGGTAAGTAGAAATTTATGATGACATGAATGGATTTATTAATGTAAGACATTAACATATTTTAAATCCATTGGTTGAACCTAATTTGCTAATAGGATCTCTGTTACAGTTTTATATTTGACTCTATGGCCCATGATTAGGCAATGATCTATCCAAAATGCTAAGATATTTTCAGAAACAATCCAAACCATTCAAATTTGTTTTTCCTATTTTATGGGTTATTGGTATTTACCATGTTCTCCATGCTTGTTAATGAAATTTTCCCAATACCTTAGCAAATCTTGAGTGATATTTCATGTTTCTTGGCATATTCTTGTGAGAGAATTATCTATAAAGCAATACCCTATTGAGTGTGTGTCTAAATCTTTAGGTGTTTCTAAAAGGGTCACCCCCTAGGTCCTATAGATCCTAAAGTGTAGGGGAAATGTGTTCCAATCTCATTTCATGTTCGTTGGCCAAATCCTACACTAGATCTGAGAATGAAATGTGGCTTGCTTCTAGGATTTAGTGAATTTGTTGATTTGAGAAACCAACAAAATGACAACTCTAGTGTGGAAAGAATTGAATTATTTTGTTTATTTTGTCCTAGAATCTCTAGGGGAAATTTTTTTGAAGCCCATTCGGAAAGAGTCAAAAGGATGAATGATTGGTTCAGCTATTGAAGAAGTTCTAGATCTGCAAATTGATTTGTAGGAGCCCAAATTCAAAATACTATGAAAAAAATCTACTGGAAGAACTCAAAGAATTTATTTGCATTGGTGAAGATATCCTTGCTTCAAAGATTTTTCTGCTTCTTGAAGAGGTGGCGACTCTTCTCTACAATTTATGCACATGAAGGGCTATTGTTCATTATTGTGACCTAAA
This sequence comes from Sequoiadendron giganteum, assembly GCA_007115665.2. Classification (NCBI taxonomy): domain Eukaryota; kingdom Viridiplantae; phylum Streptophyta; class Pinopsida; order Cupressales; family Cupressaceae; genus Sequoiadendron; species Sequoiadendron giganteum. Next base: position 591,141,604 of record CM021104.1, on the reverse strand, counting down.
AATACTCTTTTCAAAGTTGCAACAACTAGAGATGGTAAGGTAGGTGGTTCTCTACATACTTCCATTTGTTGAATCTGTCATATTGAGTGCAATTGTTGTTCCATTTAAAATATTTGTCTATTTTTCAATGATTTTCTGGTATGGATGGTTTGAGTGAATTTGTATATCCTAGGGATTTCCCTCCACCTGCGTTATCATATGTTTCAATCCCAGGTTACCATCATGTTATTAACTATCCTAGTGATCCTTCATCTGGTCATGGTTATGATTATGCACATTATTTAAATCCAGATTTGAAAGTACCTATGGATAACCAAATTGAAATAGCCATTTTGTTAGAAGACTTAATACAGATTGACAATAAGCTTGAGAATTTTGATTGTCCTCAAATATTTGACATCACAAAGTACATGAACCCATGTGTGTACAAGCCTATGCTAAGCCAGGAAAGGAAAGCTATGGTGGAGAGGAAAATTTAAGAGTTGAATAAATGGTTGATGTCTCTACTAGCCAAATTAGTGCAGCTTTTCAAATTCTTTTGATCCATTACATAACCAATTAGACTTGTCATGGGTTGATTGCAAGGTTGAAAGTATGCAAACTCAAGTCTATAATTAGATGCCTAGATTTAATGGATACAATGTTTGTGAAGGAGATGCAAATGTTGAATTTTTTTATAGCTTCATGGAGAAATATTCATTTGGAGATGATGATATCAGGATTATTTTTTTCTTAGATCTCTTGAAGCAAGACCTAGGGACTGGTACTTAAGTTTTCCTGAGAAGTCCTTTTCCGATTGGGATAAACTAGTGGATGCTTATAGAGAAGAATTTGCAAAAGAACCTTCTAACCTTGTCACAAGGTTAAAGGAGATTAAAAAAAAGATGAAGAGTCAAACATTGCTTTCAGCCGTAGATTTTTTGTTAATCTTTCACTAATCCCTAAAATTTTTAGACCTAGTACTCCAAATTGCTTTCATATGTATTTTTAAGCTTTTTAGGAGGGATCTAGTGCACTATTAAAGGATTTTAGAATATTGGGTATGCAGATGGCTTACACATTTTTAGATAATATGGAGAAAATGTGGAATGAATATATGCAAAGTTTGTTGTTTTCAAGTGTGTGTAAACATGTTGATAAATTAGTAGCTATTTGAATACAAATGATTAGATGTTTTTAGTTTTAAATATAGACAAGTTCATACTTGAGAAGGTAGAAGTTAAGAGTGATGCAATGTGTACCATTGATGTTCATAATAATGAAAAAATTTGTGTCTATCCTCAAGAGGATGTAACTGAAAAACTCAAGGATGACACCCATGTCAATACTAAAATGCAGAAAGGTGTAGATTGTTGTCATGATAACCCAAAAGTAAGCAAGAATTAACAAATGGACAACTTGTTCTCTTTGACAAATTGTGACCATGCTTTTGACAAGGTTTTTTGTGATTCAATCTCTTATGATTGGTGAAATACAGTTTATGATCAGTCCATTGAGTTTTTAAATTTTGATGATGGTGACAACATGGTATATCCTAATTTACAACCTGGTAATATATGCAGTTATAGTGGATGTCAAGGAGAGGAAGTGGTTGAAAGAATGGATCAAAACAATGGTCTATTAAGTAGTGAACAAATTTCAAATTTGTTGACCACATAATATCATAAATGTGTACATGTGAGTAACCCTCACTTGTTGTGTGTTGCCTATATTGATTTTGGCAATGATGATAATCTTCACTATGCAGTGTATGATGCATGTGTATCTAATCTTCCTTCCAGTTATGAACTAGTTGGTCAGCATGATGGTAATGTAGATAAAGACAAACAACCATTTGATTGTAATGATGCATTGTATGATGAGTATGAAAGTGTGCATGCTGATGCAAGTTTAAAAATATGTTTTCATTAATTAGAAATAGTAGATGACCATGAGGTTTGCATATCCAATGAGCCAAGTCTTGAGAATTTTAATGCAAATTTGGAGAAGTGTTTGTTTGCTAACTTAGATGATCCTAGTCATGAGTCTTTTCATGTGGATATGGATGTGGACATTGATTTCAAAGTGAAATAAGATTATCTTTTTGAACCAGAATTTCTCACTTTTAAACAAGCTTGGGATGCTAAAGATGTTGATATATTATGTCTAGAGGATAACAAAGTGAGTAAGGATGAGGATAAGTTAAAAATTATTGATGATTCTCTATACTAGCATGATGGAGGACAATTACAGAGTGTGCTAGTGTATGAGTGTATCTCTTTACATACACTTGGAGATAGTTTTCATGATGTGCATAATATTTTGGTAAGTTCTTATGATAGTTTCACCTTTGACATGCAAACTAGTAATCAGATCGACCCTGATAGTACCAACCATGTGGCAGAATCTGAGTGCTACTTTTTTGAATTGCATGAAGTTTTCATAAAGTGTGGCAACGTGCAAAAAATTGAAGAATGTTGTTTTCAACTTAAAAATGATTTATATGATGAATATGAGAATTGGTTGCCACATGATAATCAATATTTTAAGAGTATTTCTGATTTTTAAATGCACGACAATTGTGAATATGTTGATAATGTTGTATATGATGGGATGTTGAGAGATGCCAACATGTTTAATCAAGCATATTACTATGATATTTTTAGATTGGCTTTGGTAAAATGTGATGAGAATTGTGTTTATGATAGAGGTAAGAAGATACCTACAGTTCCTGGTGGCATTGGGTCATCAGATATGGTTTGACTTGTCAACTTAGAGCAGTAGGGGGGAAAATGACTTTTTAACCCTATCGCCTAATAAAGTAGGCACCTAGTCTGCTTCTTCAGAGGCTCTAAATTATTGCTATTCCCATAGGGGACATACATCCCCAATCGGAGCCATTGATGTCATCTACAAATTTGAAGTTCCCATGATGGAAAACTTGATTTGCACACTCAGAAATGCACTTGAAAAATCTACCGCAAGTGACCTACTTTGGAGGATCATAATTTGGAGCTAATTCAATTTCATGCCAAATCAGTTGACGAGTGTATTTATTTGACATATGTAAATATGTATGTCAGATTTTGGCTTCTTGTGATGAGTTTTGACAAGGTTTTGAAGAGCAAAGCTAGAGGGTTCTGAAATTATGAATTGGGGAAGTAATGTAGAATAGCGTTGAGTCTGAGTCATAAATAGAGTCTATAAATTGTAACAACTTGGTTGTATGAACAAGTGTTAACCAATTTGTGCAACAACATATTACTGTCATGAATTTGTCTTGAGATTTGTAAAATTTTAATCATATGAATTCAATATATCAAAGATGTTTGAATTTGTCATCAGAACTTTTCTGGGATTGTGTTGTTTGGCCATGGTTCTCTTTGAAGTAAAGAGTTAAATTACTTTGATCAAATTTAACTATGATTTAGAGTGCACAAGTGGGATTTGGTAAGAAGAAATTTATGATGATATGAGTGGGTTTGTTAATATAAGGCATGAACATATTTTAAATTTATTGGTTGAACCTACTTTGTTGATAGGATCTCTATTACAATTTTATATTTGACTCTATCTAGCTCATGATTAGGAACTGATCTATCCAAAAGCCTAAAATATTTTCAGAAATAATCCAAACCATTCAATTCTTTTTTCCCTATTTTATGGGTTATTGGTATTTACCATGTTCTATATGCTAGTTAATGAAAGTTGTCCAATACCTTAAACAATGTTGAGTGATATTTCATGTTTCTTGACATATTCTTTTGAGAGCATCATCAATTAAGCAATATCCTATTGAGTGTGTCTAAAGCTTTAGGTGTTGCTAAAAAGGTCACCCCCCTAGTGCAGGGGAAATGTGTTTCAATCTCATTTCCTGTTAATTGACCAAATCCTACACTAGATCCTGAACATGAAATGTGGCTTACTTCTAGGATTTAGTGAATATGTTGATTTGGGAAACCAACACTGTGAATACCCAAAGATCAAAAGAATATACCATTTGTTACTAATATCTGTAAATGCCCATAGTCCAACCCGAGCCCCTTTTAGGTTCTGTATCTGATAATTTTCTTTAGAAATTTGACAGATTGAACCGATTGACATAGGTTTATATAACATAAAAGCAATGGCAGATAAACATTCACAGAAAACACAACTAGACAGAATTTACATTAAAAAAGTTAACACATTCAGATCTGGACCTTTGATGTTTCAAAGATTATTAAAAAGAAATGAACAAGGACACAGATCGCAAGGAAATACATTTCTAATGGGCACGCTAAACGCAAATGAATGGTTATCAGAAAGAGTTAACTGCTGGATGTAAGAGTTAACTTAAAGAGAGTTTGAACGCCTTTGTGCGAGAGTTACGAAGATATCCCTCAGGCTTTTATTACTCCAAACTAATTTTACCACAGACACCATGAGAGAAGGCTTAACTGAGAAAATGAATTTGAAAACAGTTAACTACTAAAAATGCGCCATGAATAAGAACTTCTCAATAAGAGATCATGATTGAAAAATGCGCTTCCCACAAATATTTGAAATCAAAAATATTTTTGGGATACCCACTTCGGTACAGACAGCTACACATCTAGAAAGGATCACCGGTAAATTGATTGCTACCACTTGTTTTTTCATCTAGCTATCATTGTTTTGTATTTAAAACGAAATAATTGAACATTTTAGTAGCGCGTGCCGGAGTGGAGCATACAATCAAATTATCAATAACTGATCAATTGAAGATTTTCCAAGTTAACCTATATTCCACATGTTTCTCGCACCACTAAAAATGTAAGTTATTTGTTTGGCCTTTCGGAGTTCCAAAGAGCCATAAATTGAACACAAAAACCAAAATCACGGATTAAAAATGATGTATTACGTACTGTGATTGTAACCACAACTCCCTTTTGGACGCCCGTGGTTTTTAGAGGATTAGAAAAATTTAGTCTTAGGTGTCCAATTTTTTCTTATTCCATAGTGTATACCATCTATATTATGTGACTTATGTTTTATTAGTTCATGATGGCGATGCATACCAATCCTTTTTTTTAAAATATTTCTATACAGTTTGTTTCTTGCCCATGGTTTCTTATAGGATTTGAAATATTTAGCCTCCAATGTTCACTTTTTCGTTATCCTACAATTTATACCATCTATACTATGTGATTTACATCTTATTAAATCATGAAGGAGAATTATAGTAATTTTTTATTTTTTATATTTGTAACTAATGGAAGAATTTTCACGTTAAAAAGAAAGTAGTAGTTTGTGACTAGTAATTTATTTAAGAGTTTTTATTTGATCTTTAGATTAAAATGAATATGTATTTTATATAATTATTTCGGAAATTGTATATTACACTTTAAAGATTGTATTGGATTAAGTATAGTTTTTCTATTACTAGAGGGTCACAATCATTTTTTTTTTTCATTGAAGAACAAGTTCTAAGCCATCAAGAACGTGCTCCTAGCCAATAATCACAGCCCTTAAATCTCCTTCTTCTGCATGAAATTAAGTATCACATATAGTAAAAATGTCTAATGCCAGGTACCAAAACTTGTATCATTCATGAGGTTGAGAATAGGCTACAACCAAGTGGTATGGCTGAGCGTAGACATGATCTATAACTCTTCTTGAATGGGTTGGCAAGCATGTGACTTATAGTCACGACCTAGTTGGGTATTTTGACTACATTCACATTGGCATCTAGAGGGAGGAGAGTGGCCTCTACTAGAAACTATAGTTGATGAAGATCTATCTACTATGCAATAGGAAATACTATGGTGATATAAAAGCACCAATAGATGTGCCACCTCAAGTACAACATTATTTTCTTGTACCTTAATCTACAGAAATGGTGGGAAGATTGACACTAAATAGGACTTTAAGGATCCACAATAGGTGTCTTTCTCTAGAGACATTTTATTAGGAAAGAGGTCACAAGGGAATAGATTGACTTTCAACCTCAAAGACGAGTCAATTAGACTTGGATATGAGTTCCTTAGGACATTAGGTAAGGTGTGGAATTAAATTGAAATGATATGAAATACTTAAACTAAATGCACAATGAGACCTAAAACATGAAATGCAAATTCTTGAAAGTATAAAAACGAAAACCACAGTTTGTAGGGAGATCTAAGAAGGGTGAGGACATATGCACCAATCACAAAAAGTAGGTTTTGAGTTTTATTGAAGGACAAATTCACCCTAGAGCGAATGGGTTCTGGTTAGCACTTCTAAAAATTCTTTTGGCAGTCCTCTGATGTAGGATCTTAGCTTCTATTTTGCAAAAGTTCCACTATCAAAAAGCTGGAAATAAATTTTGAATTTGAGTTTTCGTGGCTTGAAAACAATGAATGCAAAAAATGCAAGATTGTAAAATTTCTCTTTAACATCTTAAAGCCTTCTTCAACCTATAATTTGTACATACAAAGAGGAAAAAATATTTTCTTTGAATGAGCGCTTTCCTTATTCAAACCCCATGACTAGTAATTAAAACTTGATAGAAAGATAATGAAAACAGATAAGGAAATGATGAATGAACACTTGCTCACTCTAACTCACCAAACCTTCAATGGCTTCCCTTAGGGGACTAAATTCAAACACATAACTTCAAGGAACATGATATTTCTTTGCTTGATTTATTGGATACTTGAATGTTTGGATGCTTTGAGGATCAACAATGCATATTAGCCTTCACAGGATAATATAAACACACATAAGCTTGAACATGATGATAGGACATTGAATGTTGCAAAAAATGATTGATAAATTTGCTCTTGAATGGTCTTGAAAATGATATTTTTTCATACGAAGTCTTGTAATTGATCCTTAGAAATTCTTCTTAGATTTGAATGTCTAAAAAGAGTATGTATTTATAAGTGTTTATCTAGTTTCCCAAAAATTAGATTCCAAAATTTGAAAATTGCATATGGAATTTAAATCATTAAAAGACAACCAAAAACATATTAAAAAATGGGTCCTAGGACTTGAAGGGGACATTGATTCTCCAATGTGATTATAATATTGATTGCATAACTTAAGTGTTGGTTTCCTCTTCAAAAAATAGGATAAATAAGGCTTTGAAATGCATAATTTGGAAAATTAGGAGGTTAATTAGGTCCAATTAATTTAGGGACCGAAAAAGGTTTAAAATTGTAAAGGTATAAAATTTCCTAAACTACATTTAGCCCCCACTTTAGTGAGAGTATGAAATCTTTCTTAGACGCACACTGAGGTAGAAAAATATGTGTCGAGAGAGGTCCAAGTGTACAAATGTTAGAAACATAGGATGACAAACATCGAGGATGATCAAGCCCCTAGGATCAAAGACACCATAAAAAACAAACATAAGGAAAAAGGGACACAAACCATGTGTAAGATATGTGATGTAAGACAAGATACACAAGAATACAATATTAAATCTAATGCAAGAGACATGGACTAGTAAGTTGCATTATGTTATGCCCATCAACTATGCTCACAAGCATGTATAATCACTTATGAAACACAAGGCTTCATAGGTGAGAAAGCTATGTTATGCTTGGTGGCCATGAAATATGCTCACAAGGGCTAGTTTAATTCTAGTATACACTAGGTGTTCCCCAAAGGTACAATGATGAACATACACTAGATCTAAAAGGAAGAGTCAACTTCTTTAAAGATCCCAAAGGTTATTCAGTGAAGCACATTAGGTCCCCCATTCATTAAATTTCTCATAAGGTTCTTCAGAGAAGAACAAGCTTTTATGATTAGCAATATCAATGATTTTATTTTCTTGCACTTAGGTATTCTCATAACTAGGAAAGATATCATGAGAATGACTACTATGATTATTATGGATATCAATGGTTGGAATATTAAAATCTTTTGAGGATGATCTAGGTGAGATGAAATACCCAAGGGCTTCATCTAACTTGTGAAAGTCATCACAACTAAAGGGCTTCGTAAATATTAATTTTTCTTGTGGAAATAGATCTAACATAACTAGATTACTACACAATCTTATAGGTATGAATTTGTGCAAATATGAAAGCTAACTACCTAAATTATGTAATGCTTCAAAACATTTAAATAATTTCCCTACAAAGCTAATGATTTTTAATGCTGAAATGCAACAAGATTTTCATGATTTTCGTATAAAACAAGAAAAATGGCACTTTATCATGCACATACAATAACATTTTCTTAGAATTTCAAAAAAAAGATTTACAAGTAGGAATAGAAAAAAATAGAGATTAATAAATGCATACAAAAACATGCTAGGAAACTTGTTCAATAACAAATTCTCCCTTGGTTATGAGTCCTTGCTCAGGGTTCTAGAAAGTTAAAATTTGAAGTTTTATGTTTCCTTTTTATGCATCTTTTTTTGGTTGCAAATATTTTAAACAATGGCTATTTTTTTAGATTTATCTCGATTATGACAATGAAATGGAAGGTGCAAGTTCCAAAAAAAAGTGAAAATGTTTTGACAAGTTTTTAATGCAAATTTTAAATCTAAAATTCATTTTGTTTGGCTTAAAATGAAAGATTCAATGAATAATTTTAGATTTTAACCACTTAATGAATGCAATATGAATTTAAATATGATCTATATATGACTAAAACAAAGTTTGATGCAAGCTATGATGCAATATGGAATGCAATTTGTTTTTTAAATTTATGTCTTTGAATGATGCAAAGATGAACCCCTAAAGGAAAGATGCAAAACAATTCAATCCAAATCATAGATGGGTGAATTTCAGAAGGTATATAATGTTATCACTTCAGGTTCACCAAAATGAAATGGTGGGAAGATGGAAGATAAATAGGACTTTAATGATCCACAATAGGTGTCTTTCCCTAGGGGCATTTCATTAGGAAATAGATCACAAGGAGTAGAGATTGACATTCAACCTTAAAGGTGAGTCAATCAGACCTGGATCTTAGTTCCTTAGGATAGTAGGTAAGGTATGGAATTAAATTAAAAATGATATACAATGCTTAAACTAAATTCACATTGAGACATAGAACATGAAATGAAAATTCCTCAAAGTATAGAAACCAAAACCAAATTTTGTAGGAAAATTTGAGAAGGGTAAGGAGACATGTACTAGTCACAAAAAGTAGTCTTTGAGATCTTCTAAAGGATATATTCTCCCTAGGGTGAGTGTGTCCTAGTTAGGGCTTCTAGAAATTAATTTTCTACTCCTTTGAGCCAAGAAGTTAGATTCTATTCTGCAAATGTTCCATTGTCAAAAAGCCAAAAAAAAATAAAAAATTAAGTTTTCATGACTTGAAAACAATGAATGCAACAAATGCAAGACTGCAAAATTACTCTTCAAGATCATCAATCTTTCTTCAACCGATAATCTACACATACAAAGAGGGAAAAATTGTTTTGTTTGAATGTGGTTTTGTCTTAGTAAACCTCACATTTGTTAAGTAAACCTTGATAGAAAGATAGTGAGAATGGAGAAGAAAATGATGAATGAACAATTGATTTCTACAACTCACCAAACCTTCAATGTGTTCCCTTAGAGAATCGAAGTCAAACACATCACTCCAAGGAAAATGATCTTTCATTTCTTTATTTATTGGATACTTGAATGCTTGGATGCTTTGAGGATCAATAATGCATATTTATCCTTCACAAGATGATATGAACACACATAAAATTGAACATGATGATATGATCTTGAATGATGCAACAAATGATTGATAAATCTACTCGTGAATGCTCTTGACAATAATATTGTATCATATGAAGTCTTCAAATTGATCCTTAGATATGCTTCTTAGATTTGAATTGATAAAAATATTATAGTGTAGTAAAATGTATACCGTTGCATTTTCACACTTGTTTGGGCCTGCCTTGCTTTATTTATGCTTCTTTATGGCATAATTGGTCCTATTTTATATCCACAAGCCCTATAAACTATATATTTAAATGGAAAATCCCAACAAACATCAAAAGATAAATGATCATTTAATGTTTCTATCAGTGTGTCCTTGATTTGTGGATTGGTACTAAGATGCCACCTAGGGCATATTTTTCCTCCATGGGTCTTGCGACCCTGATTCTAAAACCTCTCAATTAGGTACCTTTTTGGAGTCTGTGCCTTCAAAATTGAGCTTCGCGACTAAGATGCCACCAAGGGAATCTTAGTCCTCCTTGGCTTATTTTTGGGGTCCAATTTCAAATTCGGGTAGGAATTTTTCCTCCTTTAATTAATTATTACATATGTTGGCCTGTTGTGGTGTAATTTCAGGATATTAAGCATGAATAAGTATAAATATAAGGTTCCTTCACTCATTTTCAATTAATCAAGTTATGAGAGCATCTATTCTAGCAAAAATAAGTCCACAAGAGCATTCAAGAGTAGTTCATCAAGCATTTGGAGCCATTATCAAGATTCAAGCATCATGTCCAGGGTTGAGTGCATCCATTCATATTGTTGAGCCAAGATTTTGGATGTAGAATTGAATATCTATCTACAAACCATTGTTCATTTCATCATTTGGTTTAATTACCAACAAGGGGTTTGACCAAGGCAAATCCCCATTCACTAACAATCAACAAGTTTTTCCATCTTGTCCATTTCTGTTTGCAGATCTAGGTTGAAGACTTGAAGATCACTTGGAGTGAAAAATTGTCAAAGTTGCAAAGTTACATTGAAAATTTTTCATCTTCACGGAAACTCACCTACAGGTTAGATCTGGCTATTTTAGAACTTGATATCCGAGGAGAAGCAATTACAAATCTTGGAGCTTAGGACTACATTCACACTTTTTAGAAATTCAAATCAAGACTAAGATGTGATTAAATTCATCTTAGTCCTCTAGGTGGAATATTTCAATGAGTTTTTGGGATTTTGTTTTGTTATCTGAAGATTTTGTGTTTGCCCCAAAAAATAGTAGCAAGAATAAGACGAGTGTAAAGAAGTCTTAGTCCTCCAAGGCATATTTCAGAAGACTTCTTACATTTCTAGAATCATTTTGGCATCTCCAGGCTTCTCAGGTACACATACCCTAACTTGGAGTTGTTCATTTTTAGTATTAAAAAGCTTAATTTTGCTCATTTTAAGTGTTTTGCATATCACAGTGTGTTTTCAAACATTATTTGTTTCCAAGCATTTTCTTGGTGTTGAACCCCTTAATCAGATAGAATACCCCCCTAAGTCCTTCTAATTGTGTATTTACTCACCTTGAGAGGTTTATAGTCAATCCTATTAGGGTTCCTAGGACGTAATTAAATGTTAGTTGGAGAAATAGTGATGTTCTATGTACAACTGCCCCTTTTTCACCTAATCATTTTGGTGAACCTAAATTTGTTTGAATATTCTTCATTTTCTGATTTGGAGTCCTTTAGATTCCTAGATCTAGATTTCATTCATTGGATTGTGCATCTAGGGTTTCTTGCATTTTTCATTAGTGAAATTGCATTTAGGGTTTCCTATTTTTGAATAAGTGAAAGTGCATATAGGCTACATTTTTACTTTTTTTCATCATTCTATCTCATTGAAAAACTAAAAAAGTGCATTGTTCATCATCCTAATTTCATTTAGAACATTGTTATTACATTCAAAATTGAAAAAATTGCATTCACTTTCGCATCCAATTTCTTGTCACTAGTTACTTTTTCTAGCCTTTTTTTGCACAAATTTTTGTCTCTCAACATCTATTCCCTGGGTAGGCAACCTGGGAACACTATTAATAACTCAAAAAAAAAAAAAAAAATCTGAAAAAAAACCTCTACTGGGATAAAAACGCCCTTACTGGCATCTTAGTCCCTTTCTAGGTTTCTTGCCCAGAATCCTGTCTAAGTTGATTGCATTTTGTTCCAATTTTTTGAACCTTCAAATTCTTTCAATAGGACCAAGACACCCTTATTGGAATCTTAGTCCCTGTGGACTTTGAAGTTCAAATTTTCAGGGTTTAAATCTCCTTTCTTGTTCTTTTGTTTGATGCCATTGGTTATTTGTTTCAGTGGGCTGACTTTTGGTTTCATGCATTTTACTATATCTAGCTTAAAGTGGTTCATTTCATGTATTGCTTAATTCTAGATTTTCATTTGCAATATTCCATTTTTTAGATCATTGGATAGTGTAATTAGTAAATTACCTTTTTTCAAATCTGAAAATTTCATTTCACTTTCTTTACTTTTCCATAATAGCATGATTTTCTTAAAGAGATGTGGTTTTTATATGGTTACAAATGGATTGCATAAGTAAAACATACCCTCTTATGAGTTCAATTCAGATTACACCAATGAGGTCATTAAGAAACATGTTAATCACCAAACCAATGACACAATCCTTAATCTTGTATTGCCCATTTATAAGGATGCTAGTATAGACAATCATAACAATCATACTTGTTCTTCTCATGATACCTTTCCTCTTAGTGATGAAGGTATCTCGGTGATAGAAGATACAAGGATTGAAATTCTTTATTTTCCCTCTCCTCATCCCCCTTTAGAAGATATTAGAAAACAAGAAGAGGAGATCATAGAAGCATTTCCAAACATCACCTTACCTAGTCTCAACTCATCCCTTCCTTGTGAAATTTTTTTAGTGAAAACAACTGATATCATAGATAGCCATGACAAACAAAATTGTCCTTATCCTAATATCCTTCCTCGATGCAAAGAGGATAGGTTGGTGTTAGAAGAAGCACTTATTAAAATTCATGAAAATTTTATTCCTCCCTTCCCTAATGCTCCTACCATTAGGAAAGATCTATTTGGTTTTCCCTCTCTTGATGCCTCCCCTACTTGTGATGAATATACTTTACAAAATCTAACAATGGAATGTGATAAACATCCTACACGCTCTCCTAATAGGGTTGATAGTATGGCACAAGATAATGAGACCTTAGAAAAAAAGGATAATTAAATAATGCCTTCTCCAAATAAACAAAAAAATTCAACCATTGATAACTCCCTTACTTGCGAATTCATTTTAGAAGAACCAACCTTTGAAGGTCATGAACATTTGGTTTGAAGTTCTCCTAAAAACTCTCCTACTATGGAAGATACCATCATGCAAGAAAATGAAAACATTGACAATAGTAATTGCTTAAAAGAAGATGATGAAGAAACATTAGACTCCTCTTCACTAAGAGATCATGAAAATAATAATAATTTTGCTAAGGTTATGAACATTAGATATCCCTTGGAGTAATCTCCCAAGCCTAAACTTATACTTTATCCACCTCCACAAAAACCACAAGTTCAAAAAAGCTTGTCCTTATCCTCGAACCACCTAAGAACAATGTTTCACAACAACCGAGTTATAATATCGTTGCTAATACATCCAAGACTAGGAACAATCCACAACCAAGATAGAAACCTTCAACATCCCTCCCATTGACTAATTTTATCTTGCCTAGTGCTCCATGTTCGCCATTGAATAGTGGAAAGGAGTATGATATTTTTGAACTAAAGAATACTCATGCTAAGATATCCTTATGGGATCTTATTCAAGCATCCCCTCACCATCAGAACATGATTCAATATTCCTTACTAAAAGTTCTTATCCCTTCTAATGCACAACTGAATGACATAGATGCCATGATTCAAGGAATAAGATCTGACATTGTTTTCCACCAAAGAGAACTCCCCCCTTCGAAAGTGCAAAAAAAAGTGACACTTTCATAATAATATCTCAATATAAAAGGACAAGGATAAAGAGAACCCTTGTTGACAATGGCTTAGCACTTAATGTGTGTAGTATGACCCTTTTGGATAGGCTTGGCATCGATAAATCAAAAATTCAACTAGACTCTTTATCTATTAAGGGAATTTATAATGTGGGAAAGAAATCGCTTGGTGTGATCACTTTGCCTATGATAGTTGGGAAGGTCACATTAGAAACACCGATACATGTTATGCCTTGCGATATTTCATATAATCTCCTTTTAGGCAGACCATGGATTCATGCAATGAGAGGAGTGCCTTCTACTCCTCATCATGTAATGAAATACATCTACAACAACAAAGTGTACACACTCGAAGTTGTTTAAAAATTGAGTAAAACAAAGAGAATCCTTTGAAAACATTAACACCAACTACACAAGTGAAACTCACACAGCAAAAAGACAATGAAAAACATATTGAAGAAGTCATGAAACTATTAGACAATGATTGGGGTCCCTTGGATTTCACACCTAGCTTTAATGGGCAACTGAATATCATAATAAAGAAGTGTGGAAAATAAAAGCGGTAATGTCAACACAAAATTTTGAAGGCCCTTTGAAAGCATCCATCTCAACCACCTTAGAACAAAAGACAACACATTACACAACAAACTTTGACAAACTTAATCATGAACAACCTTCAAATCAACAAGAGATGAAGAATCTTTATGGAAAAGGTTGTGAAATGATAAAACAACTTGGCTACAATGGAAAAGGATGTGGTGCTAGAGAAAAAGTTATATGTGTCCCTCTAGATCTACACATGAAAGAAAAGACTAGTCATCTTGGTTATTTCCCCACGAAAGACACAAAAAATCCTTCACTTAATATCAACACTATCACAAAACATCCTTCTAAGCCAACATTTATAGTGGTGCATCTTGAACTGATAGACACTACTGGTCTTGATTGTCATCCTTTGCAAGAAATGACATAAACAAAAAAATCCTTGCTTAACATTAATATCATCACGCAAAACACTTATGATTTGAAATCATAATATTTTACACCCTCCATTAAAGGAGAAAACAAATCTTGCAACCTAAAGAGTTTTGTGTAGGTATGACACCTTGTGCTAAGTAAGACATATCTTTGTTGCAAAATAAAGAAACATCCTCAACTTTTGAGAAAGAGAGTATCTTGATAAAACTCTTTAATATCGTCAGATATCTCTCCCTCCAAGAACACGAAAGAAATTCTACAAGAAGACTTCATTTTATGCATATGATAGGATTCATGGTCACTCTATTGATGAATGTAAGGATTTGAAAAACAAAATTCAACATCTTAAGGGTTGTGGTGCTCTTCCTTGGGTTGAAGCACCTATTTCCTCCAACTAACGCTTGTTTTCATCCTATTCGGCTCACCCTTATCCTGCACTAAGTGGGGTAAATGGGTTAGATAGTGTGCTGCAAAAAAGTATAGCCTTGACACTTTTCACTCATTTGGGCCTTTTCCCTTGGATTTTGGCTTGGTTTTTGTTTAATATAATGTTCTAATGTGGTCAATACATTCACATTAGGGCTTGAATGCTTACCAATCAACAAAGACATAACAAAGTCTTACAAGGGTGTTGAGAAGTGTTGTAACACATTTTCTCACTTTTCTAGGACTTTTCTACAATAATTCACCTAAATAATCATTTTCCAAGCCTTAGTCTAAAGTGTTGTAAGGTGTTGTAATTGACCCTCACACTTTTCTAGGCCTATCATCACTAATTCAACCCTTTCTCATGATAAATTGGCCCCTTAATATACTTTTAGGCCCGACCTAAGTGTGTTTCAAGAGACAAGCTTGTTAATCAATATTTAACACCTCTTCATTCTTGACTACCACTTGAATTTTTCCAAGTGGAATAGGTCGCCACCTTGGGTGACCTAGTCCCTTTTAGAATAAAATTCAAAATTAAAACAAAATTCTTGCGGGAATTTTCCTCCAAAACCATAAGATCAGCCTATCATGTGTTATTTTTGGGGAATTAGGGAATAACATTTATAAATAAGGGTTTTTATCCTCATTTTACACCCCTAACAACTTTCATATTCACAAGAACTGAAGCACTTAGCATTTCATACATCATCCATTGGAGTTGATTCTTGCATGTTTTCAAAATTCTTCAACAAGGGCTTGGTGAGTGTTTACATTTGTATGCTATTCAATAATCTTTCCCTTTACTTTCTATTTCATTTGGGTTTGATTACCAACATGGGGTTTGACTAAGGAAAACCCTTATTCTCTAACCCTAACCCTTTCCTTCTCTTTGCATGTGTTCTTTGAAGGTTTGAATGTAGGTTAGTCAAGGAGAAAAGTGTTGAAAAGGTGTCATCATTTCACCCACAACATTCCAAGTCAACAAACCCTAGAAGGAGCTAAAAGACAACTTGTAGGTCATTTTCTGAATATTTAAACATGGGTCTCTATCAGAAATAGAAGTACAATTGGGCATCTACATATTCCAACCTTAAAACTCTTGAAAGCTCTAGGAGGACTAGGTCACCATCATTGGTGAATTAGTCCATGTACCAAGCCTGAAAAGTGGTTTTTATGCTTTTGGATACCCTTTTACCAAAAACCCATTCCGATAGAGTTTCCTAGGAAGAGGAATAGGTCAGCAATTTTGGCGTAAGTGTCCCAGTGAGCATTCTCAAAAGACACCAGAAGATTCCATAGCTCCTCTCCTTCAACCTACTGTTTCCAGGTGCACCACTTCTATTATTTAAAGTTTTGTTACAAATTGCATACATTTAGCTCATTCTTAGTTTACTTTACATAGTGTTACATTACATTAGTTTACATTTCATTGATAGTTTATTTCATTACTTTGCAGCACTTAGACACACACATCACACCCATTTCAAACCCTATCTTTGAATGAAATCACCAAGAACACATCCTTAGAGTGAAAGAGAGTTATTTCTCAAGAAAGCTCCTAGGTGGAAAACTGTAGGGGCCTATTGGGGAATCCTCTTTCCCTAAGAGCATATTGTTTTGGTGCTTCATTTTGGTGAACCTATACACTTGTTAATCTTCTAATTTTTTCATTTGCATCCTAAGAAAAAGGCTCGCATTGCATTAGGATTTTTCATTATTTGCATTTTAGGGTTCTTAAAAGTGCATTAGTGAAAAGTTCATGTTAGCTTGCACTTTGCATTGCATTTTCATTGAAAAAGTACACAAAAATTTACATTTTCATTATGTATTTGCACTGGAAAAGCCTAAAAATTAGAAAAAGAATTCAAAACTTTTTAAAAGTGTCACAAATATCACTGTTGGGACTAATTCACCACACTGGGCAACTTAGTCCACTTGCACTACTTACACTATAATTTTTGGAATTTTCAAAGAATTTTTTGTACTTCTATTTTCTAGTTCTATATTTTTGTTTTATTTTCTAGAATCCTAGTTATAAGCATTTTAGTTTTCTTTGTTTACATTGCATTTTCATCCACCCCACCTTTAGAAAAATTTGCAAGGGCATTTGGTGTTCACTTGCTGATAATGTAATGAGATGAAGCTCTAGACTCATGGAATCTAATGACAATACTCTTGTTGTAGATCTTGGGATATCTCGATCTTCTACTCCTAGTATCGACAATAGTGCACTAGGTGTAGAAACTACTCTTAGTAACTCTTTGCATTTAGGAAACATGCATGTTGACAAAAACATTGATGACCTCCCACATGACAAGATATTCCATATTTATGCAGACCTAGGAGACCTCCAATATGAAGTGAGTTTTCAGACCATTGTCGCCACTGCTATCCCCACTATAGAAAACATTCACCGTATTATTTACAGTGATAATGACCTAGGTATTGTAAAGAAAATAGTTGAGATCTACCAAAAACATGTATCTTCCACACCTATGGTCTCTCAACTAGCCAACCCTATTGTTAGCCAGGGAGGATCTTCAACCCATCCTCCCTCAACAATAAAACAACAAATTTTCACCATCAATCAAAACCAGCATGGTTGACCCACCCACTATGTCCATAATAGTCCCTTGTCCTTAGAAATCCTACGCACCTTGATGCCACAAGGAATAAAAATACCTAGATTCAAGAAAATTGGAGGGAAAGGTGATCCTTCTAATCACATTAATGCTTATAATTCCTTGTGTAGTGATTTTTCTCCTGACGAAATTTTTTTAGCCAAACTATTTCATAGGACCCTCAAAGACATTGCCTTGGATTGGTTTTATTCCTTACCAAAAAATTCAATTAGTTCATTCAATGAACTTTTTGATGCCTTTATCAACCATTTCCAAGTACACATGACTCCTAAAAAGGCCTTGGCTGATTTCATGAGATGTAAGCAAGACACTAATGAAAAGATAACATAATTTATCTCTCATTTTCATGTGCTTTATTACTTAATTGATGTCAAGATACCCGATACACATCTTAAAAATATGTTTATTGAAAACTTTCTAACACTCCTCCAAGACAAACTCACCCTAATGAAGTTCCCTTCCTTCATGCACTTGTGCACAACACTCCGTTATTATCACAATTCAACTAGTAGTCGTGATACGTGCTCCACTTTTAGTAGAGTTGAGAAGTCAGACGCTACCAACCAAACCAACTCTCAACCATTTAGAAATACAAATAAAGGGTTTTTACAATTTAACCCTCCTTCACAATCCCCTCCACTTGTCAATAACCAAGTGGTCATTGTGAGATCCACCATGCCTTTCAATTATGGAAATCCCAAATGAACCTTCACGCCTCTACCTAATACCCTCCATAATACCATGACCCAACTTTTGTAGCAACAAATGATTTCCTTACTTGTTATCCATGTACCCAACCATAATAAGCCTTTACCTCCATCCTATAACTCCAATGCTTGTTTCTATTTTCATCGATATAATGGACATGAAACCGAACAACGTAAGTGTCTTAAACACTTTGTGCAAGACCTCATTGATTCAGGTCGTCTATCCATTGTTGGTATTAATGATAAAGGTAATAAGTTTGTTGCACCCCAAAACTAAAATTTACAAATTTTCACCAATCCCATTCCTAAACATAATGTTTCCTTTGTCAAAGCTACTGAAGCTTCATAGAATGATGTTATGAATGTTGATATACAAGATGAACATTCTAATCCTCTTCGGATGTGACCCATGTCAATCCTATGGATGAAATGGTAGGCATTATTGACATCATCCCTCGTAAGGGCCAAACCAAAACATCTCTTGATATTACTTTTTCACCTCAAGACATACTCAGAAATATTCGTGATGGTCCTCTCTACATAGCCGGTGGAATCTATGATAAGCCCACTAATGGGATACTCATAGATCCTGCCTATGGTGAAAATGTGATCATAGAAGAATTTTTCATACTACATGATATTTCTCAAAACATTTATGATAAACTTAATGAATGGATCAAAATGCATAATGGTTTTGCCTGCCCTACGATCAGATCAATCTCTCTCCCATTACACTTAGGCCTTAAGACATTGGATGTTAAATTCTCTATCATCCCGCAATTGGACCAATTTTGTTTGTGAGTAGGCCATCCATGGCTTCGGTCCATGAAATAAGTCCCCTCAGTTCCTCACAAATGTTTGAAGTTCCCCTTTGACAATTAAATCTTCATCGTTCACCATAGTGGCTTCAATCCCTTATCTTCCAAAGGCAGCTTTTCTTTAGAAGACTTTTGGCCAGAGCCCATGGAACCCATCACCCCTAGAAGATATTTCTTTTTCATTTCCTATAAGAATTTTAAAGCAAAGAAAATCTTTGAATTATCTCTTCACAACATGACCCCACCAATTTCAGACACTCCCATCCTTGAAAAATCTATGTTGCAACCCGAATCAAACATGCCTAACCAGACAACACCTGAAACCTTCTCTACATCATCAAAGAGGCCTAGAGATTATGACAATAATTCCATCCTACCTCCTCACATCAAACAAGTGTATAAATCCAAGGAGAAATTGGATAACCCACCTATGTTTCATTCTATTCCTCCCCCTCAGAGTGACAAGCAACCTATGATTGATGAGCACATTCCTTCTCAGATGCAACTTGACAAAAGAATAAAAATAAATAAAGGAGAAAAGGAGTTTAGGAGTCGTTGTCATGCTCTTTCTCACAAGTCATGTAACAAATATAATGATGAAAATTATAACCAACCCTTGCCTGAAGCTATTCCTCACAGCCCTCCTCTCCCACCATCATAGCATGATCCTATACACCCATTGCAACCAATATCACATGCTTCAACTGATATTTTCCTTTTCCCTCCTATTTTCATCAATCTAGATGATGATGATGAGGAGAATATTAAAATAGACGAAGAGGTGCACAACACTTTGAGTACATTATTTTCCTCTTCTATGAGCATACATGATAATTCTCCTTGGACAAGCATTGATCTTGATGCTAGTTCTGCAATTATTGTTGTCCCTCTCACTAGTTGCCCACCCAAATTTTATACTGAGCAAGATTGGGAGGTGGATGACTTGCTTAATTATTGATGCACATTTTCCTTACTATCTTTTTCTTTTTCTTTTGTATATTTTTTTGTGTGTGACATGTATCCCTCGTACTATTATATTTGATGTTCTCTCTCTTTGTGGCATTCTTTTATTTTTACCTTGCTTCTTTTGTATGTCCTACATTCATTTCGCTTTTCATTTTTCTTTTTGTCCTCCTTTTGGGGATGATGCAAGGAATTGAGACCACAATGCCTCCTTCATGTTGACCCAAAAGGCCTTTTCCTTTTCTTTTACTTTTGTCTTCCTTTTGAGGATTGTGCAAGCCATTGCGACCGCAATGTCTCCTTCATGTTGACCCAAAAGGCCTTTTCCTCTTCCTTTACTTTTGTCTTCCTTTGGGGGATGATGCAAGGCATTGAGACCACAATGTCTCCTTCATGTTGACCCAAAAGATCCTTTTCCTTTTCTTTTTCTCATTGCCTTCCTTTTGGGGATGATGCAAGGTATAGAGACTGCAATGTCTCCTTCATGTTGACTCAAAAAGGCACTTTTTATTTGTCTTTTCCTTTTTCTTTTTTTATCCCTTTTGGGGATCATACAAAGCATTGAGAGATCCTTTGTCTCTTCCATGTTGAACCAAAATGACTCTTTCTTTTTCTCTGTTTTCACTCTCTCTGTGTCCTTCCAGTTCTATGTATTTGGGGGAATGATGAAAGTTTTGCATTTTGTAAATAAATATTGTAGCAATGAACATATTGACCCCAAATCCATAGATCCTTCATGTGTTTGGTATTTTCATTTTGGGGGCAACCCACTTTATGTTTTCATTTTCCTTCTCTTTTACATGATGCAACCTCCCTTGGAAACATATCATTGGCATAGGTCTTTCCAAGTAAGCTCTCATGTCCTTTTCTTTCTTTTTGAGTATTTCATTTCTCTACTTTAATGTAATTTCTCACAAAACAGTGTGTAGCAATTCCTTTAAAGTGGGGGCATACATTGGCATTATTTATTTTGATTTTTTTTCTTTTCCTTGGTTCCTAGTGTAGCTTTATTACCTCATATGATGTGTTTCTTGCTTTGTGGATGAAATTGGGTGTAATGTCCTTCATGAAAGTGACTTATTTTAGCATATTGCATTCCTCTTAGTGGCCTAATGCGACACAATACATCCCCTAAGTTATGAATCTTCTATTGTTTGATTGGTCTTCTCTTGGAGATATTAGACACAATTTTCCCTATGTTAAAGACCTCACATGAACTAAACAAGACTCCTTGGAACACTCTTTTACACTTTACATTTTACCTTTTTCATTTTACATGTTGCATTTTACATTTTTGCATTTTTATATATATGGCCACCTTGCATAACACAACTTACATGATTGTAGTGCCATCTTGCAGTTGTTCATGAGATCCAAGCATATGTAGCTTTTCTTGCCTCATGAAGCATGAACCCTTGTCTTTTGTGGCACCTTATCAAAGTTATCAGGAGGTATAGCTTTGGTATGGTTGAGTCAGAAGCCCAACTAGCAGCAGAACTTTCCCCATATCCACCTCTGTGTGTTTGAGTGCATACCAACCAAGTGTATGTTTCTCACTCCTTTTGGGCCTTCTCACCCGATGGATAACCAAAATTCTTGTCACCATAAAGTGAGTACACTTCCTTTTGGAAAAACAACCTAGATCTGATCCACAACTAGTTCGACAAATGGTCTTGAAGCTTGATCTGAATTTCC
Source organism: Sequoiadendron giganteum (assembly GCA_007115665.2). NCBI lineage: Eukaryota > Viridiplantae > Streptophyta > Pinopsida > Cupressales > Cupressaceae > Sequoiadendron > Sequoiadendron giganteum. The sequence goes on along the minus strand of CM021104.1, from coordinate 591,119,749 downwards.
CTCTCTCTTCAGTCCTTCACATCACTCTCTTGTGTGATCTTTTGTGCTTATGTTTGGTTTTCCACATGATCTTGATCCTAGGGGCTTGATCATCCCTCTTGATTATAGTCATCTCATCTTACTAGCATGAATACATTCATATACCTCTCGATATGCATGACTCGACTACTTTAGTGTGAGTTTGAAGCAAGTTTAGGATAAAAGGAAGAAGTTGGGTCCATGAAGAGGGGAAGTTTCAAACAAAAAAAAAATCTCATAGAAAACACATACGCGTTATTAAAAAATGCGTATGCATTATGCACCAGGTACCCAAGCCTAAAAAAATGTGTATATGCTAAAAAATGTGTACGCATTATAAAGCATTCATGTTATATAACGCGTATGTGTTTTATAACATGTACGAGTCATTTATTTTTAAAAAAACACGTTTTAAAAATGCGTACATGTTTTAAAATGTGTACCCATTTTCAGACGCATATGCGTTTATAAAAAGCATTTAATTTTTTAAATAATCAAACAAATAAACAACGTGTATGCGTTTTGTAATGCGTACACATTTTTAAAAATGTATGTGTTATTAAAAATTTGAATCTCCAACCCACATGTAGGCTTGGTTTTAGGATCATAAAAGACTTGGAAATCCGACCCTTAGCCTTTGACCTGCAACTAAAAAACTAAGGAAGATTGAAGAAGAATGTCCAACTTTGGCAATATGGATGATGGGCTTTTTTTCTAAATAAACCTATAAAATTAAAACCCATTAGATAACACAATGTCTAGTTTCCAAATATATAATTTTTATTAATATTGGATTAGATTTATTATTTTTTAATTAATTTCTAAGCAAACTAGTCCTTAAACTTGAAATATCAAGCTTTTTTTTTTTTAATAACTTTGTTTTGGTTAAGTTTCTTGTAAATTTTTTATATGGAATCAATCTTCATACAATTCTCTACACAATTGTGTCACCGAAAAGTGAGGACTTTGTCACTTTTCACTCATTTGGACCTTTTCCTATGGACTTTGGACCATTTTCAGTCCCTTTTTACATCTTTCCAAGCCTTTTGACGAAGTGTTATAAAGTGTTGAAATACATTTTCATGCTCTCCTAGGGTTTTAATCACCTAATCAATCCATTATTATGCTATAATGATCCCTTAATCCTCATACAAATCCTATCTTGGTGAGTTTTCAGAAGAAAATCCCGACAAACACAAACAATAACATTTTAATCATAGAAAAACACTTAAAAATGCTCAAGTGGACTAGGTCACCACCTTGGCCAACCTAGTCCCATGTGGCATAAAATTTGAATTAAACTTAATTTCTTTCGGGATTCATGTCTCTAAAACCCTAAGGTCGACCTGTATGAAGTTATTTCGGGAAAATTAGGGCACAAATTGTATAAATAATAATAAAACCCTAATTTCTCATTAGGTACCCTCATTCTTCTCAACACACATTCCTCTCACCTCTCTATCTCTCCTTCTTCTCAAGCAAGATAGGGCTTCAAATTCTAGTTCAACAAGACATCATTGCTGAAGCATTCAAGGGTTGAGCCTCCATTATTGCAACTCAAGATCAAACATCATGGCAAGGTAAACTCTATCTCTCCCTTTTTTTCATTATTTATTTCCTTATCTTTCATAATTCAGATTTGATTATCATCAAATGGGTTTGACCAAGGGAAACCCCTAATCTGTAACCCTAACCCTTGTCTCTTCTTTGCATGTGTGTTTGCAGATTTAGGTATTTTGTAGGTGGAAGATCACTCAAAAAATAATCAAATCTCACTAAGGTTGAAGAAACCCTAGTTGAAGCTTGGAAGACCTCCACATACCAAAATCTTCACTTTTGGGACCAGATACCTGAAGGAGCAGAAAGTGCGGATCAAGAGCCCTCGTTCCCACCTTCAAATTTCCAGAAAAGAAAAAAGAGACATTCTTGCCAGTTGTGGTGACCTAGTCCCAAATTTCATATTTTCCAAAGATTTATGTGGATCTGAGTACCCATTTGGCTGTAATAAGTGTCAGGTCAGTTTCTCAAAATCACCTCGAAAAAGGACAAGGTCAACCAGAATGGTGTAAGTGTCCCAGCAGGCTCAGATTCTAGATTTAGCAACATCCTCGACCTCCAATAAGGTCTCCAAATCATCTCCAGGTGCACCCCTTTCATCTCATGCTTTATTTTTTAGTTTAATGTACATTTCTTAGGTCATTTGCATAACATAGTGTGTTTTCCAGCATAGGTACATTTCATTCATAATTAGCTTTCATTTTTTGTTTATTTCATTTAGGGCACTCCACACACATTCACATGAAGCCCCTAACCCCCTTTGAATTCAATCACCCAAAACATATCAACATAGAGGAAAGAGTGGCATTCCTGCACTAAGTGCTCTTACGGTGAAAAACCCTCAGAGTCTATTTGGGGAATCCTCTTTCCCTTGTTAGCATATATTTTTGGTGGTTCATTTTTGTTAACCCAACATCCTTGCACCCTTATTTTCTGATTTAGATTCCTTCTTCATCCTAGGTTTGCATTGTAGTGCATGATTGCATTGTTCTTTTGCATTCTAGGGTTTCATATTTTTGCATGCATCAAAGTGTATATAATTTTCATTTGTGCATCTAAAATCATTTGCATTCCTTCAATATATGCACCTACCTTTATTCCTCTGGTCAACCAGCATCATACCCATTTAGAACAGTTGAAACTTTCTAGAAATTTTGAAAAAAACCCTAACTAGGACTAATTCGCCATTCTAGCCGACCTAGTCCCTGTTCAAATTTTCAACAGCCTGATATAGAGTCAAAAACCTTATTTGTGTGCCTCCTAGACCTCCTAGTACCATATACTATAGGTTTAGAAAGTTATGTGAACATATTTTTTATGATTCTCACTCAAAATCATCATCTTAGGGTGGTCATTCTTCAAATCCTTTCTTCATCAGATCTGAAAATGCTTCCCTTTCAACAATTTTGCATCTCATTCATAAAGATACTTTTTACTTTTTCTTATGCAATTTTTATATTTATAAAACTTAGCATTAGTTTGTTAAAAGTGCTTTTCCTTGTAGTATGTACATTTTTTACATTCTTAAATCTTAACATACATTGGATAAAAATGTTTTGTATTATTACATATACATTGTTTATATTGCTGAAATATTGCATACATTGGTTACATATGTTGTTCATTTTTATTCAAACAATGTTAATAGCTCCCATAAATGGACATGATACACACACTTCACTCCCCTCTCCCTATTAGCATGTTGTAGTGGACGAAGAAACAACCTCGTACATTCGTAACGATCACAATAGTTCTTCTCCTAATATCTCTCCCCTTGGCGATGGAGATATTTTGTTAGAAGAGCCAATTAATGAGAGTTATGAGAATCCTAGTTGTTTCTCTCCTCCTACCTCTATTAGTGGACAAGACCTTACCAACCATGACAACATTAACATAGTTCACCATAACACTAATAATATTACATCCTTAGAAGCCACTCAGGAAACACCCTTGGCCTCTTCCTTGCTCAATGATGTTAATATTATTCAACCTCAACTTGTCCTTTACCCTCCTTCACCCAAACCCACACCCGAATTTACCCTCTACCCACCTACCCCTAATGTGTTGTAGCAAGCAAGTCCTAATATCATTGCTCATAAACATTACACCCACAACAACCCACATTCCCAACCGGCAACCTCCACTCCCTTACCTTTACCTAATCCTCTCATCTTTCCTGCTACCCCTCACTTCAATTCCCTCCTTAGGGAGTATGATATTGTTAACCAACTAAGGAATACTCTTGCTAAGATCTCCTTATGGGACCTTATTCAAGTCTCCCCTCACTATCACAACGTAGTGCAAGAAGCCTTACAATAGGTTCCTATCCCTTCTAATGAACCATCTGATGACATAGTACCTCTTATTCATGGAATAAATGCTGATACAATTTTTCACCAAAGTGAGCTCCCTCCTTTGGATGTACAAAAACAAAATGAGGCTATCGTGATAATCTCTCAATACAAAACAAAAGGGATCAAGAGAAATCTTGTAGATACAAGCTTTTCCCTCAATGTGTGTAGTGTGAGCCTCTTTGATAGGCTTGGCATAGATAGATCCCACATCCAACCTGATTCTCTATCTATGAGAGGATTCAACAATGTCACTAAGAAACCACTCAGTGTGATCAGTATCCCTCTTATAGTTGGATTTTCCACATTAGAAACTAGAATCCATGTTATGCCTTAAGAGGTTTCATACAATCTTCTCTTAGGAAGACCATGGATTCATGCTATGAATGGAGTTCCTTCCACTCTTCATCGAAAGATGAAGTACATCTTTAACAATAAAAACACTTGATGCCAACCTTGAACCTAATAATTGCTTACACATTGAAAAAACCAAAGAGAATCACTTCAACACTTTAACACCAACCACCCAAGTGGAACTCGCACAAAAAACAAATCTTGAGCTAGTCACCAAGCTCTTAGATGATGATTGGGGTTCCTTAGACTTCATCCCTCCCTTGATGGGAGAATCCAAGATCATAAACCATGACTCTCCAAAGGGAAACAAAGTCTTGTTAACACAAGACTTGGCCAATCCTACAAAAGTATCCACCTCAACTCTTGTAGCCACCAATGCACATGACAAACCCTCACCCAATACAAAGAAGCTGGAAAATCTTTATGGTAAAGGTTATGAGATCATGAAGAAACTTGGCTATAGTGGACAAGGCTATGGTGCTAATGAACAAGGTATCCACAACCCTATAGAGCCTATCACACAAACATCCAATCATGGTCTTGGATTTTTTCCTCTAATTGAGAACATCCAATATTCCTCCCACACCAAGTTTATCCCTCATCACTCTTCTATCCCAACCTTCCCAAGGGACCCTTTAACACCAACAAAGGACTCTTTTCTTACAACCAATGTCATCCCGCAACCTCTTCTTGATCCAAATTTTACACAGTCCTCCAAATAAGTCTAAAAAATCTCACAATCCATAGAGCCTTGTGTCGATATGACATCCTATACTAAGCAAGATCCTTCTGTATTGCAAACCCAAAGATCACCTTTTATCTTCGATCAAAAATGTATCTTTTTTGAGACTCCTCCAAGACCACTTGATCTCTCTTCCTCCCTGAACTTGAACAAAATGTTTCAACAACCATTTATTTTGTGCCTTCCGCCGAGTTCATGGCCATCACACCAACGAGTGTATGGCATTGAACAACACAATTTAACATCTTAAGGAGCTTGGTGCTCTCCCTTATGCGGGGGCACCTCACTCCTCTCATTGGTACAAATGCACCCTCCCTTTCATACCTTCAATCCATTGTGGCTCACTCTTGTCTTGCACTAAGTAGGGGCAAGGGGTTAGTTAGCCTTTCTCCCTCATATGTAACTTGTCGTTGTCTCCTTCGACTCCTCATTAACCTTTCATGAACATTTAAGAGAAAGATTGAGATGTGGACGATTTGTCTTAAGTTGAATCACATGTGACATGCTCCCCTTCTCGTGACATAGCTTCCTTCAGAAACATATGACACAACATAGGGATCTAAACAAGCTCTCATGTCCTCTTTCTCTTCTCTACTTTAAATCTATTGTTGACAGTATGGTGATTCACAATTCTGATAAAGTGGGGGCATACATCACCACTCAGATTTGACTGTGAAATCTTCTTTTTTTCTTGTGATTCCTTCTCTTGAAAACATTATACACAATGTTGTTCAAGATTGAGATATCTGCACTTTTCTTCTTTTAAATACAAGATGAGCCCTTGCCTCTCTTGCATACAATATGAGTACACTTGCACTTTGCCTCTCTTGACACATTTCACATAATGTTTCTTAAGATGATACATCGCATGAACAAAGAAAAATCCCTTTGAACAAAATCATTTCAAAACATCACTTTCTTTTGTGGCGCCTTATCAAAGTTATCACAAGGCATAACTTTGGTATGGTTCAACGGGAAGCCCAACAAGTGGCATGAATTCCCCATAGCAACCTTTGCAATTACATACAAACCATGTGTATGTTTCTCACCTTTTCAAAATTCTCACCCCATGGAAAACCTAATGTTCCATGGCCCCAAAGTGAGCATGTATCTCTTTATTCTCTTCGCACTAAACCTTGTCATTGCATGATAATTCATCTCATTTTCTTGTAATGAATACACCCTTGAATGTATTTTACATTGATTTTGAGTTGACTTAGAATCTGAAATCCTTGGGGGATTGGGCTACTTTAGTGTGACTTTGAAGCAAGTTCATCCTCTGACTAAAGTGGGGGCTAAATGTGTTGCCAAAAAGTGAGGACTTTGTCACTTTTCACTCATTTGGACCTTCCATTTTTAGTTTCTTTTTACATCTTTCCAAGCCTTTTGACTAAGTGTTGTAAAGTGTTGCAATACATTTTCATGCTCTCCTAGGCTTGTCATCACCTAATCAATACATTATTATGCTATAATGACCCCTTAATCCTCATACAAATCCTATCTTGGTGAGTTTTCAAAAGACAATCTCGACAAACATAAATAATAACATTTTAATCATAGAAAAACCCTTAAAAATTCCTAGGTGGACTAGGTCATCACCTTGGGCGACCTAGTCCCATGTAGCATAAAATTTGAAATCAACTTAATTTCTTTCGGGATTCATGTCTCTAAAACCCTAAGGTTAGCCTGTATGAAGTTATTTCAGGGAAATAAGGACACAACTTTTATAAATAAGCCTAAAAACCCTAATTTCTCATTAGGTACCCTCATTCTTCTCAACACACATTCCTCTCACCTCTTTATCTCTCCTTCTCAAGCAAGCTAGTGTTTCAGATTCTAGGTCAACAAGACATCATTGTTGAAGCATTCAAGGGTTGAACCTCCATTGTTGCAACTCAAGATCAAACATCATGGCAAGGTAAAATCTATCTCTCCCTTTGTTTCATGCTTCATTTCCTTATCTTTCATTATTTGGATTTGATTATCATAAAAAGGGGTTTGACCAAGGCAAACCCCTAATCTCTAACCCTAACGCTTGTCTCTTATTTTCATGTGTGTTTGTAGATTTAGGTATTTTGTATGTGGAAGATCATTCAACAAATCATCCAAGCTCACTAAGGTTGAAGAAACCCCAGTTGAAGCTTGGAAGACCTCCACAGACCAAAATCTTCACTTTCGGGACTAGATACCTGAAGGAGAAGAAAATATGGATCAAGAGCTCTTGTTTCCACCTTCAGATTTCCAAAAAGACATAAGGGACATTCATGCCATTTGTGGTGACCTAGTCCCAAAGTGCATATTTTCTAAAGATTTATACAGATCGGGATACCCATTTGGCTAAAATAAGCCTAAGGTCAGTTTCCCAAAATCACCCCGAAAAAGGACTAGGTTGCCCAGAATGGCATAAGTGTCCCAGCATGCTCAGATTCAAGATTCAACAACATCCTCGGCCTCCAATCAAGTCTCCAACTCATCTCCAAGTGCACCCATTTGATCTCCTTCTTTCTATATTAGTTTAATGTACATTTCTTAGGTCATTTGCATAACATAGTGTGTTTTCCAACATAGTTGCATTTCATTCATAATTAGCTTTCATTTTATGTTGATTAGATTTATGGAACTCCACACACATTCACATTAAGCCCCTAACCCCCTTTGAATGCAATCACCCAAAACATATCAACATAGAGGAAAGAGTGGCATTCCTGCACTAAGTGCTCTTAGGGTGAAAAACCTTGAGAGCCTATTTGGGGAATCCTCTTTCCCTTGTTAGAATATATTTTTGGTGGTTCAACAATGAAAAAAAAAAGATTCAAAAGATATTTAATTTAGGTCCAATTATGATGTCTGTACATGTTGATTTTTAAAAACAACAATTAAGGCTAATAAAAATTAAATAAAAAATAATATTGAAAAAAATTAGAAAATAAGTTCCTCATTAATCTTCATGTTGTTAGTTCTCTTTCCTCAAATTTAATTAGAAAATAACTTTTATTTGGGTATAAAAGTGGTGTATGTACATGTGTATGGTATGGTAAAAAAACATCGACTTTTAAAAAGTGGTTTTTATACATCCCTACCAAAATTAATTTTCTATCATCTCGGTATTTGAATAAATTACATATTTGGAAACTAGATTCAAAATTCAAATTTTCATATTAGTGACTTTGTTTAAGATTCATTGTGTAAGTGCCTCAAATTTTTATTCTAAGTGTTACAAATTCCAAGAAAAACAACAAAAACACTTCCACTTCTTAAGCTTTTTGTGGACCCAACTTATTGCATCAACCCTTCATCCTCTCACTAAAGTGGGGGCTAAATGTGTCACCAAAAAGTGTAGCCTTGACACCTTTCACTCATTTGATCCTTTTCCCTTCAATTTTGGCCTAGTTTTTCTTTGATCTAATGTTGTAATCTGGTGAATACATTCACATTAGGTCTTGAACGATTGAAAATCAACAGTAACCTAAGAAAGTCTTACAAGGGTGTTGAGAAGTGTTGTAACACATTTCCTCACTTTTCTAGGACTTTTCTACAATAATTCACCTAACTAATCATTTTCTAATGCTTAGTATAAAGTGTTGTAAGGTGTTGTAATTGACCCTCACATTTTTCAAGGCTTGTCATCACTAATTCAACCCTTGCTCATGAGAAATTGGCCCCTTAATGTAGTTTTAGGCACGACCTAAGTGTGTTTTGGGAGACAAGCCCGTTAATCAAATTTAACACCTCTTAATTCTTGACTACCACTTGAATTTGTCCAAGTGTACTAGGTCACCACCGTGGGAGATCTATACCCTTTTGACATAAAATTCAAAATTAAAACAAAATTCTAACTGGAATTTGCCTCCAAAACCCTAAGGTCAGCCTATCATGTGTTAATTTCCAGTAGTTAGGGAATAGCATGCATAAATAAGGGGATTTATCCTTATTTTACTCCCTTAGCATCTTTCATCTTCACAAGAACTCAAGCATTCTATCTTCTCAAGCAAGAATTCGCACTTAGCATTTTAGTCATCATCCATTGGAGTTGATTCTTGCATGTTTTCAGACTTCTTCAACAAGGTTTTGGTGAGTTCTTACATTTTTATGCTATTCAATCATCTTTCCCTTTACTTTATCTTTCATTTGGGTTTGATTACCAACATGGGATTTGGCTAAGGAAAACCCCTATTCTCTAATCCTAACCCTTTCCTTCTCTTTTCATGTGTGCTTTGAAGGATTGTATCCAGGTTAGTCAAGGAGAAAAGTGTTGAAAAGGTGTCATACAAGGGCTTGGGTATATATGATATGTGATTTAATTCTAATATTTTATGTAAACCCAAGATCTAAAAATGCAATTTATCACACAAACAAAATTAGAAAATTATAGAATGGACATAGATCTATAAAAGGTAGACATAGGGGCATCTATACATGAAATATGAGCTTGAATTGGACGGACAAAGGTGAGCCAACCCTTGTCCAAAAATAAGGGTTCCTAAATACTTGAAGTAGGATTTGGATGCTATAGGTCTAGTCTATAATTTCTACAACTTGTTGATAAAATTCTTGGATTTGAACTACACACACGAAAAGAGGGGAAAAGATTTTGTTTTGTAGGATTTTTTCTTATTCAAACTATAGGTTTAATTTCTACCCACACAAACAACAAAAATTATGTTATAAATCATATGTCCTAGGTCAGTCAAAGGAAAAGTAAATAATAAGTGATCATAATAAGTAAATAACAATTGATAATATTCCCTTAGGCATGACACCCTAGTTGAAGTGATGTCACACCATAAGTTGTCAAAAGGAGTTCATGATGGATGATTGAATTTCCTTGAAGACCTACAAGAGGTTATCCCACATAACACAATAGATTGTTGTAATTAATATGTAGAAAAAATATATCATATATCCTTAGAATTAGAGAATAACAGTCCATGATTTGTCATAATAGTACTTAGTTATTCAAATTGGGTGGGAAATTTGTTCATATATGCATCATAATATATTTTATTTTATATAGGCTAACCTAAAGTCATTTTACAATACCCAAATCCGACACTCAAAACTATAATTATCAAAATAGGACACCTTTAGGACTAGGGCACCCTTGCCATTGTTCAAGGGATTTTAGCCCAAAATTCTTTCAAGATGTTAGATATTTTAATATTTTTTTCCAATCTAGACCCGAAATGAATATATTATTAATATAATTAATTCTATAGGAATATGGGGTGTTAATATATTGTGAAATTTTCAAGGGGTGACAATTTACAATACTACATTTAGTCCCTTCTTTAGTGAGAGTATGATATTACACATATACTCACAATAAAGCAATGGGGAAGATAGATTTTTTGATCAAAACACTAAAGAGATAGGATGACACAAAGCTAAGAGATGTGATAGCCCCCAAACCTAGGACACTACTAGTCCAAAAAGTTATGATCAGCATAAATTAAACATATCAATTATAGGAAAATAAAAATTTTGATCATACATATGACATATAACAAGCAATCAATCAAATATGGATAAGAGAATACACAAAGCATACATGAGGAAAAATGATGCATTCATAGAATACACATAACAAACACACAAAATACACAAAGAAAACATGATGTATACATGGAGCACACATAGAAAACACATGAAATGCATGAAAAAATGTTGAATACATAAGGAGAACATACAAAATGCAAAAATAAAAAGCATGAAATACACAAGGAAAATATGCAAAATACATGAGATAAATAAATAGAATACACACGTGAAGCGAGCACACACATGGGATTGAAACATAAAAATGTGAAACACCCTAAGTTTAATACTGAAGACCTAGGGTGTATTTCATCATTTCCAATATTTCATTAATGTGGAAGTCAACAAGGCGCATAGATTGACTTAAAACCTCTTAGGTGAGTCAATTAAACCTAGATCTGCATCCTTTTTAAATATAGGAATTATTAGGGAAGGATTTTAAATAATTAACCTAATTATCCTATATACCGGAATATGATAAATGTAATTTATTGAAGATAAATGGATGGGAAACAAAATTATGTAAGTGGATATCGAAAGTGCAGGATTATGTGTACTTGTCACCAAAAGTTAGATTTGACTGGTTTAGTGGGACTGGGTTGCCCTTGGGTGATTAGGTCTATATTAGGGTTTCTTTCTCAAATTTTAGGGTCCTTTGGAATTGGATCTAAACCTCTATTTTATTCTTGTCCCACTCACAAAATGTTGTCAAAAAAATTGTAATTGATTTTTTGTGTCTTGACAACTTTGATGACAAAAAATGCAACAATGCAAAATGGATCCTCAATCTCTCTTCATAATTTTGGCATGCACATTCATAAACAGAGAAGAAGGGGGACCAACTAAGAAGGGGGACCTAGTCACCCACGGGCGACTATTTCCTAGCCTAAAATTCCAAGACACTCAAAGTCAGGGATAATTTAATGATTAAATAAACTTGTTTAATACTTGTCCTTTTTTGGAAAACAATAAAAAATAGGCTTCGGAATGCATAATTTAGAAAATTATAAACGTAATTAAGTTGAATAAATTTGGGTGCCAAAACATAATGTGAAATTCTAAGCGTCTACAATTTTCTATGTTATATTTAGCCCCCACTTTAGTGAGAGTATGAAATTATGCTCAAACTCACACTAAAGTAGAGAAATATATGTCCAGAGGGGTTCAATTGTCCAAATATTAGAGTGATAGGATGACTAAGGATCAAGGGGGGTTGCACAAGCCCCTAGTATCCATGATCCCATGGTAAAGAAACATAATAACAAAGGAACACACATATATGAAATGCCGCAAGGTAAGATACACAAACATACAATGTTAGAAAACATGAAGCATATACGGTAAAAATATATGATACAACATAACATATGAATGGCGATGAGATAAAAACAATCATGATGTATACACAATCTAAACACGTAGAAGACATGTGAAAACACAAAACACAAAACAAAAGATAGGTTTAGTACTAAAAATACTCAAGTCCATTAGGCAAGGAGACCTTAGTCTTAATTTTTTTTAAATACCAAATATCATCCATTGAATCAAGAACTATGCTCCATGAGGAATGAAGTCATACAAATCACTCATGTAACACATTTCTCTACTAGAAAGCAAGGTTTATTATCCTAGGTGGCCATGTAATATGATGGGTTTCATAAGGCTAAAAATTTGTGTTATGTTAAAAACTCATGAAACACATAGCTCCACCATCAAGCAAGTTGTGTTATGCTCAATGACTGTGTTAAAAAGGGATGGTCAATTTCATGATCGAAGAACTATTTTATAGAAACTAACCTCAGGGGTGCAACAAAACTCATATTAGGCGGTGCAACAAAACTAACCATAGGGGGTGAAAAAGAAAAGGCCAAAACCTCAAGTCATGTCATGATAACACCACCTCAAAAGGTGATTTAATCAACATGAAAGGGGAATTTATTGATACATGAAAGGTCACACCCTAGGAAAAAATCACACATGAAATCACCACCAAGAGAGGACTAGTTAAGGAAAATAAATTCCCACACTAGGGAAAACCAACCATCATATTACCACCAAGGAGAAAGTCATATGCCAAGAAATATCACACTTTAATAGGAAAACAAGTCTAATATTACCACAAAGGAGACACATCACATGGATTAAGAAGGCCACACCTTTGTTTGTGTGGTCACACTTCTTAAGAGGTTTATACCATCATCACTAAGAAGGGAGCATGTATCATGTTACCAATGAGTAGGGAACCATATTCCCCCTTAAAATGTTAGTGTCCTTATTACACTAACATTTTAAGGACATAAATAGTGATCCCAAAAAGAAATACACTTAGGGGAAGCCTACCTAATCCTTTTCCCTCCCATGTGTAAGGACAAAGAGGAGCTAAACATAATGATATTTTTGCATGTATGAGTAGTTATCATTGTCATTGATGTCAAAAAGCCTATGTTTTCATTCATGTTTGTATACACCTAAAAATGGTCTGGATAAATCTAATTAATTAACCTTTAAATTCATCTATTAATAAATAAATAGAAATATTTATTTATGTAATTCACATTCCACTTTCTTCTATTAAATAAATAAATTCAATAGTTTGTTTTATTTAAATATCTAGTTCTTCTATAATTAAATAAACTAAAATCACATAGTTTGTTTAAATTATCATCTCCCTTTTATTAAATAAACAAATTTCAAATGTTTTATTTAATAATATATCCTCCCTCCAAAATTAAATAAATCAAAGATTCAATTGAGCACATGTCTACAACTTTTCTCTCAACAAATTTGAAAGGTTCAAGTTGTATTCAATTCTACTTTTCCAATTAAACACATGACTACAAATTTTCTTTTAATAAATTTGAAAGCTTTAACTTGCATTCAATTTCACTTTACCTTTCCAGCCAATTTTGAAACAAACTTTTATAGTTGGAAATAGTTGGCTTCATGGATCCACAATTTCTTCCTAATCATTTGCCAAAATGTCTTTCTTAGGGAATGCATTTCCCCTTCTTCCTCACCAAATTCTTCATCTTCTACCATTGATTTATCCAAATCAAATATGAACCATTGCTTGCTACAACATCAAGAATTATCTTTGAAAATCTATAAAAGCAACCTCTTGCTATAGGAAATGGATCCCAGTTGCATGCAATTTTACTTTGTAGGAATCATACTAGAGCATTTCGCATACAACATTTAACAATTATCAAATAGAAGCATTTTAGAAATCATATTAGATTATAATCATATCACAACATTTCATATTAGTTGCATCTTAGTTTATTATATCAACATCACAGCATCATAGCTTCCATTATCAATATCATATCTTCCATTATCATTCATTTTATCACAGCATTTCACTTAGATCAGAATTATCATTCTCTAGGTTGTCAATTTAACAATCACAGTGCACACAATCTAAGAGCCAATTTGATTTACTAGATCCTTGGAGTTAGAGAGAAATGGAACAATTTTAGAGATTTTATTATGTTTCAACTATATTAAATCTATTGTTTGAATTATCTAATAATGTTGCATTAAGGTGTGTTGTTATTTATTTCACTTACACATATTTCCCACACACATAAATTGGCACCCACTATGGGGAAAAATCCCCATACTTAACATTTTTTTGGAAACTGACTGCAAGTTTGACATGTTCATGCTTTAGCATGATCGAAAGTTTCCACATTGCATTTGACAGATATTTCAATGGATCAAAACATTGTTTCAGCGCATCAAAACACCGTTTCAATGCATTCGATCACTGTTATAGTGCATTTGACAATTATTTCAGTGCTTTCATTTATTCTTTTAGCGCATTGGAGTTTTAGTGCATATGACTGGTTTTTACAAAAAATTGAATCATTTTGATATTAATAATTATTTTATAATTGTTTTTTTGTGCTATAGGTACAAGGTATGCTGGTCAAAGACAATTGCTGGAAATATTTACGCTGGTCAAAATCAAATATTACAAAATTACTAATGGTGTTTGTAGGGTTTTTAACTTTTATTATTGCTTTCCTTTATTAAGTTAGGCATCTGGCTTAAATAAAAGTATAACCGAACACTCTTTTTACTATGGTTGAAGTGATAGGCTTATGCTCTCCCCTTTACTAGGGGATTAGAATGCTAGACTCACTTTTCATGCTTTATTAACACCTTCAGAGGACTTGTCGTAGTGGGAAAAATTACTCACCACATGGGAATGACCTAAGTGGGAACAACCAAAGCTAGGTTTTCCAACCCACTATAATTAAAAGGGTAAATGCACCAAGATGGTTCCCAAAAAGGGGACTTAAGTGGACATCTTTTTTCTGAAATCAAAAAATACTAACCTTGGATGTGAAATTCAGGATACTTAGACTCAAAATTTTGAGATGGAACAAAAAGAAGGATTCAAGTGCTCTGAGTCTACTTTCTGAACTACTAATTTATTTTGAAAATGGTTGAGATTAAGGGGTTCAAATGAGGGACGTACACAAATTGGTGTTTTTTTTGTCAGAAAAACATAACATAGCAACTCTTGTACGACCCTCATACGGTGAACTTTTTTTTAGTATTTTTAAAATCGCAATGGTCAGAAGTTAGCTAATAGCATGTAGTTGATGCACAATTTTTCTGATAATTTTTTAATGAATATTTGAATTTTTACTAATTTTTGAAGTGGACATTTCCTAAAAATATAATTTTGGCCATGCTACCCCTAAAATTTTTGGAAATTAATTGAATTTTTTTATTTTTCATTTTTTAATTATTTAGAATGGATTCTAGTTTCTAAAATTGTAATTTATTTGAAAAAATGATGAACGGTTAATTTATAACGAAAAAAATACCAAACACTACTTTTTGGGAAAAAAAAGACATACAGATAAAATAAATTATGGATGAAAGACTTAACCTTTTCAGAAAGTGAAAAAAATTACATCATTGGATAGCTAAGAGATAACCTAACATTACCCATGTGTTTTATTTTTTCGATATTGGACCATGTGCAATCCTGATGGTGAGCACGAACTCGATTATGAGAAATATGGTGGATTTTTTAAAAACACATCTTTGGTCATTGGGAATTCCCTCCAAGCCTTTGGGTTGGTATTCCAAGGAAAATACCAAGCCTAAGGCTCGAGAATTCCCAAAGCAAGATATAACGTGAGATTATTATAACGTGCTCGTGCTATGTCTTCCTTTATGTTAATGCCAATATATTGAATGCATGTTGATATATTTGTATGTTTGTATGTACATGTATGGATGTAAGATTATATGTACATATGTATTATGCTTGTATGTATGCATTTACATATGTCTTTAGATAGAGGGAGAATTTAGAGAGAGAGAGTCTAGAGAGATGGAGAGGGGGTGGAAGTGAGATTTTAAGAGAGAGGGAGTGAGAGAGAAGGGGTTGGAGTGAGGGAGAGAGAGAGAGGGGGGGGAGAGATAATTGACGGAGAGGGAGAGAGAGAGGGGAGGTGGGAGAGAGAGAATGGAGGGATAGGGAGAGAGAGAGAGGGGGGAGAGATAGACAGACAAAGAGAAAGAGAGAGTTATGTAGGTAGGTTGCCAAAGGGAGAGACTTGCAAGTGTGAGGGGGGTGAGAGGGAGAGACTTGAGAGATAGGTAGTGAGAGGGATTGTGAGAGAGATGCAGTGGGAGAGAGGGAGTGGGAGAGAGAGGGAGTGAGAGAGAGAGGGAGTGTGAGTGAGAGACCTGAGAGAGGGAGAGGGTGTGGGAGGGAGTGACCTGATAGAGGTAGAGAAAGAGGGGGGTGGAGTGAGAGGGACTTATCTAGGTAGGGTTGGAGGGATAGATAGAAAAAGAGAGAGTTACCTAGGTAGTTTCATAGAGGGAGAGAGGGGGTGGGAAGGAGAGACATGAGAGAGAGGGAGAGATAGGTAGTGGGAGAGAGTGGGATGGAGTGGGAGGGACATAAAGAGAGATGGATAGAGGGAGCGAGAGAGGGTGGTAGGGATTGATTGAATGAGAGGTACATAGAAAAAGGGAGATGGTACATAGAGACAATTAGAGATGGTATGAGGGAGGGAAGGAGGGAGAGGTGAGATGTATATATAGAGAGAAAGTGATAGGGGTTGAGGGTATAGGGTTGATGGATTAGGGTGGAGGACCTATAGGGTTGATGGTTTCTAGGGTATTAGGGTTTAAGGTTTAAGGGTTTAGGGTTGATGGTAGAGGGTAGAGGGTATTTGGTTGAGGGTATAGGGTAGAAGTTTTAAGGGTTTAGGGTTGAAGGGTTTGGGGTTAAGGGTTTAGGGTTAAGGTTTTACTTGGTTGAGGGTAGAGGGTCTAGGGTATATGGTTGAAGAATTAGTTTCAAGGTCCAATGTAAGGGGTAGATGGTTTAGGGTTTAAGGATTGAGGGTTGAGGGATTAAGGGTTGAGGGTTGAGAATTGAGGGTTGAGCATTAAATGTATAGGGTAAAGGGTAGAGGGTTTAAGGGTTGAGGGTTGAATATTGAGGGTTTAAGGTATAGGGTCATGGGTTTAGGGTTGAGGGTCCAATATATAGGGTAGAGGTTATAGGAGTTGAGAGATTAAGGATTGAGGATTTAGGGATGAGGGTAGAGAGTTTTCTTGGATTTCATGGTATAAGGGTTGAGGGATTAGGGTTTAGGGTAGAGATTATTGGGTTGAGGGTAGAGGGTAGAGCGTAGAGGGTATAGGGCTTAACACTTTAGGATTTAAGGGGTTAGGGTCAAGGGTCGAGGGTTTAGGGTTTAGTGTTTAAGGTTTTAAGGGTTAAGGGTTTAAGAGTCAAGAGGGTTTGAGGGATTAGGGTAGAGAGTTTACTAAGTGGGTTTAAGGGTTGGGGGATTAGGGTTGAGGGTAGAGGGTTTACAGAATAAGGTTTAAGGGTTTAGGGTTTAGGGATGAGGGATTAATAGGTTATAGGGTAGAGGTTATAGGGGTTGAGGTATTAAATTTTAAGGGTTGAGGGTTGAGGGATGTTGAGGGTTGAGGGGTTGAGGGATTAGGGTTTAAGGGTTGAGGGTTGAGGATTTAAGGATTAAGAGGGTATAGGGGTAGAGGAATTAGGGTTTAAGGGTTGAGGGTTGATGGTTCAAGGATTAAGAGGGTATAGGGGTTGAGGGATTAGGGTTTAAGAGTTGAGGGTTGAGGGATTAAGAGGGTATAGGGGTTGAGGGATTAGGGTTTAAGGGTTGAGGGTTGAGGGTTGAAGGATTAAAAGGGTATAGGGGTAGAGGGATTAGGTTTAAAAGGTTGAGGGTTCAAGGATTAACATGGTATAGAGGTTGAGGGATTAAGAGGGTATAGGGCTTGAAGGAATAGGGTTTAAGGGTTGAGGGTTAAGGATTCAAGGATGAAGAGGGTATCGGGGTAGAGGGATTAGGGTTTAAGGGTTGAGGGTTGAGGTTTGAGGGATTAAGAGGGTATCAGGGTTCAGGAATTAGTGTTTAAGGGTTGAGGGGTTAGCGTTTCAGGGTTGAGGTTGAGGGTTCAAGGATTAAGAGGGTATAGGGGTAGAGGGATTAGGGTTGAGGGTTCGGGGATTAAGAGGGTATAGGGGTTGAGGGATTAGGGTTTAAGGGCTAAGGCTTGAGGGATTAAGAAGGTATAGGGGTATAGGGATTAGGGTTTAAGGGTTCATGGATTAAGAGGGTATAGGGGTCGAGGGATTAAGGTTGAACAGTTGAGAGTTCAGGGATTAAGATGGTATAGGGGTTGAGGGATTACGGTTCAAGGGTTGAGGGTTGAGGGATTAAGAGGGTATAAGGGTTGATGGATTAGGGTTTAAAGGTTGATGGTTGAGGGTTCAAGGATTAAGAGGGTATAG